>JAAIXJ010001837.1:107043-183987 GCA_013403705.1 Heliconius hermathena
CATGGTACTGATATTTGATCTCCATCGTTTCTAATGTTAAGTTTATTAATAAAATTACTTAAAAATTTGATAAGCCTTTTAATTTCATTGAATTCGATGATAGTTCAAAACTGCCCCATATATGTTCAAAGCTACCCCGGAAGGGGGGCAGCTTTGAACATTTGACTACTGCTACTAAAGTTGATATTGCACCTTTAACTTATATATTTTTCTACATATGATGCTACGATTGTGTGGCACAATAGTTGGACTAAGCATTGTGAAATAGTAAAAAAGTTAAAAACTGTAGAATTTTTAGATATGACACACAGTTTAAAAATCGTTCGAATGTGCCCCCCTCTCCCCTATATAGTTTATTTTATGTTCTTATTTTTATAGTTTTGTGTTTACCAAATCTCCACTTGTTCTTCGAGAGAGAATATGGTATTTAGCATTTAGGGCATATTGTGAAATAAAAGGCAGTTCTAAAAGCCACTTTTGTGTATACAATTGTTGCCTGTAATTTCCTTTGCGACAAAGTAAAACAAAAAAAGAAGTGGAGAAAGTCTGTATACGATATGAAATAAATATATTTTACTTGTTTTTATTTTATTTTTTTTATCTTTATTTAAAGGACTTGTTACACTAGAAGTAACATGTCGTCCTGTTATTACAGGACACATGTACACCACTGTACATTCACCTTATCTATATTAAAAATTAAACTCTGACATTGAATAACTACTAGCAAAAACTAAAGAAACTCTTACAATTCTTCAATTCTTGTGTAAGCCATAATTAAGCCTAAATTTACTAGGATAAACTAAAATGCTATTATTTTTATTTTCTTGGTCTGGTAGAGCAAAGGCTAGTGTTAAATTTCAAAATTAAACATATGTCTTCTAATTAGAAAAGTGAAGAACATAGTATTTTCTCAAAAGAATAGCTAAATCCCTTTTTTAGCGTTTCGCTTTATCCCACACACAGCAATGTAGGCAGACGGTACCTTGTGTAGTAGTAGACACTTTATTCCACATCTTCCGTCAAATTCTGTATTTCTGTCATTTCATGTTGAGTGGCAAAACTCAACGCCGCGCTTTGCCTCAACCCCAAAGCAAGGAAAATGGAAATATTAAATTTTTCATTTGGCTGGCTACATAAAAATAAACCAACTAAAATAAATCAGAACATATTAATTAACTATAATATTAAAAATTCAGTGTATCACATGCCCGTGTGTATAATTAGAGCATTTTCTGAGCGGACGTGAGCCCGCGGTTCTGCTCGCGACGTCTGTATTGTTCACGGTCTGACAGAGGATTGAAAACTATTTATTTCTAAATGAAACCTTCTATTGGGATTAAGCTTTGTCTAATAGAGATTTGCTTAACAAAATAATGGTTTAAAAGGATAAAAATGGAGATATTGTGGCTTAGATTTTTATTAAGAGGTTTAAAGAGTATTTTATAAACAAAGATATTTTTTACTTGAAAGCGTCCTGGCGCAGGGATACAAGCATGTGACAATAAACCAGCAGTACCTACTCCCAATTCGATAACGAAGTGAAGAAGTTTTTTACTTTACGCTGCATCCCACATATAGCAGCCGCCACTCAAATTTGAAAAACAAATTCATTCCCCTTGGTAAGACTTCGAACCCATAACCGTTGCGTTTACAGTAATATATTCTCAAAACGATGCTACAATGGCCTCGTTTATCTCTACGTAGACTTGACGTATTACCTTGACGTCTTTATTATATGAGTAAAACACCCATTGTTAAATGATTGATTGATTGTATCGTACTATATTTTTTTTGAAAAAAAATGTTATTAGGGACCTTTATTAATGTAATACAATCCAAAACAATTATTTTTAAAATTTTTGTCTGTTTGTCTGTGCGTTTGTTATCGCTTATCTCAGAATCGGCTTAACCAATTTAAATCTGGTTTTCAAAATTAGATTCTGGTAAGCTTCCGTCAACATATAGGGTTGTTTTATTGCAATCAGTTCATAAATAAGAAAATTATATCAATTTAAAGTCAGTCAGTTTGACAAATTTGCTAATTGCTATAACAGTTATTTTATACTATTGTTTTACTGGATTGACTGCATCTTTAGCTTTTAATTTGTATGATGGTAAAAACACCGAGATTTCAAGATTTAGAATCGGGATCTAAGTTTACGCGGGAAAAACTGCGCTTGCCGTGCACGTGTACTTACCATCTACCTAAATACCGTGAGCAAATTGAAATAATTTCCCAAAAAACTTAATGAGGCCATCGTGGCGCAGTGGCACGAGCTTGTGTCTTTAAACACGACCGTTGTGGATTCAGTTTCTACTCGGGGAAATGAATTATAATTTATTCATATTTTGAAGCCAGTCGTGACGTAGACGTAGATTAGGGACACAAAGTGTGACTGTAAACGGAGTGTCATAATACAGGGTTCCCTCTGCCTACCCTGCTGTGTGCGGGATACAGCGCATTGATTTGATTTTATTCAATATTTTCATTGCCTCCTTCTCCGCCTTTTTCCGTTTCTTGGGTACCATTCTGAAACTTTTTTGGTCCACTTGGCTGCTTATAATCTCATCATGTGGCCAGTCCATTCCCATTTAAGAGTTTGCATTTTAACTTAGATATGTGCTTTGGTAGTGCTCCTGATTTTTGTTGCTTTGCATTTATCTTTCAATCTCAGGCCCATCATACTCCTTTCTATTCCTCTTTGGCATACTCCTAACTTGAGTTAAATTTTCTGTGATAATGGCCTAGTCTGACAGCCGTAGGTAAGCCTTTTCCAAGTCCTCAAAAGCACAAAAAACTTTTTGGTTACCCGCGAAGAATATTTTCCTATCTTATCGCTGCTTCCTTCATAAAATTAAATACAAAATTTGGCCAGCATACTTCAATATTTCCATTTCCATATTCACTGCTGTCCAGATTCTCCTGTTTATCTTCACGTATATCCCACACATAGTAAGGACAGCGGAGGGAACCTGGGAATCCAGTGTTAAGACGCTCCGCTCCATTTAAAACACTTCTGTTCTCAACTTTCCGCTGAATTCTGGATTCATTGTTGATGCGCAACTTAACGCCGTACTTTCCCTCGATACTAAAGCACAGAAATGAAAATATTCAATATTTTATTTCCTAGAGAGAATGGCATTCACCCTCGCACGCTTGTGCCCATGCGCCACCAATGGCCACAAATTGGTCAGTCTCTCTTAGTTGTTACCATTCAAACACACGGGAGAAAAGCTATTTGTTCTTTTTCGTTGAAGTCCCCTTAATTGGTTCACTATTTTCCACCGCGACCGGAGCAGGCTTATTAGGACTATATTGAACTCGCAATAATAAACTCCATACTAATATTTCCACTAATAATAATTAGTGGAGGGGAAAGGAGAAAATGAGACACTCAGCTTGTTGATGGAAAAATTAAACTATTTTATTTAAAAGGAGACCGTTCCGCCTAAATATTAGCCGGCCATTTCTTTTTTACGGTGGAAAAATAAACAAAAAATGTTTTCAACAAGCAATACATTTTGTAATTATATTTCACATACAAAGATGTCATATACAGATATTCTTTTTTATATTAAGTGAACTCTAAAATTGTAACAACAAAAGGACGGGATCGAACCTTTTGATTACACTCCGTTATTGTTTCATATTATTCAGATTTTTAGTTGTATTTCGAATAATCCTTTTTTGAATAATAAATAATGGTTTTTATAGTTATACTAGGTATCGAGACAGTCATGGCTCGGTGGCACAAAGGCGTAGTCACACCGTAGACAGGACGGTTTCGGGTTCTATTCCCACTCGTGGGATGAAATATTTGATATTTTCATTTTCTTGCTCTGGTAACGAGACAAAGCGCGGCGTTGACTTCTTGCCAGTGGAAGTGAGTGAATTGCGGGAATCAACACCGCGAAAATGTCTTAAAACTAGGTACCGTTTGTTTACCCAGCTATGTACAGGACATTGCGTGAATCTAGGTAAATGTAATCTTGGTAAAACCAGCAGAAAGCAATTCAATTCATTTTATGATTGCGTCCCACCAAAGATATTACGTGCATAATAATAACTCTTTATGCCCAGTCATGGCGCAGAGTCACAAGCGTATGAATCTTATGTGAATAAAGAACGATTTTGAAAGAAATATCAAGTAAATATAAAGATTTTTTGGTTGGTTCGTTCATATAATATATGTACTAATTACTAATTTAAAAACTGTACAGGAGTTAATATGCAATTATTACAGTTATTTTACAAAGAATATTATGAATCCTTCAAATCAATAATTTAACATTTAAGGCTGTTTCTGAATGAGTAAATTAAATTATTCACTGACATCAGCACATTTAACAGAGTATATTATATAGGTAAAAAGAACATAAAGTTACAAAAATATATACGTGTAATAAATAATTAGCTTTATGTATATTTTATAAATATCAAATATCAACAATGGTCGTATTTTTTTATTTAAAACAATCAAAAATTCTTTGACTATAATGTCGTAAAAAAATCATATTAGAAGTCATTATAGTTGTCAATCAATAGTGCTTATTAAATCAATAATTATGTATTTTAAGCGAGCGAAGCCGTGGGCTAGCCGCTAGTATATTAATATAAAATGAATTATTCTTATTTCTTCTCTCTAGTGCCTAGATTAGATGAGACCTCGACCATTATGGTCGGTTGTTGGACGGTGGGTAATGAAATTTCTTAATACTTAATTTTTTCGGCCCACCCTGAAGCTAGAAAACAACAAATAAGTAATGTTTCAACTGATCCCTGCCCAGGGCAATTATGTATTGGCTTTCAGTTTCTTGTTCTGCTAAGATAAGCCAGATGTCAATACGCAATGTTTCTAAAAGTGGAAAGTGGAATATCCTTAACATATTATACATAGGGGCCGTTCAAGTGTTACGTAAGCAGTTTTTTTTGCAATTATTGACCCACTATGTCATCAAAAATAAGCAATCCTCTTAAAAATATTTCATAGTACACGTCAAAAATAAGCAAACCCAAGACCCCCCCCCCCCCCCCCCCCCCCCCCCCCCCCCCCCCCCCNCCCCCCCCCCCCCCCCCCTACAGTGCTTACATAATACTTGAACGGCACCATACATTCTCTCTGCCTACTTTAAAATAAATATACACTAAAAAAACCGGTCAAGTGCAAATCGAAATCGCCCACATTCCATTCCACCGCTCCAAGAGACGCAGGTTCACATTCCTCTACGTTAATATTTTTTAGCATTTTTGAAGTGTTATTCCACACTTATGAAAGATAAATATTTATTTAGAAAACGTATAAGAACGTATGGCTTAGTAGTCAGAGCGCCTGGTCGGTTTCAAACGCTACGTTCAAATTTTTATTCGTTTTCTTAATAAGTATTCCGCTACATTACATTTTTTATACGTTTTATAAGTAAGTAGAATATATCACAAGAAAGCAAGTAAAACCAAAAAAAAGGATAATAGTCCGAAAATATAAAAATACTATCAAAGTATAAAGCTCGAAGACAAAGAGTCCAAGAAAACCTTCATAATAACTGTTATCATAATGCCGATCTTTTTCATCTTTGTGGGGGTCTATCCGTAATTACACGCCAAAGGCTATGTTCGAAATAAATGATCGAACGTGTATTAAATCTTCAAATAGTTTTTATAACAGTTTTTTTTAGTTTGACGCTATATCACATACATAGCATGATGTAGAAAGGGAATATGGGAACCTATTAGTATTAATTAAGAGACTCCATTTCCACCAAATTTAGAGTTCCGCAACACCACGCTAAAATTACCACGATGACCCAATAAAATTCTTTATAATAAGGCCGTTGTGGCATAGGAGCACAAGCATGTAGTAGTAATGATTGTGGGTTCGATTCCCACTCGGAGGATTAAAATATTGAATATTTTTCCTTCTTCGCAGCAAAGCGTGGCGTTGAATTTTTGCACTCGACACGAAATATCGGCTAACACTAGGTTCCCTCAGCCTACCGTACTATATGCGGGTTACAGCGTGAAACTGAAAATAAAATATAGATAGATTATATATAGGTAAACGGGTCACTTCATTTAGCTTCACATCCCTAGCGGGGTAGACAAAGAGAACGGATCGGGTTCAGTGTCTGCATGTCTATTTCGCCTCGTCCACTATCATCAACCTCTTCATACATGCCCGTGGGTGTACTTTACTTGTTTTTCATATAAGCTTATTTATTGCTATTTCGGAGTTAAATTCGATCTTTTAAGGTAAAAGGTTACGATGAATTTGCGCTGAAAACGGAGAACGGTGAGTCGGTGTTGAAGGCTATATCTATAGTCTACACTATAGTCTCGTGTCATGCACAATTCTTACTTATTTCTATTAACCACACGAGCGAAGCCACACTTTAAAGCTAGCACACTATAAATTTCCTTTATTTTAACTCTAAAAGAGAAATTTGAACAGTTTAATAGGTTGTAAACTGAATATCCACATGTTTTCATTCAAGATAAGGTGAGATAGATTAAATTTTCCAGGAAATACCCGCGTTTTACGATAACCATTACTCAAGTAAACAACTCCCCTAAAAGTTCAAAGTCTAAAGTTACAAAATCGTTATCATATTATGATTTATCGTGTCTTAGATCTATTAATTATGAATGATTGCTTAACTTTTGGTTCACTATTTTGGAGTTTTAACTAGAATAATTCATTAAAGTTAATATTTACGTATTTTTATGTTTTTTCCACTAATGAGGGAACACAGTGAAAGGTCACTCCGTTTTTTATTTTTAACTAGAATAGAAGTTTTGCTTGTTATTTGATGTTATTTTATGTCACAAAATGTCTCATGCGAAGAAAATAAAAGCTTTTTAATTATACATATAATATGTATTAGTGTCCGACCGAACAAGATGTTTAGCCTAAAACTGAAGGTTCAGTTTCAGTTTCAGTTTCGGCCGAAACTAAAGTTTCCTTCAAACAAAGACAAGAATTAGCTATCGCACTTTTTCCTATCATCTCCGAAGCTCTAGATATTATAAAAAATAATGGTTTTGTTACTACAATCAAATCAAATTTAAACTATTTTTGGGACGTAGATACTCAACTATGAGAACCTTTCTACGCAAAATTTACATGAATTTGTATATAGCAGCAGCAGAGTGACGCCTGACAAGCATTTAGTTTTGGCACGGCCGAAGGTTCGGCCATTTTTTGGTCGAAACCGAAAATAGCTTCGGCCATATGGCCGAAACGACACTTTTTGGCGAAACTGGCCAAAATTCGGTCGGTCACTCTGCATTTTTTGTGTAGTTTTAGTCAAGTTTTTTACTTCACAATGTATCCTGCATTTAGCGTGGTCTCTGCCTGAGTGAATCTTGTGTCCCCCTCACCCCAGCATCTTGAGTGACGGAACTCTGCAATTTATATTGCTGCCGATACGAGATAATGAAAATAATTCCGCGAAAGAGAATTGAAACTACCACCATCGCGTTTACAATCAGACGCTATACCACTTTCCATAAAACATCAGAACATTGGAAACTGAAAAATTGTTTCCAACCAAGTTTCCCCAACGCTGCAGTAAACGTATTTAATTTAAATGTTAAATTCGTTTCTTCAAAAGCTTCCACGCCGAAGGTTCTTTGAGTCTAAAGGCTTAGGGTATGACTTGCAAATGCAGAAGTCACTTAAACTGTCCATTAAACTTGAAATATTCTTAGTTTTTCTTTGTACTATTTTAGTGATCGTTAAATAGGAGATGACAAAATATTATTTGTAATGTAGCAGCTTTTTCTCGTAAAGTAATAAAGTGTCAATACACTATGTTCCCGGCATACCGCCCAATTTCCGAGATATTGTGTGTTGAGTGGCGGAACTAACCACCGCACTTTGTCTATCAGTTCGGAGAAATTAATTAATTAGATGTTATCATTCTTCCGAATGGAGATCTAGATTACGTCTCGACGGGTGACGGTACCGATGGCCTCTATTATATTAACCTAAATACGTGAATCTACATATATTTTTTTGAAAGTAAATGTGAGAGATAGTTTTTATTTCAAACGGCCTGTCTGTCACAAAACATTTTTCACCTAGAAACACCCTGTCATCGCCACGGCACGGACGGATGTGGGACACGACATTTTAAAGTATAAACTGCGTTTGCGTATGAATAAATTACAAAAATTTTCACATCACTTTGTAACAGTATTGTTTTTTATTTCTATATCGCATAACAGAGTTGATTGACAGAACCTGGTGTCAAGACACTCCATTATAAATATTTCCCCTGAATTGCGTGTTGAATAGCAAAAATTTAAAGCCACACAACACACCACAGTCCTAACAGGACTAGAACGAGGAAAATAAAGAAAATAATTTATTCCCCCAAATGGGAATCGAATCTACAATCGTCGTGTTTGCAGCTTTTGGGGTGTTGCTAGCTTTTGGGGTGTTACAAGCTTGTGCCACTCGATTGGCCTCCGTGCTACTCTCTTACTTTCTCGTTAACAGAAACGCGCACTCAACATGCACTACCTTCGGAATTCGGCGGAAAATGGGTGACTTTTTCTGTGCTTCGATCGGAAAATCGGATATTTGATATTAATTTCAGATCCGTACATCCACTCAATCTTGAGATAAATGCTCTTGACAGACAGGTAAACGGAAATAAAGTCAACCTTTGCGGTTGCGTTTTTTCTTTTTTACGTGCAGAATTCTAAAAAACATCACGACATCAATATAACGAAGAAATTCCCAAAGCAACTTAAAAATATTCAAATTACACAATTTTCTAATCTCTATTTTACGTTGAAACCATATGAAAAGTGAACTGTCGATCGAAGGGAAAAAAACCTTTTCAAACAAAAGTTAGCTTTGAAACGCTATCGAGGCTTCGCAGGCATTGGATATCAACTAACTTGGACATCTCGACATAGAAATGTATTAAATTTAAACTTTCAACAAATAAAACAATTTATACAACTGATCTATGATTTATGACGTTTCCTTTGTTTAGATATATCAGTATAATAATAATATTGATGTTTGCGTTCGTGTAATGAAATTGTACCTGCACATTAGGGCCGTCGTCATGGCGCGGAGCACATTGTCCGATTATAAACGGTCGTGGGTACGATGCTCTTTTTTTTTATGGAAAAGACAAGGCAAACGAGCGTGCGGGTCACCTGATGGTAAGTGATCACCGCCACCCACGACACCGTGCAAGGCCAGAGGAGCTACAGGTGCGTTGCCTGCCTGTAAGGTGGGTTGGGCTCCGGAGCCCGGCATTACCTGATGCGAAACGCAGTGACATAAGGCCACTACTTCACGCCGGTTTTAAATGCCGGGGGTGGTAATGATCCGGTCGAGTTTGCCCATGCGTGTTGCCATTGCTGGCGCCGTGACTCTACCACACGTACTTTAGTCGCCTCTTACGACACCACCAGTACCATGATGATCGTATTCTAGGCGTGGATGATACGGCACAGAACTCGAAGGAAATGTATTGTTTTAATTTCCTCCCTATGCAATAAAAGTAAATCGAGATTCAATTAAAAAAAGGAGAAAGGAGTGTTTTCACACTAGATTTTTCCTGCTTAACCTCCTGTAAAGCGTGAAACAAAGCATAATACAAATATAGAGAACAACGGGAAAAATTACTGTGTATTCAATAGAAATAAGTACATTATAATGAGACGTAATTAGTATTATATAGCAGAGGTTTTGTTTAAACATAATACTCAATTAGTAAATTAAATTATATTTTTCACTGAATAAGCTTGGGAGGCGATTGTTCGTGTGATAATTCATAAGGGAGTTTGCTTTTGTGTTTTATATAGGTTTAGGACTTCAAATACATTTTTTTATGCATCACATTCACGTAAGTATTAATATATTAACCTTTAAAACTTAAATTCACTATTGTATTGTATTGTGTACACTGTGCTTTACAGATATTATAAATAAAAAATAATTATCAAAAACAAAAAATCCAAATGCATAAAAGTAGTAGTAAGAAGTGAAAGAGATGAAGAAAGGACGGCATGTATGTAGTTTGATGACAGTGGACGAGGCGAAAGAGGTATGTAGAGACCGTAGCGTTTGGCGCTCCGTTCTCTCTGACTACACCGCTAGGGATAAAGAGTGAAGCTAGTTTAGTTTATTTTTTTAAAAAAGTAGTAAAAAGAAAATAAACAAGCCTTGTAGTTCATTTGTATTGATATTTGATTGAAGAATGACAAGTCCCGACTGTCAATGCTATTGAACTATTAGGTTCATTTTTCTTTTTAATTTTATGCGGTCAATGCAAGGGTTATTTATTTTTAAGCATGTAAATGAGTGAGTAAGTATCTATTAATATTAAGGTAATGACAAAGCATATTTCTATTAAGACAGAGCATGGCGTTTAGTTCCATCGCTCAACACGTAATGTAAATGTGTGAGATTAAACAAAAAATGAGAACCGGAGTGTCCTAACACTAGATTCCATTTTCCATCCAGTCGGGTTATTTGTATTTGTTAATTATTATTTTTTATTAATATTACTACAGTGAAACAAAGTGATATGGGTGTGAAATATTGTGTTTTGAGTTTTGAGTGTTTTTTTTTTGAGTTTTGAGTGTAAATTGGGTGCTGTACGCAGATGATGCAGGCGTTAGTCACCACTCTGAAAGAAGGGTGTGAAAATCATAATCTAAGTCTAAATATGAATAAGACAAAGGTTCTGGTTTTTTGAAAGAAATTAAGAAAAGACGGAATGCAAGATCAGTGTAAATGGTAAGATATTAGAATAAGTGAATGAAGTTGTTTTTTTTTGAATATTTTATAGAGACGGAAGATACGAGATGGATGCGGAAAAGCGTATTACTGCCGGTAACAGGGTTAATGGTGCCTTAGCTGCATTGATGAGACGGCGAAACTGAATGTTTGGCCGTACATAACGCAGTGTTGGTAACGACGCTATTATACAGCAGCGAAACGTGGGTATTACAGAAAAAGAAAGAATGATGAATGATGTGGAGATGCGAACTCTTCTTAGGATATGCAGAATTAGCTTAGCTGATAGAATCGGCAATTAAAAGATACACAGATTGGCCGGTACTTGGCGAGATTTTGAGTACCCCCCAGACAAGGCTAAAGAAGTATGTAGAGGCTGTAGCGTTAGGCGCTCCGTACGTAAGTACGTAAGTATTAATATTAGGGTATTGACATAGCATATTTTTATTAAGACAAAGCACGGCGCTTAGTTCCATCCCACGTCACGTAATGTGCTGTGATTAAACAGAAAGTGAGAAACGGAGTGTCCTAATACTAGATTCTATTTACCTTGAAAAACGTGAAACTGTTTCTTTATATGTTATAGTAGAAACGAATTTGCGACCTATAAATCATATTCCAATATACATTTCTATTTAAACCAAAATAATGTTATTAATTTTATCTAAACGGTATTCTGCTAATTGAATAATTCGACTTAAATTTAATTCTCAACTTCAACACGAAATGTAATAAATACGATTATAGCATTTTCGAAAAGTCAAGTAATCACAATTTAGTAATGAATTTAAAACTGTAAGGCTACTTTGATATTGTAACGTTAGATATTTTCGTTGACTATAGTTGTTATCGTTATTTAGAAATTGATAGTACAGTGTCCAGCGGTTAATGGGATGATTTTGGGTTTGATTTCCACTCCGAGGAATGATTTATATTCATTTTTAAGGTTTTCGTACCTTTAGGGAAAATAGGAACCCTTATAAGATCACTTTGTTGTCCGTCTGTTTGTCTGTCTGTCTCTCAAAACATAACTTTATCTCAGAAACGCTTGAAAATATCGAGTTGAAATTCAAATTATACACTTAGATCTACCTACACTCACTTGATTTTCTGAAAACATCGTATTTCTATATTGACTTAAAAAAGATATGGTTGTTTATTTCGCAAAAACGCATATCTCGACACTATAAAGAGATTAAAAGTTAAAAGGTTACTTCCAGTTGACCTATAACTATAAAATTTGGTAGCTAGCATCTAAAGGTAGTACTAGTCCAGGAAAAAATCTGAAAACTATACATTTGTGGTTAAATTCTAAAAAATAATAGACTTAAAAGAGTGGCAAAATTTGGTATTTAAACCGCTAGTTCAAGTGAGGTATCAAATGATAGGGCTTTGGTTAACCTAACATTGAATTTCAGAAAAAGCTCAAGACTTTCAATTTTTATACGAAATCCTCGGTGGGCGAGCCTGACTCGCGCTTGTCCAGTTTTTTTAGTCTGGAACGAAGATAAAACGCACCGTTAACTTTCGTCAATCAGAAACGCACAAAGTGGGTAACGACAGTCTTAACACCATACTCTTCTCAGGTTCCCTCTCTCTAGGTTACAATGTACGGAATACAGCGTGAAGCTACAATAAAAATATATAAATATCAACACATTCGCTAACAAGTATCGAGCGAGAGCTAGCGAACAGTAGCGTAGCAGGATCAATATTAAATTTCTCTGTCACGTTAATTTTCTAGTTGAAAGTTTATTATTGCATTACATCGTTTAGCGTAGCGCCGTTGAGAGCTCGGCGTTCAGGAAAGAATTATAATAGTAAGGGCCTTTTCATATTGCCATTTAAGGCTAAAATAATTTTGACTTCAATTGTAGATCGATAGATAGATCTGATCTGGAATCGATAAAAATAATGTTAGTTTATATATTATTCTTGATGAAAGTTATGAATGGGAATCGAACCTATAACCGTTGCGCCTACAGTCGGAAACTATGTTATTACGCCACGACGTATCGTAATATCTGGCAAATCGCGCTATTATGAGATATATTGCAAGAATGACAGAGACTACCAATAAAAAGCATTACGCGTTTTCCTGGAACAATGTTTGCTAAGTTATTGATTAAGGCGAAAATATAAAAAAAAGTCTCATATATTCGTTTCCCAGAGATAGAATCGAATTCACAACATGACGACGTTCACTATAAGACGCAGTCGCGCAGCACCACTTTGGTCTCAGAAATTGTTACACCCAAGAAACATTATAAAAAAAAATCCATGCTGCCATCCCATTTAATTTTAAGCACAAAACCCATATAAATATTAAAATTCGCAACACAAGGAAATACTGTCTTGTATGAAACCTTGCATTTTACCCTTATTAGCATTTAAATAACACCCACACGTCACTCCCGGCGCGCGCTCACTCTCATTTTGTATATGTCACTGATAGCAACAACATTTTAACTGGAAACATCGCGTGCTCTGTGAATTATGTTGACCAGCTAAGTGCTAATGAGACCGCTTTATTAAAAACAAAAATAAAAAAAATAGAGTTAGTCGTGGTTTAGGGACACAAAGTGTGGTTGTGAACGCGATAGCTGTGGGTTTGATTCCCATTCGGGGGAATTGAGGATTTAATATTTTCATTTCCTCGTTCTGGTTACGAGGCAAAGCGCGACATCGAGTTAAGCAACTTAACACTGAATGGCTTAAGAATTCGGTGGAAAATTCAGTTAGTTTTAATTGGGACGGAGTGATACTAGATTCCCAGGTTCATGTCCGAGGAAGAATGATTATTTTACGTCATGAACGTAGGTTCGATTTTACATTTTTTTGCACCCGTAATGTTTTTTTTTACTTGCCTAAATTAAACTTACTTACTAAATTAAATCGATTCAATACAATTAGCAATGTGCTATTTAATTTCAAGTTACAATAAATGAATAGAAACGTAACAAGCCGAACGCTTAAGCCTATCGTGCCTCTATATCGTTTGTTCCGCGCTCTCGCTTGCACGCTCGGCTCAGCCGGAACGTGACACGAGTCATGCTTTTTCGTGCATTCAGCCGGCGTTCATCGATATAAATACGTAATCATGTCAAAAATAATTTCAAATCAAATCAATAATACTTTACTGCTTAAAAATAAGTGCTGTATAAGTTGACTAGTTAGGTTGTCTAGTAGGCATTAACAAAGTTGACTAGTCTCTATAAGGTGATGTGATCTTTTACAGGCAATCTAAAATATGTAAAATTACTTTCGTCGTCAATCAATTTGTATTAAAAGCGACGAAAACAGTTTTCTTTCATCTTCATACTGCATCCCGCATATTACAGGGCAGGCAGAGGGAACCTAACGTTAAGACACTTCGTCCCCCATTTTCCGTCGAAATTTCGAGACATTGCGTGTTGAGTGGTGGACCTCAAGACCGCGCTTTACCACGACATCAGAGCGAAGAAATGAAAATATTAAATATTTTATTCCTCGAGTTGGGATCGAATTCACAACCAATCGCATTTACATTTACACATTTTTGCCCCTGCGCCACGACACAACTCAGTTATCAGCTTATATAATATTATATTTATATATAATATACACATTTATTTGTAAATAGAAAAAAAAAGAACTTACAATTTACCATAATGGCAATGTAATGAATTAAAAATCTTAAATATCGTTTTAAATTATGAAGGAGGCTGTTATAAAGTAGGTTGATTAGCGCACAGTATACTGCTTTAAGCGCTGTTAAGAATAATCTTTTAAATAGGTCAAATATAATTTCATTTTATTACTTTTTTCTAGTTTTTAGACTATTTTTCGTAAATACGCTCAAGAAAAATATGACGTTTTTGTTCATTTTACATTTTCTTGAAGTCTAGAAAATTTTATTGATGGATTTTCCCTACTTTCGCCTTTATTTTCGGTTAAGTGCGAGTTCATGGTTATAGTTCAAAGCGTTAACTAATAAAAATTGACAATTTAAATTAAATTAACTACAAAAATTTATTTATAATTATTTTTTTGGGATATACCTACTCATAAACCAACCAACAAAATTACCAATCGGATATTTTTTTTGGAACTTTCTTTATTATATCTACTGTTCTTTTCAAATGTCATAATTCTAATCTAACGGAAAACATCCTTATAATATGACGATATCATGATTATATAATGATAAGACATATGTAAGACATATGTCATATGTATCTACAACTTACAATAATGTCTTAAAATTTACTATAGATTGTTCATCGAAATAATACTTACAACACGACATTAATAATAATCATTTAATTATTTAACGTTTTAATAGCGAAAAGCATCGCCCTACATCTTAAGAGATTATCGCTTAGCTATTGGATCAAGAACCGGATGCAGACGGCAATTTTACTTGAGACGGCGCGTATTGTGAAGAGGTTCCTCTCTCAGACCTGGCCACCGATGGCCTGTACCCTTGTCTAACTCTTGGAAAGTTTTCTTTTTTTTCATATTTTTTAATGGATATTGATTGTTTAACAACCATACCGAACCTAACACTATAAAAAAACTCTCTCATCTATAATATCTTTTAGAATTGTATTTTTATATACAGTTTTATAATATACGCTGAGGATCTTTTTGAAATATTATTTGCCCCTTGACATGAACGTCTCATAAACATAAACTTGATGAAATTATTAAATATTATGAAGCAAAATTTTTTAATGTTGTAAGGCTTGTTTACAATTATATAACGTGTATCGTGAATAAATTAGGATGCCAGTGGGTTCAATTCTCACTTGAGGTAATGTACATTAACATTTGGTTAAATTAGGCATTGGATAGAGAAGAATAAATTAAGAAAGAATATGATCTTAGTAAGATTAAATATCTACGCACGCAATGTCTCAAAATTTATGATTTTTATCTTAGCGCTGTATTCCGCATATTTGCTATGTTAAGAGTACGGTAGACACAGGGAACCTGGGAACCTAGTGCCCATTAAGTTATTTCCGTTCTCCATTTTTCGCTTAATTCTATACGCATTTCGTGAGGAGTGGCGAAACTACCGCCACTAACGCCGCACGTTGTCTCATTACAAGAGCGATGTAATGAACAACATGACAGGCTTCTATATTCGATGTAATTTTCCTTTGCCTACTGAAGTATTCAATCAAGCAAATACAAATTGCACTAAGATAGTGTCAAGATTACTCAAAGTGAAATTACGCTAAGTCTAACCAGTAATTCTATTAAGTGGCCAACCGTCTGATACGTGTTACAGTTCGTCGCTTGACTTTGACTATCAATTAACAGTACAGTATCTGAATTTACGTGCGATAGTTGTGGGTTTGATTCCCCAAATACATCCTATATTTAAAAATCCTAAGTATTTTTCAATTTTTTTTTATTACACTGGTTTCGTTTGACGAAAACGGCGTTGAGTTTGAACGTTTCTGTCGAATTATGGAGGCAATGCATTCAACAGAAAGGAGAAAAGAAATTTAATATAATCAATATATGGAATGAAGCTTAAAAACACAATCCCGTCTGCGCCATAAAGGCCTCAATATTACAACAAAAGTAAAATTACATTTCCTTCCATTCTACGTTATAATTAAATTATACGTTTCAAAATTTTATTAATAAAAACAGCGTTGTGCCAAAAACAATTGTCACAACGTATATATGAGAGAAAGCAGGAAATTCTGTAGAGAAATGAAATAAAAACCGGTTAAGTGGTAGCTTCGTATTGAACGCGTTGAACATTTCAACCGAAAATATTATAGAATCTTGTTACTGTTTTATACCGAGATTGGATTTTTTTATTTTTTGTTCATATTATTTGTGGTGAAACAACCTTTGATTGTGAACGTGATGGTTGTTGCTTCGATTTTCAATTGGGGTAATGATTTTCGTTTTTACGCCCTGATAAGACCAAAGCGCGACGTTGAGATCCGTATTCAACATGCATTATCTCGAATTCAGGTGGAAAGTAAAGATCGGAGCTTAATGTTAAGTTCACTGCCTACCCTGCTATACGGGAAAAAGCATGAAACTGTTTTAGTATTATTTTAAAAGAAATTCTTCAAAAGGATTAATCACGTTGACGGTAGTTTGATATAATAATTATGTCCACTGATAGCAAGGTGCTACCTCAGTCTATCCGTGACGATGGACTACTTCAAAGTGTTGGAAACGTTGGGTATATCAAAAATATATAATCTATACTTATAATAAAATCGCAATGGATTTGGCTTATTAAAACTTTTGTCTGTTCGTCTGTGTGTTTTTTCACGCTAATCTCCGATATAGTTTCATCGATTTATATGCGTTATTCTATTTTGGCAAATTTCCTTTAACTTTTAGTGTTATAGACAGAGAGAGATAGAGAGAGCCAATAGTATTTGATATATATTGATTTATTTAATATATTTGATATATTCAGCAGTATATAGAACAGTAGACCAGAGTTTCTGGGCGCATACACTCAACACTTTCCAGACACCCCCAAATGCTATAAGCGCCTACGTAAATATTAGAAGCAAATAATATTTTTTATACTTTAGTAAATAAGGTTTGTAGGCGCTTGTAATTTAGAAGTGTCTGGCAGGGGGTTAAAATCAATGCTAAGTGTCTGGCAATGGACAACAAGATTTCCAATATTATTCCCAAGAAAATATATTAAAAAAAATCTATATATTAACGAAAGTTACTACTACTTTTTTGCATCTTAGTTACCTAAAGACTTCCGAAGTAACCACCACCTAAACTCCATATTCTCTGACAGTACTTACCACTGTAAAGTGTATGCGAAAACTTTAAGGCTTTATAAAACTCTAAGGCTCTTGGTGATAAGGTGATTAGTTTTATTTCAATTGGTTCACTAATAAAAAAGTTATGTCAATTTAAAGAGTTGGAGACAATATTATTGCTACAAACTAAGTCTAGGCCTAGTCTGAAGTCAGTCGTGGCGCAGCGGCACGAGGTGTGACTGTAAAATCGACTGGTTGTGGGTTCGATCCCCACTCGAGGAGATGAAATATTTACTTAAATTTATATTTCCATTTCTTCGCTCTGGTGTCGAGGTTAAGCGCGGCGTTGAGTTCTGCCACTCAACACGCAATGCCTCCAGAATTCGGCAGAAAGTGGGGAACGAAGTGTCTTAACACTAGGTTCCCTCTGCCTACCCTGCTGTGTGCGGGATACAGCGTGAAGCTGATTTTTTTTTAACTAAGTCTAGAATAGGATCATCCTGGTACTGGTAGTGTCGTAAGAGGCGACTAAAGTACATGTGGTAGAGTCACGTCGACACCAATGACAACACGCATGGGCAGACTCGACCGGCGTTAAGTAATGGCTTTATGGTACTGCGTTTCGCATCAGGTAATGCCGGGCTCCGGCGCCCAACACATCTTGTCGGCCTTGTAGTTCCTCTGGTGTTGTACGGGGTCGTGGGCGGCGGTAGTCACGTTCCATAAAAAAAATGGATAAAACTTT
Source organism: Heliconius hermathena (assembly GCA_013403705.1). NCBI lineage: Eukaryota > Metazoa > Arthropoda > Insecta > Lepidoptera > Nymphalidae > Heliconius > Heliconius hermathena. The sequence continues at coordinate 125,301 of JAAIXJ010001837.1, forward strand.
ACCTATCAGTGTACGGATATTGTCATTAAAATGATAACGTTATGAAATTACGACAGCATTTTGAATAAGAAAAAAATATATCTTGTAGTACAAGCGGGCGAAGCCACGAGGGGTCCACTAGTACTAAGTCTACACGATTTATCCGGTTAAAGAGTATCATTTAAAGTGCTTTAATTATAAAGCACTTTATATATTTATAGCGCGAAAGTCAAATATCAAATTATGCTTTAATATTAGTTCATCATAAAATAGAACTTTAAAAATATATTATAAACGTTTAGCTGTAAACTTTTTTAACTTCAACGTTTCTCATGTTTCAAGCGCTAACTTTAGTTAATGTTGTGCTTACTTTTCATGCTCTGTGCATACTTTTTGAACAAACATTTTATAACTATACCACCGCAAAGTTAAAGTGATGCCGATAAAAATTGGAATTTAGATTATATATAATAGCAGCAGGTTCGAATCTCATCGTAGAAAATATGATTATTATATTTTGATATTTATTTTTTTTAAATCAATATGCAATGTTGTCTTTTATGGCTCAGAAGGAGCGATTAAGTTAATTTCCACTTGAGAACTCGAGAGAATCAATTATTCTCCTTCCCTTGGACTTCTTAGATAAAAAAACAGCGCTGAGTTCCGCCACTCATCACGAAAAATATTCAAGACATTTAAGAGAAAGGAGTGTTATGTCAGTGGGTTCTCTTTCTCTGCCAAGAATAAGCGACGAGAAAACTTGGCCAGCTTATCAATTCTTAAATAATAGCTTAAAATGTACGTTTTAATAAATTGATTTAATAACATATATTGCTGTAGTATGAACAATATGGTATATTCGTTACCTGTGGTTATTTGATCCATATTGGGAAATAGAACAATACAGTTTACGCTCTGATCACTCGGGCCTTATAATTGTTAATATTTAAAATTTTTATCTACATTTTACTGTTGGCTGGAACTTTGCTTTTCTGTCTTTAAAACAATAATGTTATGAATATACGAAACTAATTCAAATTAGTTAATAAAAAAGTACATATTTAAAGCAGGCGAAACCGTGAGCAGTTAGCTAGTATATAACAAAAATGTGAAATAATTGCAGGAAATAAACTCCATATTAACCACAATTTTGTTAAGTCCTTAAATTGTACTATACGTTACCATTCACCCTAACAAGCCGCATTAAAACCGTTATACAGTAACAATATTCTGGTAACATCCAAATAAATATACTCAAACGGCTTTTACTCACTATTTGGCTCGCGTTTTGACCGCAAATCCTAACTTCGAAAGCCTTATACATCCTTAACTTAACCGTAATAGTAAAATATTTAACTTTTTGTGCTTAACGAAATGATATACGCCACTACAGCAGTGTCGTAATTACGAAATTTTTGTGTGGCTTTTGTGAATCGTTTTAGTTGTTGTTTTGATATACTGAATCCTATGCATATATTACTAAGAGTTTTTTTCAACGTCAAGTCATGTCAAGCATGATCATAATTATCTTTGGATATGTAAATGTGTGAATCTATGGTTTTTTTTATGTAAATGTAAGAATATACCGGCAAATTTGTGTTCTCATTCTTCATTGAGTATTTTTTTCTGATTTTTTTGCAGTTCTAGTTTTTTTTTTCGTCTACGAAAAAATTACAAAATAATGAATAAATATCGACTATTTTAGTCCTTATAAGTTATGGCGTTTTAAATCTACAATTGAAACTAGAACTAGAATGTTTTCTTATAAATGTAAATAAATATTTCACTTCCTCGAGTGGGGATCGAACCCACAACAAGCTTACTTTACTGGGTATCGAATCCATAAACATCGTGTTTTTATTAACAGGCTTACAAATACATCCCGCCAATCGACATATAGAAACATTCAGACATTTCGAGTACGGAATAGTATTCGTCATCTAATAAATCGGCTTGTACGCTGCACCGCTTCACGAGTGACTAGAGCGAGTTGAAATTTGTGTTTTGTAAAACTTTTACATGTATTTCACAATGTACGTGTGCGTTGTGTGTACGTACGTACACGTTCAAATGTCTGTTAGGAAATTTATTTGACTTTTTTTGCTTTTAGAGTTCCGTAACTCGAAAGGTAAAAAGGGGACCCTCCCTGATCACTTTGTCGTCCGTCTGTTCGTCTGTCAACACCATTTATCTCGAGATCGCGTTTAAGTATCCAGATTATATTAATATCAAGCAATCAGGGCTGTGGTCCCTTGAAGGACACACGTAGTTAAATCAACGCTATCAAAACATGAGCATTTGTGCATCGATTATGTTGCATTTTTTATGAAATTCACCACGTAATCAAAACCTATAGGGTACTTTATGAAATGTGGATCAACAATTATGAAATTAGGCACGAAGTTAGAACTTAATTTGTGAAGTAATAGTATAAAAAAGTAATGTGTGAAGTATTTCATAGGAAAAAAGCATTACCAACTTGTTTGTAGTTAATTTCATACAAAATGGTTGCATGCGCTCGCTAATTAAATTTGTCAGCTTCATGCTGTATCCCGCACACAGCAGGGTAGGCAGAGGGAACCTAGTGTTAAGACACTCCGTTCCCCACTTTCTGCCGAATTCTGGAGGCATTGCGTGTTGAGTGGCAGAACTCAACGCCGCGCTTAACCTTTTAAAATTAAATTTGTCAACTGACTTTTTTTCTGTTTACTATTGTGGAGATCGATTACTTTTTGTGAAAGTCTGGGAAAAGATGTAGATTCACACATTTTCCCGCATAGCAGTTTTCCCCGCTGTAGAAAGAGGGAACTTAGGGTTAAATTGCGGGGAGCTTAGGGGGACGTTGCGGAAGAAAGTAGCGGAATGGAGTTTTACCTCGTTGCTAGAGCGAGGAAATAAAAACAATTTATTTCGACGAGTGGAAATCAATCTGTGTGTGTTACCATTTTGTTTATATTACCATTGTCTTGAACTTGGTTTTACACGTTGCTGCGTGTTTGGTTAAGTTAAAAATATTATCTAGTTAAGTTTAAATATTATATTAGAAATATTTCAAAGCAGAAGTTATTATGGTGATCTTTCAGGACTTTAGTTATCTTTCTTTTTTGTTATCAGATTCACTCATACTTACATAGCCTAGGCAGGGGGAACCTGGGAAATTAATGTTAAGACACTCCGTTCCCATTTTCCGATGAATCCTGAAGACATTGCGTGTTGAGTGCCTCCCATCACTGAACGCCGTGCTTTGCCTCACTACCAGAGTGAGGAAAATGAAAATACTAAATATTAAATCCTCCCGAACGGGAATCGAACCCACAACCGTTGCATTAATAGTCACTCCGCTTATGCACCTGCACAATAAAGACCTCATCTTTTTGATAATGCTAGATTAAATGGACCTACTGAGGTACGGATATGATATTAGAACTACAGATCTGTCTCTGTCTGTTTAGGCAAAGTGCGGTAACTTCCGCCATTTCGCATGTAATTTCTGCTCAGTGAAATATATTGATGTGCTTTTTTATATTATTTATACAGATAGTATTAACTACTACTACTTTTACCTTAAGTCGGAACGAACGTAGTGGCCAGACACTCTGTTTTCTACTTTCGACCTAATTGTGAAAATATAGCATGTTGAGTGTTGGCGTAAGGCTGCGCTGCTTTGTATGCCGAAGCGCGCTAACAAAACTAATTTCAATCGTATTATAACATAATAAAGTGGAAGTGTTTGTTTATTAAAATGCTAGAATCTCTGGATGCCAGTACATCCATTTCTTCTTTTTTCCGATTTCGTTTTTTTGAATGAAAGCTATATTCCTCAGGAATGCTGTGGGCTATATAAAATATATATACAGTGTAAGTCTTAGATTTAAACAACGAAAAAACAATAATAATGAACACCATCATATAGATGTGTAGATTTTATGGCAAAAATATTTTATTTTATTAGTTCTAAAAAAAGTCCGCGATACAGTATCGATCTCTTCTTATCAATAAGTCACAATAAGCATCACCAAAAAATAATTGAATATTTCAAGGTGATATTTCACCGTTTCTTATTTGATATACGTACAGAAACGTACAAGCGAACGTCATTCCATCATCAAGGAAATATTATGTAGATAATGTTCGGCTTTTATAGCATGTAATTTGGACGTACACTTTCGAAAAAATGTCAAATTAAAATAATTAAAAGCTCTGTTGGTTGGGGCCAGTCGTGGCGCAGCGGCACGAGGTGTGACTGCAAAACCGACTGGTTGTGGGTTCGATCCCCACTCGAGGAGATGAAATATTTACTTAAATTTATATTTCCATTTCTTCGCTCTGGTGTCGAGGTTAAGCGCGGCGTTGAGTTCTGCCACTCAACACGCAATGCCTCCAGAATTCGGCAGAAAGTGGGGAACAGAGTGCTGTGTGCGGGATACAGCGTGAAGCTGATTTTTTGATTCTGTTGGTTGGCTTATGGTCGCAAGCGTAGGCTAGAGTCCTAAGGGGCGCGTCCTTGTCGCCCATGATATCCTCTCAAATAGCTGCATAGTGCTTGCACTTTCTCATAATAAAAATAATTATATGTTAAAAATGTATATAGATGATATACGGGCGAAGCCGCGAGTGGGCCGCTAGTATAATATAATTATACTTTCAAGTTTTACGTGCTTACGGCATAACGGTCAGTATATGTACATATATTAATACCGCAAAATAAAAAGACTCAAAAAAGCTTTTTGTAACTGTTTATTCTTTGATTGAACTTTTAATAATGAGTGTGTGGTGTAGTCGCGACTTTTGTTAATTCAAATTTCACTTGGGGAATTGAATTATTTTGATCTACTCTCTCTTGTAACAAGCTAATTCGTGGCGTAAGGTTCCACCATTGTCACTGAATATTTTGGATCCCTCTGCCTATCCTGCTCTATGCGGGATATAGAGAGAAAATAAATATAACGCTGATTTTTTTTTTGAGGCCAGTCGTGGCGTAGCGGCACGAAGTGTGACTGTAAAACCAGTCGGTTGTGGGTTCGATCCCCACTCGAGGAGATGAAATATTTACTTAAATTTATATTTCCATTTCTTCGCTCTGGTGTCGAGGTTAAACGCGGCGTTGAGTTCTGCCACTCAACACGCAATGCCTCCAGAATTCGGCAAAAGTGGGGAACGGAGTGTCTTAACACTAGGTTCCCTTTGCCTACCCTGCTGTGTGCGGGGTACAGCGTGAATTTTTATCTACTTGTTAAAATTACACAAATAAGTATTTATAAACATGTTTCTTTTTTTATTCAAAACGCAATCATAGTTAAATTGACGTCAAATCAATTTATCTTTCAATTTCCCAACGCCGCCTATAATCTAATCTGCCTTCAACTTTCAATCAGTATAAATATCGTTTTGATGTGATTTACAACTTGAATTTTAGAATGAATATTTTCTATTGGAACATTACTTTCTTTTTTAGCGTTACACTGTATCCTGCTCACAGCAGGGTAGGCAGAGGGAACTTACTTTTAAGATACGTCATTCCCTATTTCTATATATTATACATTAATATATAACTTTTCTCAGATTTGAAAATATCCTGACAGAGACAAAAAGTATCTAGAGGACTTAAGCTGACGTTGTCTCACAATAGGTACAGCGAATGAGTTATTACAACAAATAACGACTGGAAATGAAAGGAAACTAGAGAATTTGATCACCTAATAGTTTTTTTCCACCCAATAATATTATATTCTAACATAAAAAAAACATGAATTTTGTAAAAAAAAGAAAAAAATATTTTTAATATTTTTTTTTATTGTTGCCTTCACCATCCATACTTAGGATAAAAACTGTAAATTTGCATAAAATTTGGCAAACTAGGATAAAATGTCATATTTTTTTGCAACGGAATAATATTTGAAAAAAATGTAAAAAATACTTACTTGCATATTCTTTTGCCAAATGATAATTCTAAGTACATAACTCTCTCTCTCTTTTTTGGCTCCTGACAACTAGAAACTTAATACATCACTACCAAATACTCGAATGTAGTAACAACAAATGACATTCAGTTGTTATATCGTAAACGAAATCCCGGGTGGTATAAACGATTTCAGTACAGCCTCCTAATAGAGATGGTTATATAGCATAATGAGGTCCTGTACCCGATTAGGCTTTAACGATGATGACTCTCTTGAAATGCTTATTCCATTTAAAGAAATTCTAACCCTAAACTTGAAGAAATTAAGTTCAATTTCCCTAATCTTGGATGGACAGGTTGTTTTTTCTAATTTGTATGCTTCATGCCTCCATAGGCGTCATGCCTGGTGGGCAAAGTAATGTATTCCTCGTAGACGTTGTACGTTAAGAATAGGCCAAGTTTCACGCGGAGATTCATTGGTTTTCTTGAATAATTCACGTTTTATTTCAAAATTTGGGATGTCAATCAGATTTAGCTGAAATTGCTTTTCGACGTTGTCATAGTGGAGTGACTGTCAAAATTGATTGTTGTCGGTTCAATGACAATACAACCATGGATAATATTTATTTTGTTGGAATATTTTCGTTCCTTTAGTAGGGTTAGACTTAAACCATATAAGCGCCAGTAAAAAATATGTAGAATTACACAAAACACAATATCTGGAAATAATAAAGAAAAAATCCAAAAAGGAAATAGCAATTACAAAGAATAAAACAATTAAATCGCATGGAGGGTTATTTGGTCATATACCGAGTGCAGTGTACGCAGAAGTTTGCTCCAATTATGGTTTTTTGGCTTTATAACGTAAACAATATTACTTTTTATTTTTCAGTTTCAAGCTGTATTCCGCATACAGCAAGGTTGCTTAACCTAACCTTAAGACAGTCCGTTTCCCATATTCTCCCGAATTCTGAAGCCATTCCGTATAGGCTGGTGGCATTCATCGTCGCGTTTTATCTCGGCACCAAGGCGAAGAAATGAAAATATAAATGTTTCATTTCTTTGCCGTTCATTCCGTGGGAATCAAACCCGCATTCTATTCTATTCACAGTCACACGTTTGTGCCCTGCGTTACGACTGGCCACAATATTACTGTTCAGTTATGATGGTTTTTACATATGAGTAGTAATTAACTAGTATTCATAAATATATATATTTTTAATTTTACACGAAACGCGGTGTCGAGCTTTGTTTTATTACCAGAACGGAACATTTTTATATGTTACACATAATACTTCTTACACTTCCTGAGTTTTATAAATACAACTTGGGCAAAGATAACCTAGTGATGTATCACTCTATCCACTATGTATACTTAGTCTTTATTTCATTTAAAAATATAAATTACGGCAAAATGAAGGATTTCAATCTGCGATCTAAGGATCAACATCTCAATCTCTCATCTCAATCTTAAAGGTTATCCTCACGAAATATATAAGAACGCCTTGTAATCTAAATATAGTGTAAAAGATAATGATCCAGATCAACTGACTCATCAACACTCAGCCCAAACTGCTAATGAAATTTGAGATTTGATGGTTTTCGTTTTACAAAGAAGATATTTCTTTTAAGTGAAATCTTAAATTACAAATAATAAGAATAGAAAAGTATTTGACATGACAGTTGTGGATTTAGATTTCCTTCGGAAGAGTATTTTAGACATGAAAAGTAAAATAACTATGTTAGGTATTTAATATATTTTATTATCTTTACTAACGTCATAAAGCTGAAGAGTATGCTTGGTTGAATACACTAATTTCATGAACTAGTGATTGAATTGAAAAATATTTTTATGTTAAATAGACCATTTTGAAGGTAGTTCGTTTTTTTTTGATAATTCCATTTGACCATATGGGTAAAGCCACAAAGAAAATCTAATAATGATATCAAATGTAGTTTAGGTAAACTCCATTACGGTTTTATCCACATTTAGAATAAATAAATTAGCTTCACGCTGTATCCAGCACACAGCAGGATAGACAGAGGGAACCTAATGTTAAGACACTTCGTTCCCCTCTTTCTGCCGAATTCTGGAGGCATTGCGTGTTGAGTGGCAGACCTCAACGCCGCGCTTTGCTTCAATACCAGAGTGAAGAAATGGAAATATAAATTCAAGTAAATATTTCATCTCCTCGAGTGGGGATCGAACCCACAACCAGTCGGTTTACAGTCACACTTTGTGCTCCTGTGCCACGACCGGCCCCTACATTTGGATGTGTATGTTTAGATTTATGCTATCGAATGCGTCACTCAACACACAATACCTCCAGAATATGGCGTAAAATGGAACGAGAGTGTCTTAGTGAGAACGGAGTGACTAGTTACTAGTCCCAAGTTACTTCTGCCTATCCTACTATATACGGGATACAGCGTGAATCTAAAAAAGAATGCGTGTCTGAATGAGTGACGGTAACGAACTTTGCAGCGTAAGCAAAACTTAATAAGGAAATTTCTTTTGCCAATATTTAGAGACATTTCCAACCTTTGCATGTATATTCAAAATAATTCTCCTTCAATAAGTCAATAAACACATAAAATCGAAACACCATTTCAATAACACATTTCTGGTGGAAAGAAAACAATAAAATTACGTCTATCATAAAAAGTATATACATACATTTCAGCCATCGTCACGCAGTAACGAAGAAAAAACGTATATTTTATACAGAAAATTTCCTTTTTTCAGGTGCGCCCTGGCCCCGTATAAATCTAACCCTCTTAAAGTTGTTTCCCCATAAACTGCGGGGTCGGTTAGCTCTTGGTATTTTGATTGGTTTTATCGAATTGAACTCCGAAACATATATATCATTTGTGATAGCTTCATAAACCTTCTAAATATCCGAGGGTTATGTACTTGAAGAAGTCGTATTATAAACATCTTAGGTTAAATGTATATATATATATATATATATATATATATATATATATATATATATATATATATATATATATATATATATATATATATATATATATATATATATATATATATATATATATATATATATATATATATATATATATATATATATATATATATATATATATATATATATATATATATATATATATATATATATATATATATATATATATATATATATATATATATATATATATATATATATATATATATATATATATATATATATATATATATATATATATATATATATATATATATATATATATATATATATATATATATATATATATATATATATATATATATATATATATATATATATATATATATATATATATATATATATATATATATATATATATATATATATATATATATATATATATATATATATATATATATATATATATATATATATATATATATATATATATATATATATATATATATATATATATATATATATATATATATATATATATATATATATATATATATATATATATATATATATATATATATATATATATATATATATATATATATATATATATATATATATATATATATATATATATATATATATATATATATATATATATATATATATATATATATATATATATATATATATATATATATATATATATATATATATATATATATATATATATATATATATATATATATATATATATATATATATATATATATATATATATATATATATATATATATATATATATATATATATATATATATATATATATATATATATATATATATATATATATATATATATATATATATATATATATATATATATATATATATATATATATATATATATATATATATATATATATATATATATATATATATATATATATATATATATATATATATATATATATATATATATATATATATATATATATATATATATATATATATATATATATATATATATATATATATATATATATATATATATATATATATATATANCAAATTTTAAACTCCTGCAATATGAGCGTGCTGATTTTGATTTAGTAATACAATGTGTTCCCTTAACTTAACAAAGAAATCTCTAACCATAGTTGAAATATTCGAAACGATCATCTTTGAACTATATATATTAAGTGACTTAAAACACCAGATATTCTTGGGATTATAAAGTTTACTCGGCAAAGAACCGATTCTGAGTAACCGAATTTGATCACAGTAGGTTTTACCTCAATTTTTACAAGTGAAAACATACTGAATTTAGATACAAATATCAAAGGTGAGTAATTTTAATGAGTAAAACTAATTTTAAAAATTATGATTTTAATTAGAACAGTTATGCCATTATATTCTTTATTTTTTGTCCAATTTCGAAACATTTTGAGCCAATTTCCTGGATATTGCTAAAAACAATTAATTTCACATTCAACTGTGTAAACAAAATTGTTATTAAATAAATTTTCGTTCAACCGCGTTTTGTATAGGGCGGTAAATTGCTATAGCCGTGCGGGCGAGTGGCGAAACTTAGTGGAAATTAATCATAAAAATTTATAAAGGCACATACGTTGATCTATAAATATACCTATACGTACTGAGGATAATGTAGTAAAATAGAAATATATCTAGTTCAATTAAATATATATAAGAATATTTTTAACATTTTTAAAATGTTAATCAACACTTAGGAAAGAAAAATGCTTATTTATTATAGAAAACGTATAAAAATTTGAACGTAGCGAAACCGACCAGGCGCTCTGACCCCTAAGCCATACGTTCTCTAAACGTAAAGAATGTTTTCGATACGTTTTCTAAATAAGTATATAAGAATATTTCAATTATGAACACGATATATTCCAATTGTGCTTGCGATCGTTGTAGGTTCAGCAGCTTCACAATTTAGTAAAGAAAAAAAAAATGAAAACAGAGAACGAATCGACGAGTGGTCAGGCTATGCTTTAAATAAATTTCCGAGATGCTGTGTGTTAAGAAGCATAACTTACCGCCGTGTTTTGATGTATTTGAATTCGAACCAGTATTTTTTTTTGTGATTAGTGAGTGCAACCAAACAAACTCTTGAGTTTTATATTATATGTACTATATTTTTTCAAACATACTAGGTAAAATATATTTTTAGAAAAACAAAAAATTATGTAATCCATAATAAAATAATATACGAAACCCTTTATGAATTATAAAAATTCATATTTACCCAATTTTTACTTATATCAGATTGCGTGAACCAACTTTACAGATATAACCGTGGAAACAACAGTTCGTGTGTGTAAAAGGTATATTGTATTCGCGCGAGCTATTCCAATGAGATGCGATTCGTTATTTTGTATGAATATTTTGCATTTAACCAGGGTTCTTTACATAATTTTCTTTTTTTAGTTTCACGCCACATTCCGCAAATAGTAGTGTAGGCAGAGGACACCTGGGAACCTAGTGTTTAGAGATTCCGTTCCCATTAAGACTTCCTTTTCCCACTTTCTGCTAAATTCTGGAGAGATTGCGTTTTGAGTGGCGAAACTCAACGCCGCGGTAAGCCTCGCCAGAGTAATGAAATGACTATATTAAATATATATTTTTTTCGAAACCCACAACCTATCACTTTCATTCTTTACTTAATTCTAGTGTAAACTGTATTATTCATACTTACTATATAGTGTTGAATAATTTGTTTGATTAAACATGCTAATCTCAAGAACTACTGAATCGAATAAAAAAATCTTTTTATGTTGAATAATCCATTTATTTGGAAAGGATGTAAGCAATATTACATTACGTTAATTGCTTCAATTCGATCCATTCTACATGCGGGTGAAGTCGTAATTTCGTTATAAAGGAATTTTTAATATATTTCCAGAAGGCCAATCATGGCGCAGCGGCACAACTGTGTGACAGTAAACGCTACTGGTTGTGGATTTGATTCCCATTCGAGGAATTTGATTTCTTCTCTCTGGTATCAAAGCGAAGCGCTGCGTTGACTTCCGCCACTCAACGCACAATACCTCCAGAATTCTGTGGTAAGGGGTAACGAAGTGTTGTAACACTATGATCACTATGCCTACCTGACTTAATTTTATTATATTACAAATATTAAGAGCTTCACGCAGTATCCTGCATGGAACAGGGTGAGCAGAGAGAATCTGGTGTTAAAAAAATACTTTGAAAATATTTCATTTCTTGGGATCAATTCCATAATCATCGCGTTTATCCCTTATAAGAGACACATGCACTAACTAACGGCCAATATTAATAACCTATCTCCAACGTCAATCTTAGATTGTTTCATACATCTATCCAATCTAGAGATTGGATAGATGTATGAAACAATCTAAGATTGACGTTGGAGATAGGTTATTAATATTGGGCGTTAATCAATACATATTATAAAATAGTAAATCATCGCTGTCTGTACGTGGTTGATATATGAGAATAAGTACTATCGGGTGTATTTACCAATGTAATGGAACCTAAAACCGATTTAAATCTAGTTTTTACTATTAAATTTTTACACACTTATCTTAACATATGGTGATAGTTTTATTTATATCGGTTCATAATTTAAAAAAGTTAAGTCAAGTTAATTTAGATTAGAATAAAAATAATAGTGTTTTTTCAAAAGAAAACCTTAAAGTGTCAAATACCCAGTTCAACTTTAAGTACGGGAGAACTCAACTCAATCTTTCAACTTCTAAGTCCAATACGTATAAACAATTACTGTGAAAAACTTGTTAAAAGGTCGTCCTTCCATAATTTATTCGTTGCGAAGAAGCTTAAAAGAACACTTGTCAAGTTGGAAGTTCTTTTAAAAGGTATTTAGAACAGAGCGCTTTTAACATTGTAAAAATGAAGCATATATGTAGACATTATAGTTATTGGGGGATAGAAGTATTTGATATTTTCATTTCCTCGCTTTAGTGACGAGTGAAGCGCGGCGTTGAGTTCCGCCATTTAGCACGCAAAGCTTCCTGAATTGGGTGCAAAGTGATGAATGATGATGATGTGTTTTAATTGTGGACTGAGTGTTGAGGAGGTTGTGTTGAGGTTTCCTATCTCTACTCTGCTATATGTGGGATACAGTAAGAACCTTATATAAGCAATGGTAAAGAGAGATGATAACGATATACATGACTCAATTTCCCACTTGCCGCTTGAAGACATATTTAATAGCCACACGTTTACCTACCACAGCAGAAAAAGTGTATCACGATGATCTCTAATTATAATATTACACATTTGAAGCCTTCATGACGCAGCGCCATAAATAATGACTGTAAACGCGAAGGTTTTGGGTTTGATTCTCATTCGGGGAAAATTTACTGTATCAGATTCTTCTTTTTCGTAACAAGACGAAGCGTGACTTTGACTTTTTAACACGTAATGTCTGGAAAATGGCTGAAAACCAAGGAACGGAGTGACTTAACACTGGTTTCCTTTTCACTATTATGCTACATGCGGGATACAGCGTGAAATTAACAAAAAATAATAATATTACTAAGGAAAAATACTATAAAACTGACATAACAAAGACTAGCACCAACTTCTCAGCTGATCTCTTTGAGACGGCGCTAAAAGGACAAGTATCAAAAAGGAGGCCGCCAGAGGACACGGACAGCTCGCGGCAAAAAAGTTTTTATTGCTCTACTATCTATAGAGCAAAACTATTATGTAAGAGTTGAAAACAAAGTTGAACAGGCAGACGCGCAGAATGGTAGCGTAGATTTTATTTTGTCATTTTCATTATTCCTATTCAGTTGGGGCGAGAAATTAAAATAGTTTATTGCCACAAGTGGGAGTCGAACACCCGACCGTCGCGTTTACAGTTAATTGATAAATATTTAATATTTTATTTCTTCACTGGTAATGAGCTGCTGCCTAAACGCGACGTTAAGTTGCGACTCTCAATCTTCAGAATTCGGCAAGAATAAGAACGGATTATCTTATGCACTAGTGTATATTAGATTATCTTATACACTAGTGTATATTAGATTAGAACCCGGGAACCTAGGTTCCTGGGTTATCTTTGCCTACCATGCTATGTGCGAGTTACAGCGTGAAGTTAAAAAAAAATTATATATACAAATTTTATGTTTAATCAACGCAATTGAGCTACAACGGCGTCAGTCAGACTTAAGACTTATTTAATAACAAATATTTATTTCTTAATAAGATTTGTGTAAGAGATGGAGATTGAAATGAATAACGTAAATTAAAATGTTTTCATGCTTAGGAAAGTTTCCAGCGTATTGCTGAGATTGTGCTTGAATCGAGTTAGCGTAGAGCATAAAGTTCAGAGGCAAGTTGCTGTATAACATTAGTAGAGCCCTCACGGCGACCGTGTTACCGGGTAAACTAACATACAACACAATAAATAACTATAGGAGGCCAGTCGTGGCGCAGGGGCACAAGCGTGTTTGTAAGCGCGACACGTTGTGGATTCAAATCCCCCTCGAAGAAATAAAATATTTAATATTTCCATTTCCACGCTCTGGTAACGAAGCAAAGCACGTCGTTGAGTTTCGCCACTCAACACACAATGCCTACACGATTTGGCGGAAAATGGAGAACGGAATTGTGTTAATAGGAGTGTCTTAACTCCAGGCTCCCAAGCTCTTCCTGCCTGCACTGCTATGTGCGGGACAGAGTGTGAAGCTAAAATAAATCTAACAAAATAATATAAATAAAAAAGCCAATTACAATGACTATTTAAAAAAAATACTTCTATTATTAATAGTTCATCAATCCCTACTAATATAATAAGCTGAAAAGATTGTTTAGTTGGACGCGCTAATCCCAGGAACTACTAGTTAAAATAAAAGTGCTGGATAGTCCAATTATCCAGAATAAGAATACGGGATTCGAAATGAAGATAAAATTAAAAATAGTATTAATTACAAGTATTATGTTTAATTGGAAACGTATTATATACACATGTACAGGTCAGGTTTATTTATGTGACACTTTATTTTCGGAATTAATTGGAAACATTTAAAATCAACTGGGTTATTCAGAGCTGCCAACTAACACATAGACGTTATACAAAATACTTATTTCAACCTACGACAACGTAGATTCAAACCTTTACACTTCAAACCAGGATAGTATACTCATACCAGGATAGGCAGAGAGGACCTTCCATTTTCCACGTCCCGCCCAATTTTCGAGATTTTATATGTCAAGTGGCAAAACTCAACGGCTCGCTTTATTTTTCAACCTCAGCGAATAAACGAAAATAATTGAGTGGCAATCGAACCCACAACCGTAGCATTTACAGTCACATATCAGTCTAATAGATTACTCCTATGCTAAAACATTTTCATTCTCAAATACATAAATCGTTATAATTTTCAAGCTACCAGGAACATCCTGTAGCATCAATTTAAAGTTTCAGTTACATCCAACGTGATACATCTCTGAGATATTTATCTGATCTGAAACTGAAACTAGGTCGAAGCGAAACGTTTTCGCCATTCAATTATTAGTTTCATTAGAAAATAGATATATTAGCGTCGTCGGATGCATTTTTTTTATTAGAGGATGTTAGTTTCGTATTTGGAAAGAAATAATTTGAAATAGAATAGTATAAATTGACTGTAAGCGCAGTTTTAGATTCGATTACCTCTCGAGCAATAATTAATATTTGTTTTTTTTTTCATTTCTCTTTCCTATTAAATCAAAGCTCAACATGAGCTCCGTCACTCAACGCGTAATCTTCCGAATTCGGGGGGAATGTGACAACGGAATGACACCGAAAAAAGCGGAAGCTGAATATAAAATAAATTCTATTTATAAACAGTCTTTAGAGAATTTTAGTACGTTTATTGGATATTGCTAAACTGCATCCGTTTCAAAGTTTTACATATAATAATTTTTTTACAGGAATATATTTCGTTTCCAAATTAAGTAAAGTTATAGAGAATTAGTAATAAGATCACTCTTCACGATCTAAAAAATTAAATGTTTACAAATAAAGATACATTAAGATATATAGAATACATTTCACACGCGAAAGTGAGTGCAGTCAAGTCAGTTTAATTTTTATACGTTTTCTAAATAAATATTTTGCTTTGCAAAGTGTGGAATAACACTTTAAAAATGTTAAAAATATTTAATAAATAGCATTCTCTCTTGCCAGACGATAATTCTTAGTAATTATCTTTGGGTAGCGGAAATTTGTAAAAATCTCCATATAAAGATGCTAACAACAAAAATAAGTTGTAACAAGCGTATAAAAGTTTTAACGTAACTTGATGAGAATGTATGGCTTAGTGGTCAGAACGCCTGGTCGGTTTCCAGGAAGCGCGAGTTCGAGTCCCGCTACGTTCAATTTTTATACGTTTTCTATTATAAATAAGTATTTTTCTTTTTTAAGTGTGGAATAAATATGTAAAAAATGGGGTCGAAAGTTTTTTCTGGACGTATTAATATACAGATAAGTCTAGTACAAATTAGAAGTATACTAAAACGCAAATATAATATATTAGGATGAATAAGTTCTCTCGTTTTTTTTTTTTTTTAAATTAATTTAAAATATAATGCTTACATTACTCAAAGTATTGTCCATCATTAGAGACCACTTTCTCCCATCTCTCTGGTAGCAATTGAATCCCCCGTCGGAAAAACGACTCATCTTTCGAGGCAATCCAGGAATCAAGCCATTTTTCGGCTTCTTCAAAAGAATGGAAGCGCTGCTCGCTTAAACCGTGCGCCATCGACCGAAACAAGTGGTAATCGGAGGGGGCTATGTCCGGTGAATACGGCGGGTGGGGTAGAACTTCCCATTGAAGTGTTTCCAGGTAAGTTTTGACTGGTTTTGCCACATGTGGCCGAGCATTATCATGTAATAAAATCACTTTGTCGTGTCTCTGCTCGTATAGTGGCCGCTTTTCTTTCAGAGCGCGACTCAAACGCATCAACTGAAGTCGATAGCGAGCTCCCGTGATAGTTTCATTAGGTTTAAGCAGCTCATAATAAATTACGCCCTGCTGATCCCACCAAATGCAGAGAAGAAGCTTAGAACCATGGATATTTGGTTTTGGCGACGATGTTGATGCGTGACCCGGCATGCCCCACGATTTTTTTCGCTTTGGATTGTCGTAGTGAATCCACTTTTCATCCCCAGTGACGATACGGTGCAGAAAACCTTTTCTCTTTTGCCGTTGAAGCAACAATTCACACATGAGAAAACGTCGTTCTACGTCTCTCGGCTTCAACTCATACGGCACCCAATGCCCTTGCTTTTGGATCATTCCTAACGCTTTTAAACGTTTTGAAACTGTTGACGCATCTACTTGTAACGTTTTCCCGAGCTCTACTAACGTCTGACATGGATCTTCTTCAAGCAAGGCCTCCAATTCTTTGTCTTGAAATTTTGTCGGTGCTCCAGAACGCTCTTTGTCTTCAAGGTCAAAATCATTACTTTTGAAGCGCCTCAACCAGTCTCTGCACGTTGTATTCGACAAAGCATTGTCACAACGAGAATTCTGTGTGCATCTGCTGCAGATTTTTTCTGAATAAAGCAGTGCAATAAAATTTCCCGCAAGAACACTTTATTTGGCACAGAAGTACACATTCTCACAAAGTGAAAATAAATATGTAGTTGGCACTGTAGTAAACACTATTCTACTATAATTTGAGGTTACTTATAGTACTATTTTGGTAATTCGTTACCGTACGAAATTCCATGCACAGAGTGCCGGAACGCCATCTTTCAAAAAACAGCGAGAATCCTAATAGTAAAAAAAAAACAAATCAAATCTTTAGTTTTAATTAAATCCCAAATGAAAACGGAAATTGGCACCCATATAGAAACACCGATTCTTTTTTAGGTGTAGTGGACAACGAAGCAATATTAAATATTGAACTTGGCTCTAATTTCACATTTCACATTCTACCGTAATTTTCTCATAAAAAACACCTAAAAATGTAAAATTTTCATATAAAATTACTAACATTCGCTCGCTATTCCAATGAAATACCAATTTCCTAAACGTGAATATCTTACAATTAGACTGGGCGAGTAGTGTGGGAAGTAAAATATTTCCACCCCTATATATACTTGCTTAATTGGCAGTGAGACTTGATAATATCGATGCCTGGGGTTCCGTAGATATGTGTATGTAGATAAAATACATACATAAACGTTCCTACTCGTAGAAACGCAGGTTTAGTTAGGGCGAAGGATAAACAATGAAATTATATGAAAATATATACTGTTATAATATACTGGTTTTGTCTGTTTTTGCTTAAATTTTAATTCAATATTTTTTTAGTTAAATAGATTTTTGCAAGCCTTTTAGAATAATCGAATTTACATTGGTATAATTGATTGATTGATTTCTTAAATTGAGGCCAGTCGTGGCGCAGTGGCACAAAGTGTGACTGTAAAACCGATTGGTTGTGGGTTCGATCCCCACTCGAGAAGATGAAATATTTACTTAAATTTATATTTCCATTTCTTCGCTCTGGTGTCGAGGTAAAGCGCGGCGTTTAATCCTGCCACTCAACACGCAATGCCTCCAGAATTCGGCAGAAAGTGGGGAACGGAGTGTCTTAACACTAGGTTCCCTCTGCCTACCCTGCTGTATGCGGCGTGATTTCTTAAATTATGGCGTTCCGAGCGTAACAGTTGAGCACGTTTAATTTCGCCAATGTCACGTATAATTTATCTTAAAATACAAGTAGAGGCCAGTCGTGGCGCAGAGGCACAAAGTGTGACTGCAAAATCGACTGGTTGTGGGTTCAATCCCCACTGGAGGAAATGAAATATTTATTTAAAAAAATTTAATCAGCTTCACGCTGTATCCCGCTCACAGCTGGGTAGGCAGAGGAAACCTAGTCTTAAAACACTCCGTCCCCCATTTTCCGCCGAGTTCTGGAGGCATTGCGTTTGGTGGATTGCTGTAAAACCGATTGATTGTGGGTTCGATCCCCACTCGAGAAGATGAAATATTTACTTAAATTTATATTTCCATTCCTTCGCTCTGGTGTCGAGGCAAAGCACGGCGTAGATTTCCGCCACTTAACACTCAATACCTTCAGATTTCGGCGGGAAGTGGGGAATGGAGTGTCTTACACTAGGTTCCTTCTGCCTACCCTGCTGTGTGCGGTATACAGCGTGAAAATGAAAAAAAAAATACAAATAATATAATAGATTGTTTACAAACTCATATTTATATGAAGAAAGATCTTTGAGTGAAGTAATTTTAAACTAAATTGTCACTTCAGACATTTTCAAGGTCGTTGTGATGCAGCGTCTGACAAAGTGCGATGTTGAGTCCTACCACTCAATATGCAATGTATCAAAAATTGGGCAGAAAATAAGGAAAGTGGTATCATAACACTAGGTTCCCTATGCCTACTCTGTTATATGGGGAAAATCAGTGCAGTGAGAAGCTAAAAAAATATTAATGTAGAATATATGTTAAGTCAAATAGGACTAAGACTATTCGGAATTGCTCATTTATTTCCACATTTTTCACCCACTATTATGTAAGAATATGACTATACGTACCTAAGTAAAGTTTAGGTTACTGAAAGTATATTTCAAATCAAAACAAATATTTAAAAAAATTATTAACAAACTCTCTGAACATTAGGTTTCCTTAGAAAGTAACAAAGCCTTCTAAACTATAGCTATAATATTTATATTATAATTATTAAAAGTTGTAAGTCGCGGCGTTGTGCTTATCACTCAACACGCAATGTCTCGGAAATTGCACGGAATAGTGCCGGGGGAAACAAAATGTCTTAAAACAAACAAACAAAATATCTTAACACACACTTACACTTAAATTTTCTACCTTACATATTATAGCTATCAAAATTATTTAGTTATTACAAGTTTAAAGTCGTGACGTTGAGTTCCGTCACTCAATAGGCAATGTCTTAAAGATTGGGAGGCCGTGGGAGACGTATGCCTCGAGGAAATCGTAGATTATTTACAGTAGAGGAAACCTATAAGCCTAAATATCAGTTTATATTGAAAGGTAAACGATAATATCGTTACTATCAAGACAAAATGCAATTTAACCAAAAATTTTCCTCGACACGACAAATATTCACAACCGCCATAATAGTTAGGGCCGAGCAATCACTTCAAGGGCGGGTGCTAGCTGAGCACGCGTTCTCGACCTATCCACTTACATCCTAATAAAATCTACTTTAGTTTAGGATGTGGAAGTTGGAGGACGAGGCGTGGTAGGATTTTTAATATTGTGTTAAAATATTACTTATTTTTTATTTTTTTTAGAAGAAGCATGGTAGGCAGAAGAAACCTAGTTCTCCGACGCTCCCTTTTCCTTTAATATTTTTTTTAGTTTCACTCTGTTTCCAACACACAGCGGAAGGCAGAGGGAAGTTAGTGTTAAGAACCTCCGTTTCCCAATTTCTGCCGAATTCTGAAGGTATTGCGTGTTGACGCCACGCTTTACATTAGAGTATATAATAATAAATAATATAAATATATTGCTTATGAAACTTTTTTTTATTAAATAATAAAATAATTGTATAATTTTTATGTTTATATTTGTTTTTAACATTATTCAAAATTTTATAACGATCTTGCTATATGGGCAGGGTAGTGAGGCTTCTTCATATTATTCGTTTTGGCCTAATATACGTCCTTACACGTCTGAAACCATCATTACAAAGAAAAAATCATTTTTGTGGTTATTCCTAGATAGGAACCCTACCTATACCATAGAAAGATGCCTACACTCTCTACCTAGAGAAAACTTATTTCAAGGCTCTACATTCTACGCTTTCCATCGAATTTAAAACATTATTAAATGCAAAATTTTATATTATTGATACCTTCAATTTAGAATGAAACCCACGACGTTCTCATCTTTACTAATGTTATAATAATTTCTAATATAAATCATTTTTAAACAATCGCTTTTCGCTTAACTTGTGTAACTACATCTGAAGGCACTAATGACCTATAACAGTGTTATGTAGGCTTTGTTTACTTTGCACACGTTGACACAAAGTCTAATATAGGATTTATTAGCTTGCTTAATAAGTTTATAGAGGTATATACTTTGGAGGATGTTTTAGTTTTAATAGGCACTTAATGTAGAGGAATCGTGTTTGAGTTTATGTTTGCATATTGTCTTTTTTTTAAGCATCACACTGAATACCAGTCAAAAAGGACTTGGGAACCTAGTATTAGGACTCTACGTTCCCATTAAGATATTTTTGTTCTCCACTTTCTACCTCATTCTGAAGATATTGTGTGTTGAGAGGAAGAACTCAACGCTTTCTCTCAACTTTATCTCATTATCAGTGAGAAGAAAATTAAAATGGTTAATATTGTATTTCCTCGAGTGAGAATCGAACTGAACTCACAACTTGTCGCGTAAAAAATGTTTTAACTAATAGATAAAGACTAAAGTCAGGAAAATGAAGTGAAAAATCGATGAAAAGACGCACATATATACTATACCAAGTTAGCCATCTTTCACGTAAAATACGAGTGATCTGGAAAGACACAGAAATCGTTAAGTCACGTCATTTACAAGGATAAAAAGTTTCGACGTTTGTGGAATTTGCCTTCGAAAGTCAAGGGAGAAAATATTTATCTTGACAACACGAATATGTTTCCAAGTCTTGTTTGTATTATATGGAATGGGCGTAAATTTGAGGAAGTATTGAAATTAATATTATGTATAGTAAAACAAAAGTAAATTCAAACTCTTCTAAGATGGCGATTATTATTGTGAAGTTCAATTTATTTTATAAATGTTGTTGTGCAGTATCTATGCCTAGCCTTATACTTTACTATCTTTACTAATTTCTCTCATATAAAAAAGCAAAAAACTGAGAGCAAGAAGGAAAAAAGAGAATATTAAGACCACCCATTTTTTGCCCAGGACATTTAAGACATTCCGTGTTAAATGACAGAATACAGTTCCGTGATTTATGTTCTTACCGGCGCAAGAGAATGGAAATATTTTATTCCTCAAGGTAGGAATGGAACCCTTAACCACCGCTTTTACATTTAGGCGCTGTGTTTTGACAGACGGTTAAGAGCCTGAACCTCATTTTAGCTCATATTTGTACCTGTATAATTTAACGTATCCATTAAGTATTATAAATGCGAAATATTCTAATATTAGCGTATTGTTAAATAGAATTCCATTACAACCACTCTCCCTAAATCCAAACCCATCGTAACTCAACCACCAAACATTTGGCTTCCGGTGGCAGGAAGATAGATAATGTACTGTTCCTATCAGTCGAGATTATAAAAACATCGTGTGAAGCCTTTGAAAATAAAAAAAAATTGAACACTTATCCCTTATATTCAAAGGTATAGAGTTCAAATTCCATTTCGGTAATGAGAAAACGCGTTTCTTATTTCAATAGTCGTAATGTTGATATTGTAATTCCCATTCTAAGGTTGTCTTTTGTTGGACGTAATGGTGTGTGCATGGTTTGTAGGAAGGATGGCTACAATTTAATGCTTTTGCTTCATAAAGAGATTTTTAAATTTACGACGGCTCTTAATTTTATTAGCTAAAAAGGTTTTTGAATGGAACGTAAAGAATGTGTGTGTACAAATGGAGGGACTAAGATATCTGATATGAGGGTATTTTTATATTTATACGGTTACTTGTATATTTATTATTTTGTAGTTGATATACACATATTAGACCAAGTCCGAATTTAGATGAAATAAATATATGACTGAAATATTTTCTGAATATTTTTTATCATTGAAGCCGTCGTGGAACAAACGTGTGTCTGCAAACGTGACGCTTATGGGTTCGTTTTCCACTCGGAGGGATGTATTATTATTTTTATTTCGTCGCTCGGCTAACAAGTCCAAATGCGGTGTTAAGTTTCTCCAGTCAACATAATATCTTCTGAAAATTTGGAAAAAAACGTGGGGAACTATTATATGCTGCAGAGTTGCCGTTCAGACAAATGATAAAATATTTTGTTAAATTAAATTGACCGTTTTTTTTCCTTATTATTATTCTTTCTTCAACCAGACTGAAATAACAACTACATTATAATTGATAACATTCGCAAGTCACAATTAACTCAATAATCATTAATTTCGAGACGTTAACCACAGAACAGCAGTGTCAATTATGTATGTAAATGAAACAGTAAACAGTTGTATTAGTTCAATTCTTAGTGCTGAAAGTAGCAAAGGATTTTGCACCTCAATAGAAAGAATGGTATTCGTAAAGGATCACTTTGTTGGCCATCTGCCTCTATGTTTGTCTGTCTATTTGTCAAGACGATTTATCTCAAACCTATGGGAAGATATTAAGCAAACTATTACTATAAAAATAACTAACAAATAATCAGGTTTACGATCTCTTGGAGCGTGAAAACAAATTAAGTTTCTAATTTTAACATTTTGCTACATTTCGTATAAAATTTTCCGCATAATCAAAACCTTGACGGTACTCTTCGTAGATCTACAATTAAGAAATTTGGCAAGAATTAAGAACTTATAAACGGAATAAAGGAGAAAATCCATTATTAGTTCGCTAAGGTTCGTTTTGTTTAATACATAAATATTTTAAGAATGGGAAACGAATCTATGACCATCGTGTGAACATTCTGACACCTTTTACCGCCATGATAACTTAATAATTACATTATAATACCCATAGATTATACTAGCAAAAGCTTCATAAACAAAACAAATAATCGTATAAATTCATATCGGTTATTCAGTCAATACAATAATAAAATGTCTTACCGGGCCCACTCTTCTAATAAAACCATTCTATTTACATAACAAAGAGATATTGCCGTATGATAATATTGTTAGTTTTATGCCTATTCCTTTCGATATGGTTGTGGAGTATATGAATAGGTACATATTTATAGATTAGATTTACAAATCTAATCTATAAATATGTACCTATTCATAGTAGTCTAGTCTTATAAATTGATGAGCGCTAGATGCACCCTTTATCACATTTTGCATGAGCCGGGCGTGCCTTTGAGAGCGCGGAACGCAGTATGCCATTTTTTATAAATGTTTTCTTATAATATTATCAAGTAAAATTATTCTCCGAAAACTGACTTTATAGACAATAAGTTAATTTGGTGATGATAAAGTTTATTTATTTAGTTTATTATTTCTCGTTATTATAATATGTAATGAGGCAAAGCGCGGCGTTGAATAACGCCACTTAACCAATGCATTGAAAATTTGAAGTTAACGATCCTCCATATCAAGTTCTATCTCCCTTCTATGCTATGCGGAGAATACAATCGTCACCCGCAGCTTTACGCGTGTGCTTTAAATATGTAAAATCCTGTTTTTGCTGTTCTCATTACAATATTTCACTCTCTTTTATATTCCCCAACACTTTCTGATCTATTTCTATCTATCAAGCCTATACATATCCAGTATAATATCTTCTAAGATATTATAATAAGACTTTCGTCTATGCGCTGTCTGTCAGTCACTCAGTAGCAGAAGAGTTTCATATTGGGATATAAAGACAAAAAAAATCATACAATGGTTTGATATAGTCGCGAGGAAGCGTAATTTATCACAAACTTTCTTTATCCAGCCCATAAAAAAGATAAATGAATATGAAAAAATATACACATTTATACACGAAATTTTAACGCGGAGAACAAAAGATTGTAAAACATTGAATTTTACATTGTTCAATACAATAGTAATATAGAATTCATATTTCCAATAGTTTTGATATATTGAAACAGGTACCATTCACCTGAACGCTATCAAAATGTGGTTGCGTACATAACATATTCTATTTATTATTAGAATCTAGTAGGACTGCGACGGTTGTGGAGTCGATTTCCATACGGAGGTATGGATTATTTTTATTTTCTAGCTCTGGTACTAAGTCACAGAGGAGCTTTGAGTTCCGACTCTCAACAAGGAATATCTTAAAAATGTAGTGGAAAACAGATAACGGTGAATCTTGAACTATGGTATATACAAGATACAGAGTGAAGCTAATAAAAGTTCAGTACTTGTATGTACGTGTTTTTTTTATACGACAAATTATACTTCTATTTGTGGAAGATATAGAAGAAAAATCTACAGCTTCACTCATAACATTGTGAGTTTGATATCATAGAAATGATATTATTTAATTTTGCGTTTATTTCTCCGCTCCTGTTTGTATTTAATTCGTACAAACGCGGCTTAGAAAGTTCTCGAAAAATATACGGTGTGTGAGAAACGGAGTGTCTCTACACTAGGTACAATATTTCTATCCTACTACATGCCAAGTACAGCATGAAACAGTTCAAGAAAACTGAGTAAAGCGGTAAACATTTGCAATTGCAACAAAAGCGTTATAAAACCCTCCAGAAGTGCCCCAACAAGCATTTCCCATGACAATCACTCGCAAATACCTTGTAATATTTCTACACGCGTGTACCGTTAGCGTTTATGTAAGTAATTTGTTCCTTTTGTTAAATAAATCACAATTTGCGTACAAAAATTTAATATTTTTGGCTCAAAAATATGTTTTAGCAAATTTTTGTATATTATTTTGGTTAACTTTGTTTTTTTATCGGGATATATTGATTTTTGTTATTATTTTCTTTTAATTTAAGGATGCAATTTGTTTTTCTTTTTGTTGTTTTTGTTACGTTCTGTACTAAACAGATTTTTCTGTATGTATCGCGTATACATACAAGGATAATAAGCAAAGGGAACCATAATGTTAAAACAGTCAGAATCTTTCATCAACTTTTCTAATCAGAATCGAACAAGGAACCAGTTTCATAGCCACTGATCCACTGTACCACGACATAAATCATTATCCCCAAAAAAACAAAGCAAAAGATAAGAAAGATCCGAAGTGATATCTAGATCAGCATAATATAAGGATTCAATCGGCCATTTAGAGTCTGTGACGAAAAAACACACAATTTGTCGTCGCGCCGCGTACTAACAAACACCCTGTACGTGGTGTACATGTAAACAAGATGGAATACACGTTGCTGTATAAAAGTTGTAGATGGTGGAAGATAGTAATGTTGCTGTCACTGTGATACGATTTAATTTGGTTTTTACGTGTTTTTTAGGATTCCGTACATGTGAGGAAAAAAAAGTATTTAGAACTTAATACAATCACAATAGGATTTTTATTTTTAATTCGTTCATCTTCACGATTTAACTGGCATAGCGGTAAAAAGATATATAAGTTAGTGGCAAAGAATTATTTTTTACCTTCATGCTGTAACGAGGTAGGCAGAAGGAACATGGAAATCTAATTTCAAGACACTCCGTTCACATTAAGGCGCTTCATTTGCCCAATTTCTGCTGAATTCTTGAGACATTATATATTGTGTGGCGCAGCGCAATGGCGGTCAATGCCATGGGCAAGGCAAAAGTATTTAACATTTTTAAAGTGTTATTCCACATTTAGGAAAGAAAAATACTTATTTAGAAGACGTATAAAAATTTGAAACCGCGCCTCCTAGTCGGTTTCCAGGAGGCGCGGGTTCGAATCCCGCTATGTTCAAATTTTTATACATTTTATAAGTAAATGAGGCACAAGTATTTTCTATTTTGCTACATTTGTCTACCAGATCTAGAAACATCGCTTTGCAGTAAGACATTGTACCATTGCGCCACGGTGGCCTCAATAATAATTTATTTTTAATCAAATAGATCCACATTATATGTACAGTTTGACTTGATTTAGTTCTTGCTGTAAAACCCGTTCTTGGAAACCATTCAAGAGCGGGATCAAATTATGCTACTTTCAAAAAAAAATATTTCTTTTCTAAATATGGACTAACATTTTAAAAATGTAAAAACAACCGACATTTCTCAACCACCCTATTTCAGTATACATATGTTAATATGAACAAAAATAAGCACCCCTTCGAAGATATTTAAGTAATGAAAAGATGAAATCTTGTGTAAGTAATTTAATTAATAAAGGGCTTTAGTCTCTTATTCTATAGAAAATTCTTCTTCTGTGTAAATGCCGGGATTAAAAGGGTGAATTATCCAATAAGTAAAATGTTTTATTACATTTGCATATATTCTATACTCCAGAGGATTATGCCCCAAAGGCAAAGGGGACTGATTTGAAACACTAAGACTGTGGGTTTGATTCCCACTCTTAGTTGCTAGAGTATTTTAACAGTACCAGAGAGACATGAGTTCTAGTTCCACTACTTTACTATTTTTTATTCTTTGTTTAGCGTCACACTGTATCCCACTCATAGTAGGGTAGACAGACAGGAATCTAGTGTTAAGACACTCAGTTCCCCATTTTCCACCGAATGGTAGAGGTATTTTGAATGGTAGAACTCAACAACGCACTTTGCCTCGATCTGGTATCGAAATAGCAAAGAAATGACAATATTAAATAATTCATTTTCTAATAGGGAATCGAACCCACAACTTGTCACGTTTGCAGTCACACTTTGTGCCCGAGCGACACGACTGGCCTCATACTTTTTAAAATAAATCTCTATTATTTAAATCTAGGTACAGGACCATAAAAGGCAGAAAGATCTATAATATACTAACCTTTATCAATCTACAGTTTATTTTTTTTAAAACGATAAACAGCAGCATATCCAGCAGTTTAACACCAATTAAACAACGAAGCTTTGATGTTGCAATTAGTATCTACTATACGCAATACCTGCGTTTCAATGTGTATATTTCAGCATCCATAATTATGTTAGTAAAATTATCTCTATAACCAGATACTCGAAATACACGAGATGAAGGAGATGAACGCGACAGGTTGTGGGCTCGATTCTCGCTTGGGGGAGTATAATATTTAAAATTTTAATCTTTTAGCTTTGGTAACGAGGCAAAGCGCGACGTTGAGTTCCGCCAATCAATATGCAATGCCTCAAGAATTCGATGGAAACTGTGGAAAGGAAATGTCGAAACGTAGTGTATGTTTCCACATTCACCCTGCTATGTGCATGATACAGCGTCAAGTTAAAAAAAATACCGATTCTTTCCTTACTTTTGGCATAGTGGAATAAAGCGATGGTTTTTTGTTTAGTCCCTGATTTTTAGGGAATGCTTAACATAATAATGAAAAATACTTAATTATATACCACCTAAGATGAAAAATTTTTGAGGCCAGTCGTGGCGCAGGGACACAAAGTGTGACTGTAAGACCGATTGGTCGTAGGTTCGATCCCACTCGAGGAGATGAAATATTTATTTAAATTTATATTTTCATTTCTTCGCTCTGGTGTCGAGGCAAAGCGCGGCGTTGAGTTCTGCCACTCAACATGCAATGCCTCCAGAATTCGGCAGAAAATCGTAAACGGAGTGTCTTAACACTAGGTTCCGTCTGCCTACCCTGGTGTATGCAGAATACAGCGTGAAGCTGATTGAAGGTGAAAAAAATTAAAAAAACACANTATATATATATATATATATAAACTAAAGTTTCAGGTAGTTGAATAAAAAGGTTTCTTTTCGAACAAAATACTTTGTGCCGTGTTGATGCAAGGTATGACTGTAAACGCGACTGGTTGTCGGTTCGATCCCCACTCGAGGAAATAAAATATTTATTTAAATTTATATATTTCCATTTCTTTGCTCTGGTATCAAAGTGGGGTACGTAGTGTCTTAACACTAGCCTTTCTTTGACTACTGATCCATGCGTGATACGGCGTGAAGTTAAAAAAGTTGCTTAATTGTCTCTACAAAGCACAAAGAAATTTAATAACCCTTCAACAAATGTACTCTTATATAAATAAGCGTGATTCTGTAAGAAGACTCATTAAATGAAATTAAACCAATTACTTCATATTATATTATAATTTATGAATTTATATTAAATTTGTATTATGAGGCAATTCGTGGCGTTGGGGCGCAGACACAAGCTTGCGACTGTAAATGCGATAGGTTGCGGGTTCTATTTCCACTCGAGGAAATTAAATGTTTAATATTTTCATCTCCTGGTTTTGTTAACTAGCAAAAAGCGCGTCTACACGCAATGCCTCCAGAATTCGCAGGAAAGTGGTGAACGGAAGTGACTATATGATATATATACGATATCCTTCTCATAAAGTTGTTCGTCCTCTAAATCTTCGTCCTTTAGGACGAGTTAACTTCATCATCATCATTATCTGTCCTCGTCCACTGCTGAACATAAGGGTCTCCAACAAGTTAACTTAAGACAAGAGGAAAGGATGTGGGAAGGGGAACCGTCATCCAGTCCACATTCATATAGCGAGAGTTCCCTGACCCTGATCTGGTATTACAACCTGTCACCATACCTTTAAAGTTGACAGAATTAAATATTATCAGTTGACGTTGAATTGGAACATGCTACCTTCGATCTACCTAACCAATAAGTAGAATTAAGCAAATATAGAAATTAATCCTAAATAAAACATCAAATCAAATATAAACAATAATTGTATAAAGATATATTCTTGTTAATTAATATCTGTTTGCTAACAAAATATTAACTAATCAGGTGCTTTCATAATATTCGACGATGGGAGTATTTTTTTTGATATATTGTAAATATATTATATATAGAATATTTTTCCAAGTTTTTCCATTTTATTTATTCTTTCGAGATTTTAAGTACCGAGACACTTCGTTTTCCACCCAAATAGTATAATGACACAGCCCTAAAAAATTTATTAAAATCAGCTTCACGCCGTATCCCGCACACGGCAGGGTAAGCAGAGGGAACCTAGTGTTAAGACACTCCGTTCCCCACTTTCTGCCGAATTCAGGAGGCATTGCGTGTTGAATGGCAGAACTCAACGCCGCGCTTTGCCTCGACACCAGAGCGAAGAAATGGAAATATAAAATTAAGTAAATATTTCATCTCATCGAGTGGAGATCAAACCCACAACCAGTCGGTTTTACAGTCACACTTTGTGCACCTGCGCCACGACTGGCCTAAAAATTTTGAAGTCATAAATTCATCCCCCCAAATAAGAATCGAACCCACAACCATCGCGTCAATATCACACGCTAACTTCCCACTCTCAACATATTTTCAAAATTATTACGCAACTTAAGACCAGGTTTCCTCCCTCGAGTGGGGATACAACCCATAACAATAAAAAAATACATTCAAACGCTGTTTTAAGTATGAAGTAAAATTATAATGATTTTTACGTCCAATGCATTAATTAACAAAGCAAAGTCAGGTACAGTTAATGAGACAAGACCGCAATTAATTTCGACTTTTGTTCAAATATAGCCGTTTAATTAGTTACCGTAGTATATTTATATAGTGGGTAGTATAAACTTTAGACTACTCGAAAACTTGAGGGTTTTAGTAATATCGAAAGATATTAAATATATGAGATTAGGCCAGTCGTGGCACAGGGTATAAAGTGTGACTGTAAATTTGACTGGTTGTGGGTTCGATCACCATTTCGTTCTTCGCTTTGGTGTCGGGCTCTGGTGAGTTCCGAGAAAATGAGGAACGAAGTGTCTTAACACTAGGTTTTCTCTGCCTACCCTGCTGTGTGCGGAATACAGCGTGAAGCTGATTTATTTATTTATTTAAATATATGACATTATAAGTATTAGGAGGCACGTGTGGATTAATTTTTACACGACAGCGATGAAACCCGATAGGTGGGTTATGTTTTAGCATATACGAGTATGTATGTAAGGTCATTCATTTGTTCCCTTGTAACTGTTAAACCAGTGTACGGGTGTTGATGCTGCTATTGTTTATTACTGGATATATTAATTTAGTTTATGCAATCTAGTTTTTTTTATTTTGTTTTTGATTCACTTGCTATAGCACACTTTTATTAAAAGGACTTATTTTTATAAAATCTAAAAGAATCAATTTGGCCCATTTTTAATAATTATATCATCATGAAGCTTATTATTTCTACACCCTTCATACTAGCTTAGGTGAGAATACATGGTTACTATTGAGCTGGTCTGATAATGGAGTAAGAACCACATGAATAGTGGACTTCTTTAGAGGTAAACCACTTGAGTTTATCTTCATATAATTCAAGGCTGCACATCACATTTTATAGCACTACACGCTAAAATCGTGTTTTTCTTTAAACTTTGTAATTATTAAATTTGAAATTCGCGCCTTTAATATTTGTCTTTTTATCATTTCTTATTAACTGTTTAGTATTTTGAATTTTAATAATGTGCGAATTGTTATGGAAGGGCTAGAGAAGCACCTGTAGGGAGTATATTTATATTATTGGAGAGTTACAAAAGTTCCTTCTAGAGATCAGATCCGGGAACTAATTACGCAAATATCTGGCAAACAGAATATCTTTCCACTAAATAACATTGCTAAAAAATATTAAACCTACCATCAGTTAAATAAAAAATAATGATTAAACACAGAAAAGTGGCAAAAATAAATAAATCCCACGTACATTCTGTAAATGAAGCCGCCTACATTCTGTCTACAGTCTGCGTTTTGCCGTTGAATTCATTTCAAATGTAGCTCGTTAATTGGGTGCATAATTAATAAGCGACACTACTTTAGAGAACGTCTATTCTCTAACTAACTTTATTTAAATTTTAATATTGTAATGTGCATTACTATTAAAAAAAATCGTAGCTTCACGCTTTTTCACGTATAGTAAAGTAGGGAAAGTTAACCTGGTGTTGAAACACGCTATTTTTTTAATGTTACACATTGCATGGTGAAACTAAGGGCTGTTTTTTTTTACTGAAGTGGGCATCAAACCCACTACCAATTCGTTTGCAGTTGAACATTTTTTAATGAACAGTTTTATTGTGTGCGTAGTGATTATACACTCCGTTCTTCAATTTTCTAATGTTTTAGAGATAGTAGCCAATATTATTTTGTCTATTGAGTACGGTTAAAAGAAATTTTTTAGAGGTTTGTGAGCGTGACAGTTTGATTTATATTGGCAGGTTTGAGGTCCTCCACAGTAATGTCTCAAAAACTGAAGTTAAAATGTAGAACAGTTTGTCATAACACTTGTTATGACAAACTGTCCTAAACTTCTATGTTCATCATCTATGTCACAAGCAAAAAAAAAATTCTACTATTTATCTTCTACCGTTGAACCAATTGCGTGAGATTCGCTAATATAAAAGAATATAAAATTTTTTTGATGATATGTATGAGATGGCTAGGATAATGGCGAAATTGTTATAGTCTAAATAACCTTTATTTTAACGGTTTAAATGGTAAAAGTCTAGACTAATTTCTAAAGGTCGTTTTAAAATGTTCTATTATGAGGCTAATTTTATATAAATGGATCTTTAACACATTTTTTTTTTCATCTTCACGCTGTATTCCCCGTAGCAGGATAGACAAAGGGAGCCGAGTGTTAAGACACTCCGCCTGCTGTTTTGCGTAATTGATGACATTGCGTATTGAGTGGCGGAATTCAACGCCGCGCTTTGCTTCGACACCAGAGCAAAAAAGTGAAAATATTAAATATTTCAGTTTTCAGAGATTACCAGTAAGCTACTCGAATATAGCATATACTGGGGAAAGCCTATAAAACCTAGTGTTAAAATATTTCGCCCTAAATGTTCCGCGCAATTTTTGAGACATTGCTTGAATGCCGGAATTCAAGACGCAGTCTTCTCACCCGAGAGGAAATCGAACTAGTAACAGTCACATTTACATCCAGATGCTACTACACCAAGATAACTAAATTTTTACATGAATATATCAAAAAAAAAATATCACAGTCAGCATTTGAACCCGCTACCACTTAATCAATTTACATATAGATGTAAAATGAATTTGCATATCAATACATATATTAGCTACGTAAGTCCGAAGTAAGGTGAAGAGGGATAAGTATATCAGATAGGGTTATTCACGGGACACCGACATTGTTAGATATATCTTCTTAAAGGAAATTAGTTTCGTTCTATTATGGATTGGACCTTTTATGAAGAAGAGGATATTTTGGATTTAATAGAAAAGTGTAAATTATTATACTTTTCTTATTTATCTTTACTGAGATAAAAAAATGTGATATACCATTTTGTTTCTACTAAAAAAAAACTTCCGCTTTCCCGCAAAGCAAAATAAAAAAGAGATATGCGTGTTAAGTGGCAGAACTTAACGCCGCGCTTTAGCAACATTGATTCATTTCCTCGACTAGGGGTCGAACTCTCAACCATTATACTTACAGTAAAACGATGTCCTACAGCTCTACGATACCGTAACTATTCATTATCTTTAGTTTTAGCCTTTTTTTACTTACACGCTGTAACCCGCACTTAGCAGGATAGGCAGAAGGAAACTGGGAACCTAGTGTTAAGATACTACGTTCCTATTAGGATATTTCGGTTCTCGATTTTCCGAGGAATTCTGGAGGTACTGCAAATTGTGTAAGTAATTGGAAACCGTCCAACTCCACCTGTATTTACTCGTTGTAAGATAACTTTCTGCTATACGTAAAGTCAAAATCTAAAATTAATACTAAATACTAAATGACCAATAGTTATCTCTAATATGAATTTAATAACTAACTACAGCTTAAGTACTGGCGGAAGCTCAATTACTAACCAGTTTCTAATTTACAGTGTAATTACTTTGTTATTATATGCAGTCTCCTGGACTATGTGCTTAATAGATTATAGTATAGGAGCTTTCACCTGTTTACATGTATATCTCTAATAAATTAGACAAAATGAAGAGGATCTAGTGATATTATACCACATGTTTCAAGATCTGTTTAGTTTCAGTTAATAAACTCTCAATACTATAGCATAATGCAGATGTTCGTTCAGAAAATTTGAAAGATTTTTAAATTTAAATGGCATATTGTGCAATATGTTTGTACATTAATATACTATTTATATAGGTCACTTCAATAGTAAAATTAAATAAAGCTTTACTTTACCGTATAATAGTATAAAGAAAATTATAATACTTAAGTATACGAGGCCAATCGTGGCCCAGAAACATAAGTGTGTGACTGTGAACGCGACTGGTTGTCACTACGATTCCCAGTCGAGGAGACGCCATATCTATTTAAATTTATATTTTTGTTTCTTCGCTCTGGTTTCGAGGCAAAGCGCGGCGTTGAGTACCTCAACTCAACACGCAATGCCTCCATAATTCAGCCCAATATGGGGAACGGAGTGGCTTAACACTAGGTTCCCTCTACCTACTCTGCTGTATGCAGAATACATAGCAATAATAACCATTATTCTCGAGATTCGAAGTCACAGCCCAGTAATCTGCATTATGTGCAATAATCACCACTTTATCCAATAGACCGTAGTGGACAATTCCAATCCATTAAGTGGAAACATCTAAATCCTTTCAAGTTAAAGTTCGGTGAATGGATTTAATTTCTCAAGGAAGGAAATCCTTTCTAGATATGATGCGGTTTCTATACTTTGTTATATTTGTTTATTGATAATTTTAAAATTTGATCTTTGCGTTGGATAGGAAACACGATTTTTTGGGAGAAGGAGGAGTGTGGGAATTGTGGCGCAGCAGCAGTCTCTGAACGTAAGCGCGACTATTGTGGGTTTGATTCCCGTTTAGGGTAAGTCATAGTATGGTGCATTTAGTTTAGTCACTCAACACGCAATGTCTCAAAAAATTGGACGGAAACTGGACAACAATCCGTTCCCCACTAGTCACTCTGGTCTACCCTGCTACACGGTTACGAAAAATCGCAAGACTTCAAAAAACATTAAGATTTTCCACCGAAAATCTCAAGTAAAATGTGTTTAATTGCAAAATTTAGTTTAAAGAAGGAATTTAAATGTGATATTTCCACTTAAGCCGCGCGAGCGTCACGAGAGTATACAACGAGAGTATTAGTCGCTTCCTCAAAATTCCAGCACACAATTTTCATTTCACGTCGCTACATAAATGTAAGTTTATGTAACCACTAAGGATTTTTCGTACTGACGACGCGTTTTATATAAATCGAGGGTAGTCTTAAGATATAATTTTTTTTAAGATTTTATATGTTGGGTGGCGGAACTCAACGCCGTGCCCTGGCACTGTTTTGTTTGATAATTAAAAAAATAATAACATAAATTTTTATATATATTTAGAAGTATCTATATCTACGAGTGCTTATAATAAAATCGTAATGGATCAATGTCTGTATATGGAGATATATAAGAAAAAAAATTTAGACCTTTATTAATGTAATAGAACCCAAATCAATGATTTTTAAATCCCTAGCAAGCTAGTCGGAGAAAACAGTGCACTTTCTTCCTTATCAAAAAATATTTGTTGTAGAGTATGAGGCCAGTGAGTATGGCGTGCTGTGGCTGTAAAATCAACTGATTGTGGGTTCGATCCCCACTCGAGGAAATGAACGATGACGTTGAGCTCCGCCACTTGACACGCAATGCCTCCAGAATTCGTAGGAAAGAGGGGAATGGAGTGTCTTAACACTAGGTTCCCTCTGTCTGCCCTGCCGTGTGCGGGATACAGCGTGAACCTTATTTAATTTAATTTTGATTTGTTTTAGAAAAGAAAAAAAATCTAAAATTCGAACTCTCTACCAACACTCTCATATTATAGTATTGGTAAGTCATCTCGTTAAGCCACGAAAACGTACAATATTTGGTCATTAGGGCTACAAAAAGGATGTATAAGGTTGAAATGAATCCCACGAACTAATGCTCCACAAAGTTTTCCCTTTATGTATAGAGAAATACCTAATGTACCGTGAAGGTATTAAGGAGTATTTTACCGATTCGTATTTCTACAAGTCGAAAAATCTGCCGGTCATAGGTTCGATTTTCACTCGGAGTAATGTAAAGTAAGCAGGGCGATGAGTTCTGCCATTCAGCACGGAATGTCTCGAAAATCAGAACGAGTTCCGTCTGTCTATCTTGCTATATAAGGGAAAAGCACACAATTTAGTCATGTATTTTTAGTCTCACAGGCCGTGATAGTTGTAGGTTCAATATCCGATCGAAAAAGTGTTTTTTTTATTGTATTTATTTATGTTTTCCAAGATTATTATTAATATTATTATAATAGAAAACTAAAAATAAATAATATATGTATAATACAAAATCAAAGCGGTAAAGAATTGTATTTTCACTTGTCATGATCGGAATAAACGACTGTCCTCTATGTTTTCATTATCGAATAATATTATATCAAATGACTTTTTACTTTTATCATTGAANTCTATTTTACGTCCACGCTTTTCACGCGTTTCTAATAATTGTATGTTACTCACTATGGATAGGGGTGGAGAACACATTTTTTGTACATTATTTCTCTATATGTGAAGATAAATTTGAAAAATCGCGGCCGTCGTGGCGCAGGGGCACAAGCGTTTGCCTTTCCCCACTCAACAAAAAGCTTTTGCCGACACGACAACGACATTTTATTAAGTATCTACAATAAGTGGCTTGAAAAGCTCAAAGAGCTCGCAACGGAAATCCCTCACAAAATGAATGGTTCCTCACATCAATTTACGAACTTTTGTCCAAATCGTACGTAATGCCATTTTAACGAACAAACTCTAGGTTTATAATTGACTCGGATATGGATAGGTTCAATTTATTTTGATGTAACGTCAGTCAAAATTCATGGAAATCAAAAAGCAACTATAAGTTGAGGGACAAAAGCGTGTGACTATAAAGCGACGATTGTGGGTTCGATTACCACTGGAGGAAATGAAACATTTAATATTTTCGTTTCCCCGCACACAACACGAAATGGCTTAAGAATTCTGTGTAAAGTGGTGAAAAAAGTGTCTTAATGAGAACGGAGTATCTTAACACTAGGTTTCCAGGTTCTTTTTGCCTATCCTATTACGTGTGGGATATAGCGTAAAAATAAAAAAAAATATCCATTATATCTAGATTTCTTCCGAGTGCCCAAACCATAAATATAATATATTTTTTTTAGCTTCACGTTGTATTCCGCTTTGTCTTGTTATCAGAGCAAACATAATTCAAATTATCCAAAGTATCCCTCACATAGCAGAGTAGGCAGATGGTACCTAGTGTTAAGAAACTCCGTTCCCCACTTTCTAAGTAATTTTAAGTAAATATTTCATCTCCTCGAGTGGGGATCGAACCCACAACCAGTCGATTTTATAGTCACACTTTGTACCCCTGCGCCACCACTGACGCTAATTCAAAATATTATTTATTCAAATAGACTTTTACAAGCGCTTTTGAATCGAACGAATACAATGAAAATATAAAATAATTTATTTACCTGAGTGGTAATCGAACTCATTGTTCTAATTTTCAGTAACACACTGTGCCATGACGGTTTCTATATACTTATTATATAAAATTTATAAATTTAAGATTGTAATACATAATTACTTCCGACCATCCAAAAAATCTCACCGACCATCTTCGTCACATTATTGTATCTTAAATAGTTACTTCACCTAGATTTAAATTCATAATCAGTACGATAACTAAGCCACGACGTAATCATTTTATAGTAGCTTCACACTGTATGTATTTCGCATTCCGTAAGGTAGGCAGAGGGAACCTCGTTTTTGAGACACTTACAAATCCTTACAGATCTCTGCTCTTTATCCGACACATTACATGCTGAGTGGAACCAACGCTGAACGTGGAATCTAGAACTATGAGAAAAAACGTTTTTCTCATAATTCTAGAAGCACGGAAGAGGAAAATATATAATTTCTTCGATTGCGAATCGAACCCACAACCGTTACGTTTCCAATTAGAAGCCACGCCGCTGCGCCATGACGGTCTCAACTTAATAGTAATTGAATTGTTTTATTTTAAGTTATCTCCGCTTCAATTTATAGGCGAACTAATTGGAACCGCCGTGAGCATTTTCTCTCGAACAGTTTCTGGTGTAGTAACTTAGAAGATTGGATGAAACCCATTTTATCTTTGGGAAAAATATATTTATATAAAGGAATCTCATTTTAATTGTTTTCAGATTTAATGTGTTTTTTTTATAATCCGTTGATACATGAGACAAAATTGAAAAAAATATTAGTGCTTATAAGATACTGGGTTTGAATATGGGACAAAATAAAAAAGTGATATAATAAAAACACGTTAATATTCATATTTACATATTTACTTTACCATTACTGAGTGAATGATAGACGACAACACAGATGAATCTCCAAAGTTGAAATTTGGCAGATTAAAAAGTGTAAATTAGTTTTTTTTACATCTTAATGTCCAATAAAAGGTACGGGAGTCCTAGTTCTCGAGTGTTGAGTGGCGGAACTACACGCCGCGCTTTGCCTCGTTATCAGAGCGAAAATGAAAATATGAAACATTTTATTTCCTCAGGTGAAAATTGAACCTACAACCGTCACGTTAACAGCCGCAAACTTGTGTTCTTGCGCCATGATGGTCTACTACGGCGACTATTTAGTTTTTTTATATTCATTATTTTACGTTATTTCTCGTATAGCAAGATAGCCTCAGATAATCTAGTGTTAAGACACTCCGCTCTCAACAATACGTAAATTATCACAATAATAAATACAAACTAATATTATTTATATAATTTATCCTGAAATAATCCAGAAATATATAACATTACGTGGTAGCATAGTATCGAACCCACAGAAGGGAAGTAGTTTATGGCTAATTCCCGAAACCCAATAAGCGTTTGACTTTAACACTTTCGTTGCACCTTTTCTCGCCAATAGAAATAAATTTTAGTGACATATGTAATGCTTCTAATCCTTAGCCTTTTTTTTCGGTATTAGAATCGGTGAAGAAAGCTCAGTTTCAGCTTCATACTTTATCCCGGATATAGAAGGGAACCTGGGAACCTAGTGTTCACACTTTCGTTTCCTAATTAATTCTTAAGGCGTGTTTGTTGCGTGTTGCGTGTAGAAGTCAACGCCGGGCTTTGCCTTATTATCAGAGCGAGGAAATGAAGATATTAAATATTTCTTATCACTGAGTAGGAATCGAATCTATAAACGTTGCATTTGACTGTAAACGCGACGCTTGTTGGTTCGATTTCCGTTTGAGGTAATACATTATATTTATTCGCTCGTTTTGGTGATAAGGCGTTTTGCTAAGTTCCGCCTCTTAGCATATAAAGTCTCGAAGATTGGGCCTTACGCGAGGAAGAGACTCTCTTAAAACGAGGTTCCTTTGCTTACCTTACCTAACTAAATAAAAACTATTATATATAGAGTCGTGACTGCAATACGCAATGCCTCCAGAACTCGGCGGAAAGTGGGGAACGGAGTGTCTTAACACTATGTTCCATGCTGTGTGCGGGATACAGTGTGAAGCTGATTTGATTGATCATATATACATATGTGTACATGTACACATATGAATATATAACACACCAATCCCACAAGTTACATCACCCGAAAATTTCATTCAATGTGAGAATATTAATATTCTGGTGCGACTAAGGCTTTATATCGATAAGACCACATTTGCATACCGTACATGGCCTTGCAACGGTACCCTTGTACCGTCAGAATTTAAAGTAGAAATTTGATTATTAATAGAATTAGTGGCAAGTTTGTTAATAACAGGCTGATGCCCACTAAATATTCTTGAAAGGAACATTTGCTTTGGGACCCCAAAATCTTGTAAGGTGACCTATTTTATAATCTTAGCTAGCTTTATCAATTTAGAAGATGGTTAACTTTAAATGTATATGATGAATTTATGTCTATAATAAATTTTAAGGTTAAAATGTTTGTTAAAAAAAAATTGTTGAAGAAAATTGCTAAATTTGAAACAATCAATATTAAAGTGCGTGAAGCTTAAAAAAAACAATTTTAATCTTCTCGCTGTATCCCCTTACAGAGTAGGGTGGGCAAAGAGAATCCAGGAACCTTGTGCTAAGACACTCAGTGCCGATTCAGACATTTCTGTTCCCCCTATCAGCCAAATTCTAGAATGGAGGGACGCAATGCCGCGCTCTCGCGCTTACATTTGCAGGCTCGTGCCCCTGCGACACGAATGGCCTGAAATGTAGTTCATATATATTGTTATACCAAGTACATACTGATATAAAATGAGTGACTGACAGACAAGTCACAGACAAACTACTGGAAAAAGTTAGGCAATTTAAGGTAGGGAGCAGTAAGAGAGGATTTTCCAATTTTTATTTAGAGTTCACGTAAACATTGGGCACGGGCGATGACTAGTTTCTTATAAATAAAGCTAAAAATTATGAATTATTTTAGTCATAAATGACTGATCCTAGTTTTTATTTTTTTGACTGTATGTGTTAATATCAGATTGAAAAATTATTATATATATATTATTACTACTTATCCAGAATATAAACATAGAACATGGAGAATGAAGTGTCACGACACGGGTTCCCTGTGTCTTCCCCAATAAGAAGTAAAGTAAAATTAAATCAAAATGAAAAAAATATTACATATATTTTATTTCCAAATCTTTGTAGTTCCTATTTGTGTATATATAGACCAACAGTTTTAGGTATCGATTGTACTATGTCTATATTGGCTGTCTGGTCAGTGGGTCTCACGCCGCATTGGTTCTTACTACCACATGCCCCTTTGAGGATATTTAAAGTGACCTAATTTTGACTATTCATTCAGATTGACGAGGTCATGACTAATTTCGTTTGAAAATATATCGAAAGAGGAATATTTGTAGTTCGTTCTGTGTGACCCACAAGCGTCGCGTTTAGTCACCCTTGTGCCAGGATTGCCTTAATCATATTTTATATATTTTTCACCTCGCATATAGGAGTGTAAGCAGAGGGAGCCTACTCCTTTCCCACTTTCCGCCGAATTTTTCGAGGCATTGAGTGCCGCCACAAAAGTCAAAGTCAAAGTCAAATAATTTTATTCAAAATAAGAAGTTACATGGTTAATTTTTTGGACGTCAAATAATTTCCCATCAGTTCACTAAAGTTAATGCCTCTGACCTAAGAAGAACCGGCGCAAGAAACTCAGCGGGACTTATTTTTTTAGAATTAATTATACAAAATCACATTTTAACGTTTCTGACAATGATACACACAAATTCAACGCTGGAGTTTTCCTTGATGCCAGAGCGAAGAAATGTAATTATTCATTAATAAATAATAATTCATTTCCCCATGGATTGAACCCACAACAGTCACACCCTTGTGCCCATGCGCTATGACGGCCTCTGTTTTACATTATATCCATAGTAGGGGTAAAGTCAGTTCATATTATAACTATGCAGATCTTGCTATAATCTCAATGTAATATCGCCTATATTGGGCTTATGAGGTAGCAATGTCTACATACCGCCTGACAAGTCACATTTGCCTTATACGTAATTTGGTATTACAGACTATTTTAAATAACTACTAATTAATTAGCTTCACGCAAGTACGCATACCAGGGAACCTGGGAACCTAGTGTTAAAATTCCGTTACCATTGAGATGCTTTTTTTTACCACTTTCGGTCGAGGAAATTAAAAGTACAAGTATATCATTTATTATATATCGAGTGGGAATCGAATTCTCGACCTGTCTCGTTTACAGTCGCACGCTTGTGTACTTGCGCCATGCCTAGCCTCAATTAAAAAAAATAAGATTTTACCTAACTTACATAATTTCGTAGGAAGAGGTAATTTAGTGATAATAAGTTCTTTGATTTTCACGATTATTACACATTTTAAATAAAACTATTTTAACCGGATTAATCGCGTATATTTTGTATTTTTATACATTTTTGGAAACCCGACGTTTCGAACACTTTGCAGTAGTCCGTGGTCNCAGATACATTCCTAGAATGATCCGCGAGGCTATTGAAATACAAAAATATCCTAATTTCAATAGAGAGGATGGCTGGAAGCTTTCTACCACCTGGGACCCACTCATTAAATCATTGAAGTCTCAAACCCACCATACCAGAGGGCAAGATACTATCAGCTCATTCTGCAGGAATCCAGGGCAGTACGCGAGGCAATTAAGAAATCGTTGGCGGTAGTTTGATATAATAATTATGTCAACTGACAGACGAATGCCACCTCAGTCTACCCGTGACCACGGACTACTGCAAAGTGTTCGAAACGTCGGGTTTCCAAAAATGTATAAAAATACAAAATATACGCGATTAATCCGGTTAAAATAGTTTTATTTAATTAAGTGATAAATTTCTTTCTTGGAGAGGCCATCTGAATATAAACTCGATGGTTGTGAGATCAATTCCCTCTCTGGAGGTTGAATTAGTTTGATTCTGCTACCAAAATAAGCCGCAGCGTTGAGTTCTACCATTTAAATGCAATGTCGAAAATTGGGCGGTGCATACAGAATGGAGTGTCTTAAAATTCAGTTATTCGGTTAGCTTTGTCTACTCTCTCTCGGCTCTATATGCGGGATAAATGCTATATTTAATTCAATGGAACTATTTCTTTTGAAAACAGGTCAAAATTACTGTTCCAGCTTTAAAATAACTTCACACACTTGAAGCCTAGAGGTTTATTTATCCACGTATAAATTCTGAATGTACGATTCCTTAACTATTTTCGTACGCAATTTCCGCTTTGGCGGACTGTATGTAGAAATTCAATTAAACTTTTGTTTGAATGTTTGTATGAGAAATACTAAAATATTTTTATTTTTTTAGGTAAAGCATATATACTTGATTAAGGATTCTATGGTCTTCTTACGTTTGTCTTTTATGCAAGAAACAAATTGTTTAACGTCAGGATACGGAATACAACGTGAAGCTCACGTTAGTAGTATAGTTACAGTGAACTTAGTGTTAAGACACTCAGTTTCTCATTTTCGGTCCAATTCTCGAGACACTATGTGTAGAGTGGAGGAAATCTACAATGTGCTTTGCCTTCTTACCAGAGCGAGGAAATGGAATAATTAATTTTCCCTAGTGGGATTCAAATCCACAACCATCATGTTTATAGTCAGACACTACTCCGCCTTGACAGCCTGTTAAATAAATAAATAGCTTCACGCTGTATATAGTAGAGTAGGCAGAAAGAACCTAATATCTACACACACTGTTCCTCACTTACCTCCGAATTTTTGAGATATTGCGTGTCGAGTGCGGGCGGAACTAAACGTCGCCGCATTTTGTTACCAGAGCAAAGAAACAAAAATATTATAATAATTAATTTCCTTGAGTGAGAATCGAGGACCTGTAAGCCTGTAACTTATCTTTCAATATTCACAAACCAAATATCATAATACAGAATATATTCTTAGGTTTCTATACAAGAAACTTTATTCGAGTCTGCATAAGTTGATAGCAAGTCACAACGAAGTTCAAAATACTTAGAAGTATTGAGATTTTTTTCTTTACATTTTGTAAAGAAAAAAGTGCGTCATATCGTCCTTTTACTTGACTTCTGGAAATATTTAAATCCCTAATATTAAAATGTTTTTATAAAACATATACTAATATTAATTAATAGCGTCTAAGCGTTTTGACTACTAGAGTCCGTATTTGTAAATCGCTCTCAATTCTGATATCGAACTCGAGACGTTTTAATTGATGGATGATAATTTTTGATAATTGAGAGCGATTTATAAATAGGGGCCTTTTGAAGCAGTCGTAGAATGAATTATTATTTACTTATTTAGAAAACGTATAAAAAATTGAACGTAGTTGGACTCGAACTCGCGCCTCCTGGAAACCGATCAGGCGCTCTCACCACTAAGCCATACATTCTCATCAAGCTACGTCGAAATTTTTATACGCTAGTTACAACTTATTTAGTTGTTAGCATTAGCAAGTATTTTTTCTTTCCTAAGTGTGGAATAACACTTTAAAAATGTAAAAAAATATTATTTCTTAATATTTTCATTTCTTCGCCTTCTGACACCAGGGCAAAAGCCCGCCGTTGAGTTCCGCCATTCAACACGCAATGCCTCGAAAAATTCGCCTGAAAGTGGAGAGTGAAGTATCTTAACACTAGGTTTCTTTTGCCTATCCTGCTATATACAGGATACGGCGTGAAGATGAACTAATCAAAAATATCGCTGCACTGCTTTTCAAATAAAAAATCAAATAAAATCAGCTTCACGCTGTATTCCGCAAGCAGCAGGGTAGGCAGAGGGAACCTAGTGTTAAGACACTCTGTTCCCCACT
Organism: Heliconius hermathena; assembly: GCA_013403705.1. Taxonomy (NCBI): domain Eukaryota; kingdom Metazoa; phylum Arthropoda; class Insecta; order Lepidoptera; family Nymphalidae; genus Heliconius; species Heliconius hermathena. The sequence goes on from JAAIXJ010001837.1 coordinate 169,131, forward strand.
TTCTGCCGAATTCTGGAGGCATTGCGTGTTGAGTGGCAGAACTCAACGCCGCGCTTAACCTCGACACCAGAGCGAAGAAATGGAAATATAAATTTAAGTAAATATTTCATCTCCTCGAGTGGGGATCGAACCCACAACCAGTCGGTTTTACAGTCACACCTCGTGCCACTGCGCCACGACTGGCCACGACTGGCTTTTCAAATAACAATTTCTAATTGTATTTATCCCATATAAAAGGTATTTAAGCAGTTTAAAAATATGAATTCCACATTTTCAATATTAATAAACTCTAAAATAACTTTCCACTGAGCTATTGAACATATTTTGCACGTAGACGGCGCGCTGCACGCCCGTTTTGATATCTGTAGCACAAAGGAACCGCACGGTGTGTTACAGGATGTTATAATAAAGTGTGTGTTTATGTATGCTACAAAATCTCCTAATTATAAATTAATTGGAGGAAACAAGTATAAATATAAAACAAAATATTTTGTTATTGCGACAAAGTTGGAAAATATTTTATGTAACAAAAGTATCTTAATGAAAACAGAGTGTTTTAAAACTAAGTTCCCAGGTTTCTACAAAGTGTGGGATACAGCAAGAGCTAAAAAAATATCGCTTTTATCCATCTATTATATTTTTTGTCCATTTATTTTATCATTCTATGACCAAATGAAAATAACTAGATGTTGTATGTCTATTTAAGTGGTCGTTATTCTGACTGCAGCGCAGGTACAAAGAATTACATTAAAATTTTTGATTGGTTAATATAATATAATAAAGCCTGTTACTTTCTTCGGCGCATACACACACAAAAGATATTAGTGCGTTCAACCAAACGAACATTGCCACAATGCATAAAATGCTGAAATATAATTAATATCTAAAATTATTTCCCTTTCCAAGGCCGTTTAGTTATAGCTTGGCATCAAATGTCAAAAATTTATTTAGTTGACAAAAATAAAAATATTTAAAAAAAAATTAAATGTGAAAAGAAATATTCTTATTGCCCACAAAAAGTGTTTTAAAGAGACGCAGGTTTCCTTTGCTTAGCCTACTGTGTGCGAGATAAAGGGTGAAGCTAAAAAATATTAAACTACAAACAATTGAAATTACAATATTTCATTGAAAATAAAAGAAACATATGATCAAAAAATATTTTTAAATTCAAACAGCCTGTATCCAAAAAGCTCAAGATCATTTAATATTCACGGTGGGAAAGCCATCGTTTCAATCGGAGACATCTAACGTCGATTTCATTGGGTATCGAATCCTGTACGACTTTTTGTGGCTTAACGTTTTGCACCAACGTGCTATCTCGTAAGTTTATATCGACGCTCGGAGTAAGTGATATAAGTGAATTTGAATTATGTTGTTTTTGTATGCATATGAATATAGTTATAGGTATACTCGTATATAGATTCAATTTGTGTTCAAAATTTGATTATATTATAATATATGTTATAGTTATGGTAATTTCAAAAAAAAAACGTACGTTTTATACAGAGAGTGTGTGACTGTGAACGTGAAGAGTCGTGGAATAGATTCCCAGTCGAGGAAATGAAATATTTCATATCTTCATTTTCTCGCTCTGGTAACGAAGTAAAGTGATGGAGATTAATAAGTTCCGCCATTCAACACCCAATGCCTTAAGTATTCGTACGAAAGTGGGGAACGGAAGTATTACAATGGAAGAGGAGTGTTTTAAGACTAGTTTCCCAGGTTCCCTCTGCATGCTCTCCTATGTGCGGAATACGTCGTAAAGCTAAAAAAATGCCTTTTAAGCTTTACTTATTCGGCTAGTAAAAATAATATATAGACTTTCGATGTAGACTATGTAGTTTACACATTATTATAATAAGTACATAGCATATTAGTATTTTACTTGAAGAAAATTTGAAAATTTAAACCGTGTCTTAATACATCAGCTCTTTCTCTAATATAATAAAATATTGAGGCCGGTCGGGGCGCAGAGGCACAAAGTGTGACTATAAAATCGACTAGTTGTGGGTTCTGTCCCCACTCGAGGAAGTAAAATATTTATTTACATTTATATTTATATGGTGTCGAGGCAAAGCGTGGCATTGATTCCGCTACTCAGCATGCAATGCCTCCAGAATTCGGTGGAAAGTGGGGAACGGAGTGTCTAAACACTAGGTTCCCTCTGCCTACCCTGCTGTGTGCGGGATACAGCGTGAAGCTGATTTAATTTAATTTAATTTTTATTTTTAATATATAAAATAAAAATAAAAAAATTACACTTAAATAAGTACTATATTACTTATTTAGAAAACGTATAAAAATTTGAACGCAGCGGGACTCGAACCCGCGCCTCCTGGAAACCGACCAGGCGCTCTGACCACTAAGCCATGCGTTCTCGCCAAGCTACGTCGAAATTTTTATACGCTTGTTACAACTTATTTATGTTGTTAGCAGTTAATAAGTTGTAACAAGCGTATAAAACTCGCACTCCGTTCTCCGCTTTCCAACTGAATTCCAGACATTGCGTATTGAGTGATAAAACATAGAAAATAAGCCATCATTCTTCCATGGGAATCGAATACACAAACATCTTTACAGTAAGCCAGTCCTACTAAGCCACGATAACGTTACAGAAATAAATGTCATCCACATAATCAGAATATATTATAAAATAACCTATAACATCAAAACGCTTAATTTAACCAACTCGAAAGTTGATGAAAGTTTGTAAATTAAATCTTGTATTTTGATCTCATTTCAATCTTTTCTATGAGACGGTTTCTATTAAAACTCCAGCACTGTAGTAAACTTTTCCTTTGATCGAGTCCTCGGCAGATTCTTTTTGTGCATACGATATGTTTCAAGCCATTTTGTATATGCGCAAATAATTTATTTTCGTATGTCTATATGTATATTGATTTGGTTATCTTTTTATCTGTACTTGGTATATTGATTTGGTTATCTTTTATTAGAGTTAATAATAAGATCTTTTTTTTATTTTTTTTAAATTTATTAAAATAAATGAGCACAGTCGGTGGTGTGCTAGGGGTACGAACGTGTGATTAGCTATATAAGCTTGACAGATTGTGAGTTCGCTTCCCATTCGAGGAAACGAAATGAAAACTAAGCCAACCTCGTCTCGCCGTCTGGTGTAGCGGGTTTGAGAATTTAAAGTTTCTAGGAGTGGGTCCCAGGTGGTAGAAAGTTTCCAAGGATATTTCTTCTCTATTGCAATTATGGTGTGTTTATATTTCAATAGTCTCATCGATCATTTTATGAATATATTTATTTTCTTTAGCGAGGATATAAAGTTATAGCGGTTTTTGATATACTACGCTACTTTATCATTACTTTACGTATTTGAAATAAAATGTACAATGTTAAAGTATTATAGTATAATAGTAGTATATAATGTAATATTTTTAGATCTTATTTTAATATTTAAAATATTTTATGAAATTTACGGTTCATTTTTAACTCAATTACCGTTTGTTATTTCTTCAACTATCTTATTGTAATCACTAGTAATATTAAGATTTTTATTTTTCAACTTCCATATTTCTGCATAGGTTTTAATTACTTGACCAATATAATATGATACAAAATGCAGTAAAAACGATGCATAAACGCTGGTATATTTTGATTGTGTTGATTTAGAAACTTATTTTTTTTTGTGCTGCAAGGAATCATGAATATTAATATCATCTTGATATCTCTACGTGATCTTGAGGTAATCGACAGACATGCTGACAGAAGGAGAATAAAGTGATCCTATAAGAATTCTACTTTTTTCTTTTTGAAGTACAGAATCCAGTAAGCTACTTCCAAGCATTTATCGAATACATTTACCAATAGATTTTAACACTTTTGACACAGTTTTCTATTTATATAATATCTTTCTCCAATGTTTTTTTAAATATAACATAATTAAAAGAAATCTTTTAAAATGAAACTATTTAAGTACATTAAAAATTAAATTAAAATCCGATATGATCGGCAAAGCTATTAAAATAAAAACAAAAAACTAAACTAACTTCACGCTTTATCTCTAGCGGGGTAGTCAGAGAGAACGGAGCGTCAAACGCTACGGTCTCTACATACCTCATCATCAACCTCTTCATATATGCCCTCCAGTGGGTCCTCATGCTTTTTTACGTGACCTTCCTCCAATATCTTTGGTACTGTGTTTTCGAAAGTCAACCGAGGTCTCCCCCTACCCCTCTTACCATTCTCTTTTCCATCATTCGTTCGACGCGCCCAAAGCAGCTGTGCACGTTTTTCTTCATTCTCACCGTGACATCTTCGCTGGTACCTGCCATTCTGTGTACCTCTTCGTTGCGGATTCCATCAGCTAAGCTGACTCCGCATATCCTACGACGAGATCGCATCACCACGGCGTTCATATTTCTTTCATCGGTGTCGGTAGCCCTGTTACCGACAGCAATAGGCCTTTCCACATCTATCTCGTATCTTCCATCTCTACTGAACATACTTCCCAAATATACCACTTCATTTACTTGTTCTGATATCTTACCATTTACACTGATCTGGCATTCCGTCCTTTATTCATATCGTTTCAAAAACAAAATTAAAATACAAAAACGACGTAGAGAGGACGGCTAGAAGCTTTCTACCATCTGGGATCCACTCATAAAATCATTGAAATCTCAAACCCACCCAACCAGAGGGCAATATACCGTCAACTCATTCTGCAAGAATCCAGGGCAGTTCGTGAGGCAATTAAGAATTTGTTGGCGGTAGTTTGATATAATTTTTTAGTTAGATATGGCAACTGACAAAATGTGTCGTGAAAAGTAATCAAATAAATAAAAAATAAAACTATCAGCTTCACGCTGTATCCCGTATACAGCACAGTAAGCAAAGAGAATCTAGTGTTAAGAAACTCCGCTTCCCACTTTCTGACAAATTTTTCGAGGTATTGCGTGTTGAATGTTGGAACTTAACGCCTTGGTACCAAAGCAAAAAGGAATGGAAATATTGATAAATAATAACTTAATCCCTCGATTGAGGATCGAACCCATAATCGCCGCGTTACAGTCACATCATTGCGCCCCTGGGCTACAACGGCCTTTATAATATTATTTTAAAGTAATATAAACAATAAAACAACAAGGATCTATAAACAGATATAAATACAAATTACTATTGCAATAACTGTGCTGTCACATCGAAGCAGTCTTGGGCAAGAGACAATGTTGTCAGGAAATCTATTTCCAACAAGAAAATGAGAAATAAAATAAGTTAATAGCATTTTCTGTTTCGTTTAATATCTGTATAGAATTTTCTTCGTTGTAATCTGTTGATAATAATCAACTGGTGCATCGGTCTGGTTGTGGAAGTGTATTCGTGAATGAAATTAATAGATTTTTTAGTGTTAGTTTCACGCTGTATCTCGTGTATAGCAAACTAGGCAGAGGGAACCTAGTGTTATGACACTTGGTTTTCCGTTTACCACCTATAATAATTTTGGAGATATTGTGTATCGAATGGCAGAACTCGACGTAGCCCTTTGTCTTGTTACCAAAGTGAGGATATGTAAATATTGAATAATTAAGTCTCCAAATAGGATTTCACGTTTGTGTCGCTGTGCCACGAGATACTCGGTCTAATAGGTTTTGAAGGTGTTAAAATTTATTGGCAAATGTATTGGGTAAATGGTCGGAGGTAGCTTCCTGCAAGACTGACACTACTAATAGTTCAATGTAACTTGACAAATCAAAAGTCTTTATAATCGAAAAAAAAAAATTCCATTTGTTGTTTTTTTTTCAGGGTTATAACTTATTACGTAATTTTAAATACAACCATTACCCCGAGTGGAGATGGAACCCACGACGGTTTTATTACGTTTCCACTGCGCTATGAGTGCCTCAGTATTATTTTATATGCTTTTATTTCGATTCATAATTTTATATACATTATACAACATAATATATTGCACTAATGAGATACATATAAATATTAATTTGTTACGTAAAAGTAAATCTATTCCACCAAATCATAATATCATTCAAATAGCAAAATTATAAAATCAAAATAGTAAATTAATACAAATGTAAATTAATTTGAATTAAACGAATACCATAAATAATAATTATACTTGTTATTACTTGTTTGTGGATTTCTTGATTGTAAACGAGACGTTAGTGGATTCGATTCCTAGTCGGGGCAATGAATTATTTTAATTTTTTCTCACTGGTAAGAAGACAAAGCGCGGTGTGGAGTACCACCACTGAACACGTGAATCGAAATGGAGCAGAAGCTGAGACAGATACTAGATTAGGTAAATCTATTATGCTGGGAAAAGTTAACCAAGCAAGCTCGATAAAAAATTGAACCCATAACATCCAACAAAACGGCCAACCTCACCAAAAACACATCACCACTCCAACAAAATGACTCAAAATGGCAGGTTAACACAATTTCAAGTACAATAAGACCAATAACCTTAGACGTGTCAAGCTACTCGTAGTATAGCGAATACGAGGTTATAATTAATTAATTTTAACCCCATATTACACTGATGTCGTAAGTCATACTGACAGTGTAGTGTAAATTTAGTTTGTGTCGTAGCAAGATGCCGGCGGCGTGTGGTAGCTAGTTATGTATTTCAAGAAGTTCATTCGGTAGCTATATCGATTTTTGGGGATATCGATTTGTATAGATGTATGATTGTTTCTCGAGTAATGATAGGTGACTGGTGAAAGTTATGGAGATTGAGCTATAAACTTATTGTAATTAAGAAATAAATTAATATCTAAGGTTAGTGCTAAGGTATTTTGATTTCTACATTTCATTTAATTCGAAACATTTTGTTTATTTGAGGCCAGTTAGGGCGCAAAGGTATAAGCGTTTGACTGTAAACGCGACGGATCGTGGGTTCGGTTTCCGATCGAGGAAATTAAATATTTATTGTTTTCATTTCCTCGCTCTGATAAGGATGTAGAGTGCGGCTTAAGTTACTCAACAAGCTAGCCTAAAGAATTCGGTTGAAAGTGGAGAAAAGAAATATTGTAATTCCCTATTACGTAGTTGGTACTGAGGGTTTTAAAACAAAATTTTCTCTGCCTACATACATTGCTATATGCAGTATGCAGTATAAAGCTAAAAAAATATTTTGAATGTCGGAACCCAGTGTTACCATTGATAAGATAAAGACGGCGTTTGATTCCGCCCTGTGAGCTAGAAGTAAACTGTAGCAACAAGGTAAATACGTTTTATACGTCTCTAAAAACAATAATAGCGTCTTGTTACCACAACGAGAAAATGAAAATTACTCACTCTCCCGAATGGAAATTGAACCCACAACTATTGTTTATACGCCATGACAGCCTCTTAAATAAATAATTAAAGGTCAAGAGAAAACAAAAAAAAGAAAAAACGATTTATTCTAAATTTTGACCATTTCTCGAGAAGAAACGATATTTCGCTTCTTTCCTCAGGATGTGCTACGGATACACTGTAATGCTACTCTAATGTATATAGACTAGTAAATATGTCAAAAGCACAAAACCGGAACGCAATAAAGAATCTTTCAGTTCAGTGGTTCAGTAAATAAAATACTTAGTTTTGGCTAAAATTTATTAATTGTTTGTAAATTGTATGAGATAATTTTCTTGGTAATGTAAAATTGTTTATATTTTTTTATTTTTGATTATGGAAAATTATTTTATTTTAACTAAATTGTCTTTGTATAATTTCGAGAAAGTTAGCTAACGGTGGTTATGGATTCGATATCTACTTTCTCACGGTCAGATTATATAGATAAGATAAGTTGAACGAAATCGAGGGCAAGGTGTTGTAGCACAGGGGCATAAGGAGTATAAGGGGGCCTACCACTGTAAGCGCGAAGTTTGTGGATTCGATTCCTACTCGGGGGAACGAAATATTTAATATTTTTCTACTCGGAGAAAAACACTATTTTTCATTTCCCCGTTTTGCTAAGACAAAGCGCGCCGCTTAATTCTGCAACTCCATACGCAATGTCTGGAGATATTGATCGAAAAACAGACAACGGAACATATTGATACTATATTCCGTCTTTTTATCTTTTTACATATATAAAAAAAATAACATTGTAATAAGTTGTTAAAACATTCGTTTTCAAAGGCAATTGCTCATTCGTTATTATAACGTACTCTTTTCTTTCTTTATAATAGTAACCTAAATTATCGTGTAATTCTAGTCTCGGTTTCTAGGAAGTTTCCTTCGTTTTGTGACAAAGTAGTATTTCAGTTCTTTCATAATGAAGGTCGCATGTTATTTTACTTTTAAATAAGCTCGTTTCTATTTTTTCACGTTGAAAAAACTTGTGCCTACTTGGTTTTCTGAGTGTATTTTATTTTTTGTACAAAATTTTGTTTTCATTACATTATAAAATCATAAGACAATTGTCATTGTTTTAACAACTAAAATTTTAAAATGTAACTACCAAGATATATTTTTAAATTCTTCTTAATTTTTTAGCATGGCAAGCAGAGGGCACCTAGAATTAAGACGGAGTGTCTTAACATTTCTCCAGTTTCACCTAATTTTAAAAACATTATATATTGAAGTTGACATACAACGCCACGTTGTGTGTCCAGGGCAAAGAAATAAAAAGAGTTTATACATCCGTTTATACTACCGTCGCGTTTACAATCAAACGCTGTGCGTGCCACTTCTCTCTTTTAATTCCAACCAAACAAACTCTTCAGTTTTCCCATATAAAGTGTAGATCTATTGAAATTTATAAGAAATATGAACCACACAAAATATTGACACTGTACTCCATTACATTCCATATCAGCCAAAATGCTGGGAAAACGCTCATTACAAAATCGACAGAGTCAGATTGATGTTGTGACGCTGCATTTACATACTAATGTATTAGCTTATACCCAAACCTTATTAGGGTTGGGTAGGGTGTAGGGATAGAAATTTTGCCTAAATATGGTGACGAGGCCGTCGTAGCCCGGTGGTTTAATGGTGTGACTGCAAACGCAACGGTCGTGGGATCGATTCCCAATCGGGAGAGTGTAATTTTTTATATTTTCATTACAAAGTGCGGAAATGTAAATATTTTTTGTGTTGTGTTTTATCTTACCTTTACAATTCGGTGGAAAGTGAGGAATGATAGTGTCTCATTGGGAACGGAGTGTCTTAGCACTAAATTACGTCTGCTAAGAATTGATACTCCGTTTTACAGCTCCAAGCTTTACCCTGCTTAGAAGAATAGACATAGGAAACTTATTTTAAAGAAAAAAAATCCTTTCTTAAAAAGAAAATCCGTATCCCAATTTCCACCTAACTTCCGAGATATTACGTGTTGTAGTTGCATAACTTACCACCGCACTTTGTCCACGAGGGCATGGAAGATGAAAACAAATGAAAAAGTCATCAAAATAACGATTTTTGTCTAAAATCAAGCAAGTAAACAAAAAAAACTTAACTAAAAAAAACAGAACATACAATAATAACCACACGTACGGAACCGTTCAGTGCTTTTTGCATCGCTGCCTTTATTTTTAATAACGGCGCTACTGTGATTTATGGGAGAGCTGCAAAGCTACTTTACTTTTACAAATATTTTTTTTTGTCTAATATGACACTCATATGAGTATTTTTTTGTTTTATATTGTAATAATAGTTTTGCTTGCTAAGATTTATGTAGTGGGTGCGTGGGATTTATTCTGTCAAAATAGAAAGTATATTCTTAATATGAGAGTGCCCTGATATTATTATTAGTATAGATTGGCATCCCCTTTGGACTGTATTCGATTGGATCGACCCTTGGATTTATATAATATTATTGCAAATTTAGACCTATATTAACTCTAAGGACTAGATATAAAACAGGCAAAACTTATACGAATGATTTACTTTGAAATCTACATACTCACTGTTATTTTATTTGAGAACCGATACGAAAGTAAGTTCGGACATCGATAGTCAAAGTAGGGCAGTTTATAAACATTGGTCGGACGTCGTTTCTTGTGATCTACAAAATACAGTTTGTAAGCAGAATTTCGTATTTCGTTTTTTATATACTTTATCTTTATTGTGATGTAAAGTAGATTTTTTTATTTGTATATTTTATGAAAAATGTAGTGATTTTTTTTTAATTATCTCTCATTGAGTCTGCCGTGACGCAGAGGCAAACTCGTGTGATTGTAAATGTGACGGGAGTGGGTTCAATTTCCACTCGAGGAAAATATTTTTTTGATATTACAGAGCTCTGGTACCGACGCAAGAGTAGCGTCGAGTACCGCTACTCAAGACACAATGGCTCAAGAATTCGGCGGAAAGTGGGGAACTGTAATGTCTTAACACTATGTTCCCAGGTTCCCTTGGCCAAAATACAAATAAAATACGAATACAATTAAAATCAATAATAATTTTATAGTTCCAAAACAAATGTAAGATGAAGGCGAAAACGCATCGAGATAATATTTTAAAAGCTCGTAAAATATTTAATATGAGAAAGACATGTAATGGTGAAACGTAACTTTTAATAGCGCGCATGTAACGAATATAATGTTGATTATCTTGAAAATTGTAATTAAAAAATTGAAAAAACAAGAACTACTTCACGATTCCCTCACAGCGAAGCAAGAAGAGACGAAAAGAACTGACGAATTTTTTTTGTGACAGCGCAACACCGCGCTTTGTTTACCAGAGGAGAAAAATGACAATAATAGTTTTAATATAAGTTTCTCGAAGATGTTTAGAGATGGAACCCGCAACCTCTAAAATGACTTCCATTTGGAAATTAACCTTATAAAGCATATAACCTTCCATGATAAAATGGACTATCTAGCACGAGAGTATTTTATCAATTTGAACCAGAAGTTTTTGAGATTAGCGCGTTCAGCTAAACAAACTCTTCAGCTTTATTATATAAAATATATACTCGAAATAATATACTAAAAAATATTATTTTCATTGCAAACTACTGTATAACGTTTATTTTACGGTTACAGTTAAATATTATACAGCGATTATTTTACATTTATTTGTAAAAAGAATGGAACAGAAACGGTTTAATTTTACTTTGTTTTCAGAAACGCACTGGCGAACGCCCAAATCGTTGTCACAATATAAATAATAGTTGTGTTGTAAATAAATTTAAATTTAAAGATTATTATAAAATAGCTGAGGTTCGAGGCTAGTCATGGCGCAGGGGCATAAAATGTGATTGTAAACGCGACAGGTTGTAGGTTCGATTTCCACTCGAGGAAATGAATATGTTAAATATTTCATTCTTAGAGTTCTAAAACTATTGTGCCTCTTCGCTACGACGGCCTCAAGTGTTGTCACTATAATAATATGACATTGTAGATCTGGTCCAATGATGAAATCGGGTTACATTCTATAGCACTTGTAGCACTGAGTGTACAAAAACGTGTTTTTATTGTTTTAAAATTATATAATTTTTATTTCAAGAACAGCTTTTAAGGTGAGTACGTGTACTTAAATAAATACAGGATACTTGTATATAGGTACGGTCCTCACACGGTTCCCGACTTAGAGCATCCTATAAAAACATGCAAATATGGCCCTCGTAGGCCGAATTCGAAAGCATTTTCCATCCCCTTTAATGGTAAAGCAAATAGACGTCGCCCTGTTCTTTCCTATTGACTTAGAAGATACAGGTTTTGTAAGATATTTTGATGACGTCGTTTTATGATGTACAAGTGTGACATTTTTATATTTGACCTCGTAAATGTTAGTTTTATTAACCATTTTCTGTATATTTGTTGTGACAAATACAATGTTGTGAGGTGAGGCCGTCGTGGCGCAGTGGGACAGTGTTTGTAAACGAGATGGATTTGATTCCCATACGTAAACATTAATATATTTAAAAAATATTTTCATTTTCCCCGCTCTGGTAAAAGCGGAGAAAACGCGGCAAACTAGACATTAACTGTTGTTAGGCGGAACTCAATGCCACAATTATCACTGATTAACCTATTCCATCTGTTGTTTATCACAGAACTATTTCTTTTCAGCGTTTTCAGTTATTATCATGTTGTAACAAGACAAAGCGCAGCGTTGAATTCCACAACTTAACAGGCAATGTCCCAAATTAGGAAGGACTATCTTGACACTAGGTTCTACTCTGTTATATCTATACTAATATAATAAAGTGAATGAGTTTGTTTGTTTGTTTAAACGATGAGATCTCTGGATCTTCTGGTTTTTTTGTTTTATATGAAAGCTACATTCTTCAGGAGTGCTATAGGCTATAAAGCATAATTAATCGAATTGCTTTAAGTGGGTGCGCTGAAAAATAGTGAAATATATATACGTACATTGTATGGCAGAAATATTCTACTTTATTACTTCTAAAAAAAGTATGCGACACTGTATATCTATATCTTATAAATAAGTTGCAATAAGGCATTTTGAAATAAAAAATAATAGAAAATTGCAACGTTATATTTCATTTATTCCTATTTCACATGGGTATTGAAACTTACAAGCGAAAATTATGTCATTGTCGAGAATTGAGAATTGTATGAAGATAAACCTCGGCTTTTATAGAATGTAATGTATATGTATACTTTTCGAGTAAATGTAAAATTAAAATATATCAACGCTCTATTTACGGCCGTAAGCCAAGCCTCGAGTCCCGCGGGGGACGCCCTTGCCGCCGATGACATCCTATCAAGCAGCCATGTAGTGCTTGCATTTTCTCAGAATTATGAAAACAAGTTGTTAATGATTAAATTTATCAATCTGTTTGCGAGTGCAGCAGGATAAAAGTATTATAAGTTGTTTGTGGGCGAAGCCGCGAGTAGGCCGCTAGTATAGGATAAAGCGTATAGCTAAATTGAAGAAAAAATGTTAAAGATCATATAAATAAGTTTTATCGTTATCAATATTAATTTCTTTAAATTCTTCTTAAAATTTGACCATTTCTGTAGATACGTTATTTAAAGAGAGAGCTCAGCTCAGATTATTTTTGTAACAAATTGAAGTTATTACGAAATCACAGACGGACATTTCATTTTATTTCATATAAAAGAGACCGTTTAAAATTTCAGCTTCCAAGTAAAGTAATTTGTTCGATGTGACATTGATAGTTGAGAGGATACGTTATATAAAATTGTTGAAACTTAAAATTTGAGATTTGAAAAAATATACTATATTTTCATTCTATTTAGTGCAAGTAAGAAAAACTCTTTGAGGCCAATCGTGGCGCAGCGGTACGAGGTGTGACTGTAAAACCGACTGGTTGTGGGTTCGATCCCCACTCTAGGAGATGAAATATTTACTTAAATTTATATTTCCATTTCTTCGCTCTGGTGTCGAGGCTAACCGCGGCGTTGAGTTCTGCCACTCAACACGCAATGCCTCCAGAATTCGGCAGAAAGTGGGGAACGGAGTCTCTTAAGACTAGGTTCCGTCTGCCTAGCGTAGGCAGACGGAATCTAGTCTTAAGACACTGTGCCTGCTGTGTGCGGGATACAGCGTGAAGCTGATTTAATTTATATTTTTATTCTATTTAGTGCGAGTAAGAAAAACTTTAAAAGAGCGAGTAAGGCCGTTGTAGCGCAGGGACACGTGCAGAGAAGCATGTGTCTCCAAATTGGTTGTGGGTTCGATGTCCACTACGATGCTCCCACTTGAGGGGGATGAAATATTTAATATATACATTTAATCGCCATGGTAACGACGCAAAGCGTGGCGTTTTGTTCCGCCACTCTACACGCTATGCCTCGAGAATGCGGTGTAAAGTTACTACTAGATTCCCTATGCCTACCTTGCGATACGCGAGATACAGCGTGAAGCTATAATAAAATGTACTTATGTACATATTCACATATACGACGATATATAATATGTATATTATTCAAAATTTGTACGTACGCAATACGACACACAATTTATTAAGACGATGATTGATGTTTTGTTGTTCTTAGAAATATTTCGGGCATCGTTAAACCATTTCCATATAGATATGAACATTCATATGTTCCATTGATATATTATGTATTATATAATTAAATTCTTATTCGGAGCCAGTCGTGGCGCAGGAGTACAAACGTGTAACTGAAAACGCTACCGGTTGTGGGTTCGATTCCCATTCAGGGAAATTAAGTATTTATTATTTTAATTTCCTCGTTCTGGTACCGAGGCAAAGCGCGGCGTTGAGTTCTACCACTCAAAAAGATGATTTAAGAATGCGGTGAAAAGTAGGGAATGGAATTGTCTTAATAGGAGAGTATATTTGTAAACACGAAGGTTGTGGGTATGATTCCCACTTGAGGAAATATTTTTTTTTTCAATATTTTAATTACCTTGCTCTGGTAACGATGCAAAGCGTGGCGTTAAGTTTCTCCATTCGACGCGCAATATCCCAACAATACGGTATAAATTGGGGAACGGAAGTGTCTTAAAACTAAATTCCCTCTACATGCTATATGTGGGCTACAGGTAGAAGCTTAAACAAAACTGAAAATAACTGAAAGTTTAATAGATAGGCGAACATAAATCTATGTTTATTTTCACTATCTCTTAGCAGCTATCTGTTCTCTAACACAACTATGGTAATTCAACAAATCCAATGTATTTATAGTGCCTATAGCAGTAGTATGTAAAATAGGCTTCAGAATATATCAAGCTCGTATACTAAGGTATAACTGAAATGTCTTTGAAACTCCGTCTTGTTAGATTTGGAAGAATCAATAATATTAGTTGAGGATTCGATTCACTATATGACCAATTTTTATCTCTATATATAATAAGACAGTAAAAATATTTTGTCTGTACATTTAGTAATTTTGACTGAAATGGATAGAGGGACACTTAAAAAGAATAATAGAAAGCAAAAAGATTTTTTTTGAATTTCTTGTCTGTCTGTCTGTCTGTC
>JAAIXJ010001837.1:184737-197880 GCA_013403705.1 Heliconius hermathena
GTCAATACTATTTGGTATTATAGTGTAATTCTTATACCTTTTGAAAAACTACCAATATTCTTATAGTTAATAAATTATTTTTTCAAATTAAAAAATTGTCTATGTTTTTCATCATAATGGCGGGAAAATATTAAAAATGTTCAAAATTACACTATAATACCAAATAGTATTGACATTGTAGTGTTAATAGTAATTGAAAATAGTTATACTACAGGAGGATACCTTCATATGCACTATTTAAACCTGTTTTTATGATATAATGTAGAATAATGATATAATGTAGAATAATATATTCTATAGAGGAATCACACATTCTTTTTATTCCTTAACTATAACACGTAAATACATTTATTAGAGGTTACTCTGTACTAAGATGACAGCTCTGTTCCCGCATTTACGGTCTTGATATATCGATATAAATAATAGAAATATAAAATATTGGAAAAAAACGAAAAACGCAATTATATTGCATTTTTTCTTTTTTTTCATACTTGAAACGTATTAATAAATTTACATACAATTCATTTGTTTTGAATATAACATTAAGTTCAATCAGCTTCAGGCTATTTTAACAGATGACATTAATATATTTGATACTTCCTTAACATGATTATTTAATGTATTTTTTATATATAAAGTCTTGAGAAAGTTCTCTTGAGAAATATATCTACTGTAAATGAATGCAACTTTATACCAGGTGCACCTGAAATCCAGGGTGCACCTGAAATCCAGGGAGAACTTTGCATATAAAGTTTTTTTAAACAGGACCAGAGCTTAAAAAAAATATTTAGAAGAAAAATGTTTAATAAAGTGTAGGATAAAAAAAAAAATACATTGTTATGAATAAAGTAACCTAAACCGGAGTTATTTTGAGCTGGATGGCTTCATATATTCTAACAATGTTGCCTGCCGGGTTAAATTTTTCTTCTTTTCCAATTTACAAATTTTCATTTTTACTTCAAAGTCTTTAATTATATTTAGTTTTCACTCCAAAGACAGTGTTTTCTTTTCTTGTTATGCTCAAATGTAGTGTTGCCGATCGATAGTGGACTATCGATCGGAATTCGATATTCTATCGATAGTAGTCCGATAGAAGGACTATCGATATTAAAATCGATAGTATCGATTAAAGAGATAGTATCGAAACTATCGATAGTTCAAAAGGGTACAATACTATCGGACAAATGCAATGCTATCGATATTATCGATAGTATCGTATCTCCAAATCAGAAAGACATCGATACTATCGATAGTATCGATACTATTGAATTTCTAGGAAACGATAATATCGACAGTATCGATAGTATCGATACTATCGATTATTGTGAACTATCGATTGCTTGCTAATTTGCGATAGTATTGCTTATTATTTTCATGTGTAGTAACCAATCATTATGTAATTGGAAACATCTTAGTTGAAGTACGTAACTAATTGCTTATTCATACGTAATTATAAATATAATAAAAACGTATTTTGTTCTTTTCATTTCATCTTGTAATTAAGCTTAAGAATCATACTCAATACTATCGTAAATTAGCATATAATCGATAGTGCAAAATAATCGATGGTATCGATATAATAGATTTTATCGATACTATTGTATCCTAGATATTTAATAGTATCGATACTATCGATTGTATTGATTATTTTCCGATTAGGAGATACGATACTACAGATAGTATCGACAGTATTGCACTTAGCCGATTGTATTGTATTCTTCTAAGCTATCGATAGAATCGATAGTATCGATAAGATCGATACTATCGATTGTTACTGACGTCAGTTACTGAGGTGGCATTCGTCTGTCAGTTGACAT
Source organism: Heliconius hermathena (assembly GCA_013403705.1). Lineage (NCBI taxonomy): Eukaryota > Metazoa > Arthropoda > Insecta > Lepidoptera > Nymphalidae > Heliconius > Heliconius hermathena. The sequence continues at coordinate 186,555 of JAAIXJ010001837.1, forward strand.
AATTATTATATCAAACTACCGTCAACGATTTCTTAATTGCCTCGCGTACTGCCCTGGATTCTGGCAGAATGAGCTGACTGTATCTTGCCCTCTGGTATGGTGGGTTTGAGACTTCAAAGATTTTATGAGTGGGTCCTAGAATATGTATATTCCTAGAATGATCCGCGAGGCTATTGAAATACAAAAACATCCTAATTTCAATAGAGAGGACGGCTGGAAGCTTTCTACCACCTGGGACCCACTCATAAAATCTTTGAAGTCTCAAACCCACCATACCAGAGTGTAATATACCGTCAGCTCATTCTGCAAGACTCCAGGGCAGTACGCAATGAAATTAAGAAATCGTTGGCGGTAGTTTGATATAATAATTATATCTACTGACAGACGAATGCCACCTTAGTCTACCCGTGACCACGACGGACTACTGCAAAGTGTTCGAAACGCCGGGTTTCCAAAAATCTATGAAAATTCAAAATATACGCGATTAATCCGGTTAAAAGAGTTTCATTTAAAATGTTAATCGATTTTTTGATTCTGCAAATGAATCGTTTTAATTGGAGTAAGAAATGATGACAATTTTGTATTACCTGTTTAAATCAATAGAATTATTCTATTTTAACATTTCTCAAAGTGTTGATGTAAACTTAGGAAAGAAAAAAATATTTAGGATAACATATAAAAATTTGGACGTAGCAGAATTTGAACCGCCACTACAGCTACACATTTAGCGGATTTTAAATGCAGGATAGGTTAGTTACTTTCGTAGGTAAGGCACGGTAAGTAATAATATAAAAAAATACCTACTAAAACGTGTCTAGTTTCAGTTACTTACATCTACAAATATCTATTTTTCAAATATAAGCTCATGTATGTACATTTGCATGATCTCGGTTGTTTCAACGCTATTGTTCACCGGATATTAAAATCCGAGGCTTTGTGACCGAAAGATTTAATTTTGAACGTGAACTCGATGTATATTGAAAGGTAGAAAGGACTGTTTTAGCACATTATGCTTTTAAAATTATATTTCTGTGGTTACTAGTATATATTTTTGTAATTTCCTAATATTTTATTATAATAAAGGAAGACGCGCAGCATTGAGTTTCGCCACTCAACACGTGATGGCTTAAATTCGGTTGGAACGTTGAAAACAGAGAAAACTAGTAGAAACTTATGTCATGACACTCTGTTTTCAACGTTCTACAAGGAAATAAATATTTTTAATGTAAATATTACTTAGCACAGCAACACAGCGTCTGACTGAAACTGCGAAGGTGGTAGCATAGATTCTTTTTTGGAAAAATGTTCATTTCCTCGCTCTGCTAAGGAGATATCGCCCTGCTTTGAGCTCCGCCACTTAACACGCAATGTCTTGATAATTAGGCGAAGAGCGGGATATACCGAGGAGTGGGATTTAAGCCTATAAATTCATTTCTTTAAATATATGTATTGTAGTTGAAAACTCTCCGATCTTTACTTTCCGCTCGAACTCGAAACGTTGCATGTGGAGTGACGTAACTCAATGCCGCGTTTTATCTTGCCAGTACAAATAGTAAAAGCAATTAATTCTCTCGAGTGGCGATCTACCCCACGACCATCGCTGTCACACGGTGGCCTATTATCATGTCTCATACTCCACGATAGCCTCCATAATACTTATCTTTAATAGAGGAAATTATATTAGTCGTTTATAAATACCTCGTTTTACTTTATTGAGTACATTGATGTAATAAACGAAAACGAGTAGCCTACAGGGCGGCTATTAACTTTATTAACATGTTTTCAAATAATATTACCCTCGATCATTTTAGTACTCGTCGATATATAAAAGTGAAACACCTGTTGTTGTTTCTATTAAAGGATATTTTTATCATGTAATAATTTTTTAAAGTCAACATTGTTAAAAAAAAATATTTTTAAAAAACATATAATATACACTCGAACGCGTGCCTCGTTTACGGTTTCCAATAGCCGCGGATTAAAATTTCACTGTGCTCTAAAAAAATTATATATATTCGGAAAATATTTTTGTTTTCCATATTTTTTACTTAATCCAATCGGAAAAACAAAAATATTTTACATAGTTACGTACATTTCTTCTGATTGACTTCCAAGCACATTACCAAGAACAAACACCACACAAGACAAATAGGTAATCAGTATAAAACAGGCGATTAACTACACGAATCCTATGAAACACCGAAGACTTCCCCTACTCCAGCTTAAGCCTTCGCGAATGCACCCTCATCACTGTCAGGTAGATTACTGTCACGATTGATTTCATAAGGTACGAGGATGTTTTATGTTCGAAGAGTAATGGGTTTCTGTTTTTATGGCTTATTTAACCAGTGTAAGGAATTAGCTCCGTATTACGTTTACTAGTTTGCTTTATATTATATGGATGGAATTTATTAGATGTAAAATGTGACGGCGTCGGGGTTTGCTTTTGAACGTCGTAAAGTATGTTTGTATAGATTTGATGATACAATTATGTGAGGTCATTGTGGCGCAGGGGCATAGCGTCGTGGGTGGTTTGAAATCCCTTTCGGGGGAATGAGTTTTTTCATTATCTCGCTCTAGCTAAAAGTAAAAACGTGGCGTTGAATACTCCAATTGAGCACGCAATGTCTTGAACGGTCTTCTTGAAAGACCATGAGATGGACGGATATCATGAATGCCTGTAATGTTTTCGGGGAGAACTGGGCCTGGACGTACGGTAAATACGCGTGCACGGCATGCGCAATTTTGATCCTGATCCTAAATTTTGAAATCTCCGTGTTTTTGTCATCATACAAATTGAAAGCTAAAAATTCTGCAAATTCAGTAAAACAGTTGTATGAAATAATTGTCATAACAATTAGCAAATTTGTCGAAGTAAGTACTTTAAATTAATATAACTTTTTTATTTATGAACCGATTGTAATAAAATAAATGTAAATGTTAACAGAAGCTTGCCAGAATCAAATATTGAAAACTGCGTTTAAATCGGTTAAGCCGATGCTGAGAGTAAGTTGAGTTAAGGTCCCCAAAATCATTTTTTCTTATGTATCTTTCAAGTGCAGACGACGATCCGATACGATTTTATTATAAGTACAGATATTCGCCTCCATGAGAAAACATTTTAACAACCATCAAATGCAGCTATTTTCGTTTATGCAAATAATAAAGAATATCAACAACGATTTGCTCTAAACCAATTCATATTTTATTTTAAACACTTCAATACGTGATCAAGAATGTTTTGTCCGGCTCTTGATATATTTGCTAAATGCTTGTTTTATTATTATAACCTTTACGTTTCATATTTTTACCACTATCTGAGATGATTTAATTGCTTTCTTGGTATATGTAATGTGGTCGATAAAAAACTTAGTTTTAGCAATTATAAAGCCTTCCAAATTTCTTACCAAAGATTGGTAAGAAATTTGGAAGGTTTTCATTAAAAAAGTTATTGTTGAACTTCACTGTTTTTTATGAAAACAAAATTGCTGAACTTAGTACGAAAATACTAAGATTATTTAGGTTTTTTAGCAATTTTAAGGCAATATCATTTTCTATCTCACCAGACCAATTAAAGACGTACCTACTGGACGTTATCAGTAAAAAACCAATATTTTATGTTTAAAGAATTCCTTATCAAATGATAATTTTTAAATATATGATTTCAATATTTATGTATCACAAATAAATATACAACCAACTAGCAACAGTTATTATCAAAATTGAACAAAGTTCACGAGTTTCGCGCGTTGTAAACAAATGTTGTACCGTTAACTCTAACGATGTAATTTTCTATTAGCGAGCCGCTTTGTTGTATGGCGTAAGTCATAAGCTACAATTATAACTTCATTCTTCTTTCAAGTCTAACATTAGGTAATTCATTAATTTTCGATATATACAATGTTATAATTTTCTTATTCTGTAAGGATTTTGCAATATGGGCCAAAATTTTCCGATAAGGCCAGTTGTGGTGCAGGTGCAAAACTGTGTGACTGTAAGCGCGACTGGCTGTAGGTTCGATCCTCTGTCGGGGAAATTAAATATTTAATATTTTCATCTCCTCGCTCTGGTGTCGAGGCAAAGCACGGCGTTAATTTCCGCCACTCAATACACAATGCCTCCAAAATTCGGCGGAAAAGGGGGAATGGTGTAGAAACACCATTCCCCCTTTTCCGCCTACCGTCTAACACTAGTTTCCGTCTGCCTACCCTGCTGTGTGCGGGATACAGCGTGAAGCTGATTTATTTTATTTTTATTTTATCATTAATAAATATTATTCATATTTGTAAAAAATCTAATTCCTCGATATTCAAATTGACTATAGATACATACTTTTTATATATAATATAATATTTTTTCCCTCGAGTTAAATAAGCTTGAACCTTGAACTTGAAATAAGTCTCGAACAAACATATAATATATTCTAATTTTCCTTCTCTTACAATTTCTACCACACACCATTTGGTGTACCGACGCCTTACAACAGTTTGGATGAGTACGGATATTGTTAAGCGTCGAGCATTAAATTCTGTTTGTAATAAGTGCCTGAAGAAATGGAAATTTAAACGAGTATTTAATGTAACACTTTAATTGGCAGTGCACTTGAGTTTCCCTTTGAATTTAACTTCGAAACTAATGAGGGGTTATAATTGTTCCCATTTACGTATAACCTATTAAAAGTAAGTGGTTTAAGTATGTGTTAAATGTTTTATAATATGTAAATGAATATTATTTAGGGCGTCGGGTTCCACCATTCAATACTCAATTTCTCTGAGTTGGGTGGAAAGTAAGGAAGAGTATCACCAGGATATCTCTATCTATGTACATATTTCCTGTTCGGCGTGAATATCGAAGCTCAAGATATCTTGTTTAACAGTCTGAGTCATTTATCACTGGCACACACTTTATACCTAATGTTAAACCTAACATAAATCTGTGTATGTATCAATTAACAGATTGTTAAACGTGATAAGTTATTGAGACAGGCCATAAGTGAAGCTCGTACCTTATACATGAATAACAAATTTAATTTTATTTCAATTTCTATTGATTTTAGGTGAATTTATCCCCAGTTATCAATTTTATTTCCCAATAGAATGATTAGATGAAATTAAATTATTTAACGCTATCTTCACTCTAGATGTATACATGCTCTGAAAGCGCCGAATCAAATTCGTTAATTTAGTCATCAACATTTAAATCCTGAACGATGAAAAATGTACGGTTTGATTCGGCGTCCTCGTAATGAATGCTTCATTTTAATCTGAGCTTTGGTTTTTTATAAAAAAAAATCATCCCTGAATAATTCCGTGGGAATTTCATCTTTTTTTCTTTTCCCATTACTTTCTTTATCTTTCATATTTTCCGCTCTCACTGATCCATTCGAATTTGTAATCCAAATTCTTAGTTTAAAGGAATTGAAATGAAACGTTTTAATACTTTATTATGTTTTATTAAAATTGTTAGTCTGCGTTAACTTAGTTTTAGATTTCTGTACAGACTGCTGTATTTATAAGTACTGAGACCAACATAGTTGATGCTAACGAATAATCACGAATAATACAAAATATTTGAATTTTCTAAGAGTGCACTTTGAATAAAAATATTATAAAAACCATAAAATGGATATTTCAGCATTATAATATAATACATTTAATTGGTTATGGAAAAAATATATGCTCAAGGTGGCAGATCTCGACCTGGCAGTTTGTTTAATTAGAACAAGAAAATATTTATAGTATAAATATAAATTATTGCCTAAGTTAGATTTGAATTTATATTACTTCATACCAATGGTCCAATGAAAAAATGTTTGAAATATATGTATGTTGGCCTGAATGTTGTTAAGGTCAACGATGCTTGGTGGGTTTTACGTAATAATATAATACTTCAAGTCGTTTTTGGGTTTAATTTGGACTTATAACCCAACGATCATTAATTTTTTCAGATCTTGCAAAGTGATTACTTTTAATATAAAAAAAATAATATTTGAATAAAAATAAAGTCTAATATATTTCTTAATTTTTTTAAATAATTGAAGCAGTAAAGAAATGGAGAAAAGAAAAAATATAACAATGAATATATGGCAATAAAAACTACAATTGTGCGTCATGCTAATTAAGGTTAAATTTTAAAATGATGTTTAAAGTATGGTTTTAAGTTAAATTAATTTGTTAATATTTTGCCTAACATTGAAAATGTATTATAGGTAAATAATTATTTGTTATAACATATTTTTCGATGAAACTTAATATCAGATAGAATACAATAGAAATAGTTCATTTCTAATATTTTTGCTCAATAGGCTCTTTGAGATTGGCCGCGACCAAAATCGGTCAAAATTTTATTTATTTACTAAATTTGTTGCTATCATTAAATACATTGAGACAGATAATGGGTATCTTACTTATATACTTACAGAGGTTTAGCTAAATGAAATTTAACAAATTATTTGTTATAGTATTATTTTACATCAAGAATCTATTCAATCAGTCAATGACAAAGTCATTGCAATGAACAAAGGTTAACCATTACAACCTGTTACACCGTTAGCTAATTATTTACATATTTACAACACTATTGGTCCTTCTATGTTGAAAAAAGAACCTAAAACTAAAATATTCAAGTTGCTTCACAGTTAACGTTAAAATTTCATGATGAATAAAATCATAATTAACATCATCTTGTTGAGAATCAACGTCATTATTAAATTATTGCTTTAATATTTTTTTAATTTGTTATAAAATTGGTGTTATATTGTATATAATGGTATCTATACGTTTTCTTTCACATTCATAGAAATAATTTATTTACCGTTCATCACATAAACATTTAAAAAGTAAAGCAACAAATTCTGAAGTTCAATATTTATAGGATGGATATGGCCTCCTTATTTACAATACACTATATAATATAATATATACAAACATTTACATTTAAACGTCCAAGACAAATGTGGATATGATAAACACTCTAGTCATTTCACTAATTTGTTTTAACGCCTTCTTATTTAGCGCGTATAAGTCATATGTAATCTGTTACGCACTTTAGAAGGTCCGGCGGAAGTCACACAATTTCGTCGTGATGGGCCATGTCACTGCAACTGCCGGCCCGTTGCAGTCAGGCACGCTGACGTCACACCCGTAACTCCTCCATTGTCACATTCGACTTCGCGTTTAGTTGTGTGTTCTTCTTTGTTAATGTACTAGTATTCATCATTTGCATCTGATGGGAGAGCAAGGGTTGGTTCTCTTGCAATTGGCCACTCGCAAGTGTATTTATGTTGCTTTTCCCGATTTTTGGAGGGGGAGGTGCTCTAGGCAACGTTGCCATACCTGCCACGTTATTGCTCGGCAAATCTGCAAATTCGGGTGGAGGTAGCTGATGATGCGAATGTGTATGATGATGGCTCAAAATGGTTGCAGGATCGTTTTTTAAACTCGTCTGAAATGTTAAAGCGCTTTCAAGATCACCACAAATATTGTTCGGCATTTGGCCGTTTTCTACACGTTTTTTTAAATGCGAACCGTTTGCGTGATCTGGTCCATTCATTCGAGTTTTATCTCGTTGATAATACACGCCAGCGAATATTAATACATTAAGTATAAGTAATGAGCATCCTATAGCTATAGTTACACTAAGGGCAGTAGAATACGCTGCAAATCCGTCTTCTGGCGGAGCAGTTGTCGATCCATCAGTTTTGTGGACGTCAGATACACCAATAGTACTTTGAGTTACGACACTTAATCCCACAATATTAAAATTTAATGGCGGTGTGACATTTAGAACGGATAGTAATGGAACTTTTGTGGCTACACCAGTGTCAGTCAGCACCATTTCAGTAGCTTTTTTGAAAGCGGGCGTAAAAGTTTTAAGCGTAGGCTGTAAAGAGGTTTCTTCATTTTCTAATTGATGATGCGATTGAGGAACATCCTCACCACCAGGGCGATGTAGATCTGGAACTAAGTTAAGCCAGAACGATAGCCTGCGAACAAATAAAAAATATCACTCTTTGTTTCTAGAACTGTTTAAATATTGCAAAAATAATATTTATTAAAGATTTGATATTTTTTTATTGACTAATAAAAAAATATTTTCCCATGATATTAAATAAGATTAGTCATACGGATAAGTACATTACACATTTTAATTTAGATACATTAGACATTTTAATATAAAAATACTAATAACTTTCATTTTAAAATAAAAAGACGATGGATGTGAATGTTGTTATATTTGGAAAAAAATATTATTTCTTAATCTGAGTGTGAATATAAAACGAGGCATTTTATATATTTTTATTGTTTATTTTACAGAATACTCTAATTCTGTAAAGTAAGCAATAAAAATATTAATAAGTGCTTAACGTTATGTTGTCTCCGCTTTAAGTAAGAGAAGCTTGAGAAACAAATTCTCATGTTTTATTTATCATCCGCATTTGCTTACCTGTGAGCTCTGTAATGGTTCTTCAATTTAGACTTAATATCGATATTCAAATATTTTTTGTGAACAGCTTCATACGCCGTCCATTCAATATTCTTCATTCTCACCCTTTCTTGTCTCCCGGCTCTAATTGGGTCACTCTCTTGAGCCTCGTTTGGATTTCTATATCAAATACAAAATGTTTTTGTAAGACGGATTTGTAATATTAATTAATTTCACAATTTAATATTTATTCAAAATTTACTTATAGTATTCTTTTAAAAATGTAATATTTAATTATTATTTAAAAACTAAAATAGAATAAGGAATGAACTGAAATACATGCTGTGTTCAAAATATTATAGCTTGATATGTAATTAAATTTAATATGCTTTTTACAGTTGTCATATATTGTGTCCCCCCAAAAGTGGGGATCTGAAGTGTTTTAAATGGAACGGATTTGCCGCATATAACTTGGAGGAGAGAAGTTGCCGCGTACCATGTTATGTGCGGCATAAGTGTGAAATCAAAAAAAAAACATACATAAAATACATAATATACATGAAAAAAAAAAGAAATATATAATGTTTGTTTTTTTTACCTTATAATACAAAGAACCATTATTAGTATGGCTATTGCCAAAAAATATAATATTGAATTCAAGACTGATCTGACTTATAAATAGGTTACCCAGTTTTGGCGAAGTTTCCCCAATATAGCATGACGGATTCGGACAATGCTACTTCAGATTTAGTGTAGTTTCGAGGGAAGTGAGCCAGACCACCGACTAGAGGTGCTCCAAATATGTAAGGCAGTTCTTCACCGTGGATGCAGCCTTGGCGCTGTTGAAGTAAATATTGTCTAAATATACATATAATTTACATGAGGACATTATAGCGCAATGGCAAGAGCTCTAACTGTAAACGCAATGGTTGTGGATTTGATTCAGGGGACTCACTCACTCAAAGGAATTAACTATTTTCATTTCTTCCTTTTGTTTCTACTCGATTTGTATTATTATATTTAACAAATTCTAAGCGCAGAAGGTAACTCTGATCACAGGTACAGTGGGTTATATCAACACAGAATTGACGGGACGTAATATATTAATTACATGATGTCAAATCTCTATATACAGGGTGGAGTGTCAGCACCACTTTAAATGAAATCACAATTTTAACTACTCCATAAAAGCCTAATACAATTATTTTTTTTTCTCAAAAATGAAAAAGTTTTTTTTTTTTCAAACAAAATAAATAATAAAATTATCTCTATATATAATAAGACAGTAAAAATATTTTGTCTGTACANAATTAATACAGTTATTTTACAAAGAATATTATGAATCCTACAACCTAAATTAAATTATTCACTGACATCAGCACATTTAACAGAGTTTTAGAATTATGATGAGACGTATATTATATAGGTAAAAAGAACATAAAGTTACAAAAATATATACGTGTAATACATAATTAGCTTTATGTATATTTTATAAATATCAAATATCAACAATGGTCGTATTTTTTTATTTAAAACAATCAAAAATTCTTTGACGATAATGTCGTAAAAAAATCATATTAGAAGTCATTATAGTTATCAATCAATTGTGCTTATTAAATCAATAATCATGTATTTTAAGCGGGCGAAGCCGTGGGCGAGCCGCTAGTTGTAGTAATATAAAACGCCATTTGTCAAGAACGACGCACGCACACAAACATATCAAAGAGAAACCGCCGCATACACCTCATTCCGAAATCAAGTCGTAGGTGTTGGCGGCAAAGTTCAAAGTTTCTTAACTTTTAGTAATATTTTTGTAGTATTTTTGACTTAACTTTTAGTAATATTTTTGTAGTAGTATGTGTTTACGTTATTGATATCAATGCGTAACTGCGTCCTTCTACTACTCTAAAAATCCTACGTTTAAACTCTTAAGGTATCTTGATTACTTTTTTTTGATATGGGTTTAAAATATTTTACTCTATATGCTATTTCCGTAAAAAAAGGGAAGAAAAATCAACAAATATAGTACACTATCAAATATAGCTTGATTTTTATGACACATATTGTCTATTAAACAAACTCTTCAAGCTTTATAATGTTACTAGCGACCCGCTCGCGGCTTCGCCCGCTTATACCACAGAATTATTCTATATTATGTCGTAGTCAGGTTTAAAGCATTAGATGGCAACAAGTCATCGATCAAAACGGCACATATATATTATAAATAAAAAAAAATATACCAAAAAAATACGTTGTATGAACAATACGAAAATACTTTTGCCACGACCTTATATTTAAGATAAGTTTGCCAAAATACAAAAGTGCATTTAAATCGGTTAAGCCATTCCTGAAATTATAGTGAACAAACGCACAGACAAACTGACCAAGTTCTATTATAATACATTGTTAAATACTCATAATAACAATTTTTCTAATAAATCTTCCATATAGAGATACCGAGTTACGATTTTATTGTAAGTGTCGCCCACTAGTAGATTCATATAACTCATCTATGGAATTAATGATTTTACGTCACATTTGTTTATATTGGCATAAATAATAAATATAAAATATAAGTCAAAATAAAATGAAAATATTTAATTATTATAAGAGCTCACGGAAAACACTTATAAATATGTACATATATACATTTTTTATCCCAGTTTACGCTATATCCCGCACACATAAAAAGGTTGGCAGAGAAAATCTGGGAATCTAGTTTTTAAAACACTCCGTTAAGACGCTTCCGCTCCCCTTTTTCCGCCGAATTCTGGAGGCATAGCGTCTTGAATGGCGGAACTCAATACTGCGCTTTGCCTAATTACCAGAGCGAGAAAATGAAAATATTGAATATTTAATTACCACGAGTGGGAATCGAACTCACAACCTGTCCAGTTTACAG
>JAAIXJ010000172.1:0-74075 GCA_013403705.1 Heliconius hermathena
TTTATTAATATAAGTTTAAGTATAAAAATCGTATTTTCTTAATCCTCCAATTGCAGCCTACGTAACTGGCGCAGTCGGTAGGATAGCTGAAATATAAGTCACTGAATTGATCAAGGACATCGGCTATCTCGGATCTACATCGTGGTGCAGCGGGAGGCGTATCAAGACATAGATACAAAAGAGGTACGATTTTTTTTAAAGTACTTTAGAATTTTTCTGGAGTTGCTTTCCTTTTATCTTTAAATAAATCCTTTTAGTTAACGTTTTAAATCAGTTCTTTCAATTAACATTTTAGTTATGTAGTAGTAATTATTAAGTTAGTTTTAATCAATTATTCCACGTTTCCCATCTATTCCAATCTTTGAACTCTAGATTAGTTAAAATTGGGTAATAGAATGAGAGAACATATTACTAAGTATATTAACGATTGCAATATGGCTATCAGGTTAAATATGATCGAAATTAGCTAGGCCACAATTCCAAATTGTGCTTCCATTTATTAAACCTAAAATTATATTTATATTTGCTTAACAATAAAGAAATGTATAAATTCTTAATATTAACTGGAACACTCGTTAAATATGCGCAGGCATATTTTTTGAGATGTAATAGAAGTTAGTGTCGTGTTAAGCTTGTTATTGTTCTCTACAAAAATTAAATAATAATCATTTTAAAGGTAATATCGCTGTTCTCCTATCCTTAGTCCTTTGACCACTATAATTTTCTCGTAATAAATTCCAAATCATCCCTTTAAGCAATATCTAGTAAGAATTCTTTGTACATAGAGGCTGAATGCCCGAAGATATTATATTTATACCTCTGTAAAAAAGCCTATCAATTACATAATTCAAGAGAAACCAGACTTTTTTACTCACTAGATCAAAATTCACGAAATTGACAAATCTTGTAAAACAACTCATGTGATACTCAAAGATGAAGCAATAGAACTGCCTATTACCCCAGACCAAAGAGAGACAAAAACATCAGCAATGGTATTAAACTCTATTAACCTCCAGAAACTTTACTTAATTTATTCAAGATTGGCCTTGCAGACACCAGTTGAAGAATACAACAATTTCTCAGCAACTCTCTCTCCAAGAATAGTTGCTGATCTGCGGAGGGAGATGTTATATAACGCTCGGTGTCACAGGCGGAAAACTTATTTAATATTATAATATGTCCGTCTGATAGGCGGCCGAGCGCCACAAAACGCTGACAAAGGAGAGATCGGGTGAATAGCGCCGGTGGGAAAGGAATTTGTTCTGTTCCCACACTTATTATTCCATCGTGGAGTAATTAAGTCGTAGGTTAAGTTAGATTTAGTTAGGTTTAGATTCAATATTGTTTCTCCAAAATTGAGAACAATTATATATAAGTTAGATTAATTTAGGTTTAGACAGATTACTGTTCTTCCAACATTGAAGGCAGTAGTCTTAGATATAGTTTAGTTTTAGTTAAAATTTTTGTATTTTAATTTTAAATTTTATTAATATAAGTTTAAGATATAAAAATCGTATTTTCTTAACCCTCCAACTGCAGCCTACGTAACTTGTGTATTAAGTTTATGTATTAGGATAAAATATTATTTAGGTATGTATGTTTATTTACACCACCCACTATATATTTTCAATTTTATATCTCTTAACCTCAAGGTTGTCTGGAAGAAATCGCTAATTAGCGATAAGACCGCCTTTTGTGCTTCACACAATGTTATGTGTATTTATTAGATGTAAGTTGTGACTTTGTTTACTTTCAATTTGTGGTGTACATTAAAGTATATATAAATAAAATAAATAAATAAGCTTCACGCTGTATCCTGCATACAACAGGCTAGGCAAAGAGAACCTAGCTTGAAGACACTCCGTTCCTTAGTTTCCATTGAATTTTTTGAGGGATTGCGAGTTGAATAGGGTAACTCAACGCCACGCTTTTGCCTTGCTGCCAGAGCGAAGAAATGATAATATTAAGAAAAAATAATTCACTCCCTCGAGTGGGGATCGAACCCACAACTATCGCGTTACGGTTACAGTCTTGTGCCCCTGTGCCACGACGGCTTTGAAGTACTTAATTATTCGAATATGTTTAATAACATTTATCATTTTCTTTATAATAAGGAATCGTAGAATTGTAGTAGAGATTAAAATCTTTCACTGTTTTTAATCTGGGAATTATTTTTTAATATTATTTAAATAACAATAGAATTTCAATAGGACCAACACAAAATTATAAAAAAAATAAAATAATATTAAAAAATATAATTTATTCAACAAAAATGATTAAAACACAAATCAATAAATATAATTATAAGCTGGCATGCCATAATAATCGATAGGATATGGCACCTCGCACTGGCCTGGCAAGGTGGTACTTAATAGGTTACTGACGACCAGTAACTGTAAAGCGTTTGCCAGGCTGTTGGCAACACTGCTGTCTTGGATAATTGTTGGAGCATATCCTAAGCTTTCAGGTACAATAGGTCCTGGAACAACAGCTGGGAATGCAGGGGCTCCAGGAAGCATTGGTACGCCAGGTTCCCTGATGAGGAACTGGTTCGGCAGGATGCCATCAACGACTGATGGACCGCATCCTGACAAGATGCGGTTAACACATTGGCTGGAGACAGACTGAAAATAAAATGTAATAAAAAATTGCTACAGCAGGCAAAAAATAATGTTAATTTAAAGAAAAACTTGTAATTAACACAAAAAAATTAAAAAATGGATATTAGCAGTAAAATTAAAATACAATACCTGCAATACAATCCCTTGGATAGTGACTAATATAAGGAATCTGGAGGCCATATTTTTTATAATAATTTATAATTATATTACTTTTTAATGCATAAATCAAACGATCGAATTGTTAATGACTAGAAACTAAAAACATAGGTTTTTATATTTTATTTTATCATTTATCATGAACTTTTGCAATCTATTGCTATAATATATTGCTTTAGTATTTAAAAATCTTTATTTTCATCACTCAACGTTATCACGTGTATTATGAAAGATTTGTGTAACAGATTAAAAATACACTTCTTAAAAAAGTTACAAAATTATTTAATTGAACTGCTTTATAAAGAACTACAAACATAAGTTTGTAATGGATCATCTCAGTTTCCTATAAGATAATTCGGATAAGTAAGGTTATTATGAATTATCATATATCCAGCTTTTTCTATAACCAGCAATATATAAATTGTTTACCACATAATCTTTAGATACTGAATCATCAAAACAGTGTTTACATAACGGTGGATCTGAACGATTTCATCGAAATTTTCTGTATTAGACCGTCCATTGGGTGGTGCGTCATTTAAGTGTAAAGCACGCAAAAAGAAAGTAGAAAGTACCTAAATGAATTCGGTGAAATTAAAATTTTACGTGAGGGGCTGTTAGAGTATCAGAATCATTAGCACTATGTAGATTTTTAGCCACCTGGTAAACGCTAATGTAGAAAAAAAATATCATCTTTGATAAGCTTTGAAACGTTTTTGATTTGAGTAATAAGTTAACACCTAGAATATTTCTTTCGACAAAATCTTATCTTTCTAACGCGAATTTGAATGGCAGATTTGTATATTTTTTTTGTAATCAAGCTTCTAAGTCAACAGAATCAAAAGACGAGCATTTATGTAGTATTCGTATGAAATGTGCCGCGTAATCAAAAATTATAGGCTACTTTCCGTGGATCCACTGTTATAAAAGTCAGCGCTTAGTGAGAACTTTCAATACAAATAAAGGAAAAAAATCTGAAATGTGAAAATTTATAGGTATTTAATATAAAAAAAATTTACTTATATTTCTTCATTTTATACAAAATGAGTGCATATGCCCGTAAACTTAACTTTGTCGACTTCTATATGTTGCACATACTGCTGATCTACAAATCTGAAATAGGTAAAAAACCCCCGGTGGGCGAGTCCGTCTCGCATTTGACCAGTTTTTTATTATATATTCTCTTCTCACATTTTGAGGACTAGGCAAAAAGATAAATTACTCAATTTTCTATTTAATTAATGATAATTTAGTTTATTTATTTTGTAATGTATTTTCTAATAGTTCATAATACTACTAATTATGTAATTAATGGCAATGTAATTACAATTTGGTAATCATTATATAACTTTATCTGTTACCTTTAACGTATGACGCATTTTCAAGTAAATAATTTCAATATCCTTGTGAAACATTAACCTCATTATTTGATAATGTTATAAGGATCGATTCGAAATTGTATATTTCGTATCGATAAGAGGATTAAAACAATGTTCGAAATCAGATTTAGCCATTTGCGTGGGTACTTTTCGATATGTTAGTTGATTATTTGATATTATTTGCTGTGTGTCAGGTAAATATTAATAATTGGTTTATTTCTTTATCACTGATTTCATAAAGAGGAGCTAGCAAATTACATGTATGTAAGTAATATAATTGGAAATTTTATTTAACTTGGTTCCATACTACTACAACGTTTAATTAAAAAGACTGCAATAATTCGTAGACATGGGAGGTTTTGCATTCGTCTGTTAGGTGGCATAATTATTATTATATATTAAATTACCGCCAACGATCTCTTAATCGCTTCGGGTGCTGCCCTGGATGTTGCCTGAAACATCGGATGTCGAAAAATTTATAATATTAAATATCCGCAATTAATCCGGTTAAAGATTTTCATTTAAAATATTTCGTTTCCTTTTTTGTGTTTCATGTGTGCAATGACTTGACTATCTCATTGATATATATTTTTTTTGTTTAATCAAAATAATTTTTATTTCAGGCTGCTTATGTTCAACCAGATGGCATAACTCTTCCCATTACATCTTTGTTTTACAAATCTCTACCTACAAACCCAAAAGAGATATCATTATCGTTTCCTAATACAGAAAATATCGAAACGACAAGTGATGCCAATCTCATTGAGCCTATTAGTTCACCAATGATGACTTCAAAATATGTTTATCGCGGAAATTGTAATCAACGTAATATTGTACCAACTTCGATGTTGCCTCAATCACAAATAATACAAACAAATTCTCCAAGGCAAATAGAAAAATCAATATCAATACAAAGTTTAGGTTTTAATACTGCAGCAACACCTCAAGTTACAACGCTACCAGTAATAAATTTACCAAGTAAAGTGGAAAATAATACTCTGTGGGATAATATTGCAAACAATTACTCCCCTAAAATTTCTTCTCTAGTTGGGGCAACACAAAATGTAATAAATAATAGTAATAATAAGATAAATTTAAAAAATAGTACACCTGCTTTAGCGAATACGGCTCCATCCAACACTTATAAAATAAATAACGTCAACACACCAGCCATTTACATAGATGCGAATAAACAGAAATACTTTAGACCTGAAGTTTCAACCTTTGATGGTAAACAAGAGGAGATTCACTTGATTTCAGAACATGATAATAAACGAAACCAGAACAAAAATAATTCAAATAAAATAAGTGAAGGCATCTTCGTAAATGATTTGTCAAATAATAGCGTACAAAAGCAAACTATTGATTTTCCAAAAATTTTAAAGGTACTAAATGTAGAAAAACAAAAGATGCTAAGCAATGAAATACCTAAAGCGATTGATAGAGGAATGTACCCAATTAATAATATTATGCTTATTAATTCAAGTTTTCCAACATCACCATATATTGATACTTTAAATGCTTCACCTGTTAGTGAAAAGGTAAGTATGACACCTAACTTGAAATCTACATATAATAAGGTAGACTTGACAGTTACACCTTCAGCAAAAATAGGTACTAATAAAATAAATCCCTCTCCACATCAAATAACAGTATCTGAAGCCCAAAATATAAACAATATTGGTGTAATTCATCCTACAAATCACGGTCAGGCTCCAGTCTCGACATTAACAACTTATTTTTATGTTCCAAGGGAATTACCTAAAGTATATCAACTGCCTAACGTATACACTAATACTAAAATAACACCATTATATTCTTCCTTCAATATTTCTCCTACTTCTCCTGTTTGCAATGATTCAGATAGATACAATTCTGTAAGACGAAAAAATATTGCAGATACAGCAACTGTACCATTAATAAATTATAACTATGGCCCTGAAAAAAATATGGCTAAAACTTCAGCTCACACAGAAACTATAAATTGTGTTCCATCTATATTGAAATACTACGCAACCCCAACGCATGTTAGTGATATACCATCACAATTACCCAACGCATATGCCATTCCTAAGGTTACCTACCCAGCCGTACCACAATGTACAGAAACTTATCCATCAAATATTATATACATCAATATGGCTGATATGTCTTCGCCAACATCGATTAATAACAGAGTTCCTATTTGTAGTTTAGATACTGAAGCTAAATTAAAACGACCTATTCAACCAGTAGCAGGCACTACTACTTTACCTCTCTACAAGCCTTTGGACTCAAAGAATATAAAATTATTAAATGATATTCCGGTGCCTAATGTAATACACTACCAACCAGAATACACAAAACTAGCTATTACACCATCATTAGAATCACAATACTCATGCCCGTCAAACTCTATATTTCCGACATCATCAGATTTATGTGGTTCTTCTATAAGTGACTCATTAAATAATATAATTTCATCATTCACAACAAGTTTATTGTCAGCATTTTACGATGTAACAACACCAGACGAAAATGTTTTATCTATGCTTCCTAATTCCGAAATCACAACTAATTCTCTAACTGACACTCCGTTATCTAAGTATTCTGAAACATCTATTACACTTTCAATGCCTGTGTTTTTGTTAAACCCGCCATTGTTAGAATCTCCGTCATTTTTACCCGTGCCTAAAGTTTATTTACCATTGAAACAGTCTGAAAATAAATTATCATGTAAAAAGAAGCTAAAACCATATATATCCACAATTACAATTAATTTAATGCCTACAAAAGCAGAGACAAATGACATTGTAATTATGTTATGAAAGTTATCTTGTGTAGAGTAGTTAGTTGATAAAAAAACAAAATTTGTTGATGACATTATCAACTCTCAAAACTTATTGTTGTTGTTGTTCTTTCTCTGTGGTCTTTCGAGCATGACAGTTCAGCACTAATCGCTTCGCCAAAAATAATTTCGAGATGTGTAATATTTTGTCATGTATACCTGACTTTTTTATTATAAGATCACGAAACATGCTTATTTACTTTTATATCCACGAAGAAACGAAAGAGTACAATAATATTGTAATATACTCGTAAATATGAGACTAAAACAATTACTTTTTTAAATAAGTCCTTATTAAGAAAATTAAATGATAACGGATGACAATTCGCACATAATAAATTTGTAAGCACGTAAATTGATTGAAACAATACAAATATTTTATAGACTTCGAGATATTTTTTAAAAAATAACTAGGACTGTAAAATAATAAGGACTGTTTTATAAAAAATAGAAATTAAGAAACCATTGTTATTTATTTTGTAGTATTTTTTATGTATTTTTAAATAAATATATTTGATAAATAATTGATGCTTTACTTATAATATATAAAAACAAACGGTTGTCCCTAATTTTCCATCAAATATGGTACACCACAGACAGACACAAATGTATTATTTATTTTGCTTAAAAAAATCTCTTTTTCATTTTTGGGAAAAAAATAATTAATTGTATTAGGCTTTTATGGAGAAATTAAAACTATGGTCTCATTTAAAGTGATGCTGACACTTCCATTCTGTATATCCCCATCAATATACGCTAACGAAATCATCATCAATCAGTAAGTTCACTAAGTCCATGTTCACAGAGTGCTTTCTAAGAGCATATTATGAAAGGGATACTTTCATAAGTAAATTAAAAAGAAATATTGAAGATTCTTAAGGTAAAAAAAATCTAAAATTAATACAGCTCTTAAATATTTATTTGTAACAAAATTATTTATGTTATCATAGCGGAATATTATTTTTACATAATTATTTATATTCTACAGGATAATTTAGAGACTTAGCTAGTACTATAGTCGTTTTTTCATCGTTTCTATGTCTATCTGTATTGAATTCGTCGTGAATTTGTGCGTTGTTTTTATTGGACTTTTCCTCATATTCTGGTACACCATATTTAGCCACTTTAGAACGGGCGAAAACAGTTTCAACAGTATTGTCAACATTCTTTTCCAATTTTGTTTCTATAGATTTAACTTTTGAAAAAGATGACACTTTGTCATTTTGATGCTTATTTGATTGATAATTAATGTCATGTCTTGGGCTATATTTATCCTTGTTAATCATTTCAGTTCTGAAATCTGGAAAATCTAGTCCTGGGGGTGTTTTAAATTTTACTTCATCTATTGAGGATATTTTTATGTCTTCTTTGATAGTCGTATCAACTATATCGTCATTTATCAAAGTATCGATTCTATTTGTTTTATGATTTTGTTTCACATTTGGTTCATATTTTCGTCTTTCCCTGCTTATTCCAGGTTTATCATCAGCGCTGTAATAGTGTCTATCGTGGAAATTATAATCTTGATCTTCTTTACTTAAATAAATGTTATCTGACGTAAAGTCTGGATAATAATCCTCATAAATATAATTATCATATACATTTACTATAGACTCTTGACTCACAGGCACGAGAAGTAAATCTTTGTCATCTTCATCTATTATGACGCTGGTAGGTTCAAGAATAACTTCAATAGGATCTTCATCAAGTTTATGAGGTATAATTTCTGCTTCCATATTAACTTTATGCAAATTTTTCTCTGAAATAATGTCATCAACCTGTACAGAAGCATTTGGTATTGGTTTCGTCTTTATTTTTATTTCTACAGGTTTATTTGGCAATAACTCTATTACTTTATTACACTTTTCTTCATTTTGTTTATTTTTGTTAGAACTTTCATTATTATTTTTAGATGTTCTGCTATTATTATTTGTAGATATTCTGTCATTATTATTTGTAGATGTTCTGTTATTTTTTTGTTTTTTCTTTCGCCTCCGATTTCTCCTTCTCTTCTCAGAGCCGTTTGGATTTGAATTTGAGTTTTGTGACATTTGGTTCATGTAATCAAAATTATATGGAAAATTACCATTTGCGCTAAACAAATCTGTGTTGAAATTTTGATTAGGCATAAAGCTATTTAAGTAAGAAGCTATATTGCTGTTAAATTCTTTTGGCATATTTGGAAATTGCTGAAATGTTTCAACTGGATCAATATTATAATTATTACGAGTTCGTCGACTTTCAAGGTTGATACAGTTTTCATTTATATCTAAGCATTCAAATACATCTTCATTTAAGATGTTACCATGGCACTTTGCATCTTTTATATGAACTGTATCGTCAGTGGTTGATTTAGACCTATTACTTGTTTTTTGTTTCTTTTCTAAAATAATATTATCTTTTGACTTTTTCTTAATTGTGCTACTTTCATTTGCACTATTTATACTATTTGCTTTTTGTGTACATTTATAATTATGCCTTTTATCAAGTTCACAAATATTTTTATCACTAACGTTATTTTTTCTCTTATAATTCTTTGAAGAGGGCTTACATTTAACGAGTTTGTTTTGACTTTCCTCTCTATTTCTAATTCTTTTTGATTGACTTAATTTTCTTTTTTTATTCTTATTTTTACTTGTTCGTTCAACATTTTGGATTGGGCCGTTATAATTTATACTTGGGTCAATATCGTCGATTGTCCGGAAATGTTGAGGTTCTTTAATAGGTACCGTCAATTCTGATGGAAAGTATAGTTGCCTTTCATTATCAACAAATCGATTCTTTAAGTAGCCTTGTGGTATAGTTACATAATTACTTATAACATTAGGGATTATATCCCTTGGACCAGTTATATATTGCATAATATCAAAACCATTTTGATCATATATTCGAACGTTAGCATCCACAAAAGTGTTAGGGACAGAATTTTGTAGTAAATTATCATAATATCCTATAGATGTAATTGGGATATTTTGATAAGTCGGCCAAGTTTGATGAAGTAACTGTGGGTATGCATCGAGCACTTGTGTCATAATTGGTTGGTCATGATTGACGTAGTTCTGTTGATATGCAACTAGTGGATATGATTGCAACCCTTGTAAAGGATTTGGTGTTACCTGAAATTAAATAACAAAATAAATATCTATGGTAGTAGAGAGAGAAAGAGAGAGAGAGAGAGAGATTTTAGAATATTATTAAATGTTGAATTATTCTTATATCATCAATCCGATAAGGCTAAATTATTGGACACTACAATCATAGTGTATTTTTTTTTATTTCTCGCTGTATCCTTCACATAGCAGAGTAGGCAGAAGGTACGTGAAAACCTAGTGTTAAGGCAATCCTTTTCTATTAAGACACTTCCATTCCCCGTTTTCTACCGAATTAACCACAGTGTATTTAGAGTATCGAAACACTCTCAAACTGCTGCATCTACATACTTATCAGAGCTAATGAAATAAAAAGGAGAGCTGCAGCTCTTAACTTACCAATATAAATAGACACTTAATAACAAAAATCAACTTAAACATTATTATCTTTCATTTCTTTTCTAAAGGCATAAAAATAAGATGAAAATTCATTAAAATCTTTAATAAAATTACGTGATAATGAAACGCTGTCTTCTTATAAATATAACGATAGCAATGTTATATCGTTTATCTTACGTTTGTGATCTTGATATAACACGGAGTAGTTTTCAGTTTTTTAGATACGTTGTGCAATATGTTCTTAACAACTTAGATAGATCATGCTATAATTTCTTTTATAGTTTCACGTTGTTTTCACTTATAGCATGTTAGGCAGAGGAAACCTAGTGTTAATGGTGAAAGGAGTGCCGTTCCCCACTTTCTGCCAGATTTTCAAGATGGAGCGGGCAAATGTAAATAAAAACCTTTATTCCTCCAATTAGTGATCGAGCCCAAAACCATCACATTTACGTTCAACGCCTACTGCGCCACGACGGCCTCTGTAAAAAGTTATTGTTTTTACAAAATTAGAAATTCGAAATACCACTGTGGCACAGTGCAAAGTGTTATTGTGTTTATTCGACTACCATGGCAGAGAATGTTTATAAGTAAAATATTTAATTGACTGTAAACACGACGCTAGTGGGTTCGATAAATAAAATATTAAAGAAAAAAGTGAAGCTGATAAAAAAAATAGGAAAAAACGAAACCCTTATATAATCACTTTGTTGCCAGTCTGGCGAGAGTATTTATCTTGAAATTGCGTAGATGTACCAATTTGAAATTGATATCAAATGTTCATGTCTATAATCCCTTAGAGTACAGAAAAAACCAGGTTCTAAGTCAATTCAATCAAAAGATACGAACGCTTATGCATCGTTTTCACTGTATCAAGAAGTGAGAACTTGCATATTTCATAGAAAAACATCATAACAAACTTATAATTGTAGTTCATTTCATCCAAAACGAATGCACACGTTCGCATACCTAAGTTTGTCAACTTTTGTAAATTGTACTTCCCGTTGACATACAATCTTGAAATTGTAGGGAACCCTCCGGAATTGGCCGGTTTTTTTAATTCCCGGCGAAAACAAAGGGGTGTTATAAGTTTGATGTGTCTGTCTCTCTTGACCGATTCTTGTTTAGTTTTTTGTTTAAGGTAACTTAGTTGAGAATGTTCTTAGCCGTATTGCTATAAAAAATGTGTTCAGGAGTTAAAAACTGTCAGCCTTTATCTATTTCTTTGTTTAATTTTTAGAGTTTTCTGTATCGGGGGTTTTTAATTATTAATAATTTTCGATCAGGGCGCTCTCTAGTTATATATGTACCTTAAAAGTGTAAATCAATTGGTTTGAATAATGAAAATCCATAATACACCCACAATAGATTTTTCTTATTATAATTTTGTATAACGTTTAAATAGGAGTTCGTCCTAAGCAAAAGTATCAGGATTGTTTAAATGAACAGATAAAAAAACATACATACAAATTTACGTATGAGACGACCTTTAAAATATCTGCGTAATAAAATAAAACTGATTACCTCTCAAGTAATAATACCGATGAGACGTATACTATTATTTCCAACAAAAAAACAGTAAAAGTAAAACAAGTAAAATGTCAACATAAAAAACCTTTTAGCCTGCTAAAGTAGATATAAGACTTTATAATTTGACATTCGTGTGTCGTATATAATTTATTTAATTCGATCGACGGAGACGGATGACGGAGTAATATATAGAAAAAAAATTTTTGGGGCGGAGGTAATCACTTGCTATCGGGTGACCCGAACGCTCGTTTGCCTTGTCCTTTTCCATAAAAAAAAACTACGTTTTGATGTAGAGACAAAGCGCGGCGTTGAGTTTCAGCACACACACACACTAAATGCCTCCAGAATTCGATCGAAAATGGAGAACGGAGTGTTTGAACACAAGGTTCCCTCTGCCTCTGATTTTGTGAGATCATTGCTTAGGCCTCTAATTCACAACATAACGCTAACTTCAGTTTACTGTATGAACTGTTTATACGGAAAACAAAGTTTATCTTTAGGTTGAGCACATCACAAGCTAAAGACGCTAGTCGTGTCGCCGGGGCACACACTATAAACGCAATTCATTCTCAATCGAGGAAATAAAATATTTAATATTTTCACTTAACGCAATGCCTTCCTATATCGGCGAAAAGTGCGGAACGAAATTATCTTAACAGGAACAGATTCTCTAAATACTAGGTTCCCAGGTTCCTTCTGCCTATCCTGCTATATGNACGCCTTTTCACATCCATTTCGTATCTTCCATCTCTACTGAACATACTTCCCAAGTATACCACTTCATTCACTTGTTCTAATATCTTACCATTTACATTATCTTGCATTCCGTTCTTTCTTCATCTCTTTCAAAAATATCTAAAATAAATTAAAAAAAAATCATTTACCATTGATGGCAGAGGGAACCTACCTTACCACTAGTAAGACACTGTGTTGCTCGGACGCACTTGTTAATTTTCGACTCATTAAGTGGTGGTACGCACATTAAGTGGTGGTACTTAACGACGTTCTATGTTTTTTAATACCAGAGTGACTAAATGAAAATATATTTTGATATAATCAAAAATTTTAATAACCTATATTTACATCTTTATTATTTTTTAAAATGAATTCTATATAACGTCTAGATTTACATTACTATCACTTACTTACTATCACTTTCATAAAGAAATTGATACATTGTCTTTATTTTATTCATGTATTTATAAGGTCACTTAAGCGATCTTGTAGATGTGTGTGGAAATAGGATAGATTTCGACAGAAAACAAAGATTTTATTTTTGACACACTTTTGTAAGGTTGATGTACACTTTCCTAGCATTTGTCCAACTTTTTGTTGCTAAGCGTGTTTCAATATTTTTAAGTCTTTTTATATATAAATATTTTTATTTAAAACAAATAAATGCATTACAAACAAAACATAATGAAAAAAACGTCATCAATTTAATCATAAATAACAACAATAAAAATCACAGCAATAATTTCTCCAATTCCACTAAGATATTAGTGATCAATTTAATCAGACCTGACAGTAGCCCCGATCCGTCCGTCAGGCCTGTCAGCAGACCTAGAACTAAATTAAGGACTTGAGAAACCAAACCCAATAGTAGTCCTGGAGCAGCAAGCACATTCGATCTAAACAATGATATAAGAACACTTATATAAAGAAAGAGAACTGATGCTAAGTCTGTCAAGGTTGCATAAAGTAACGGTAGAGTACATCCAAAGTATGGTAATAGTGCTGGTGTCAGATTCTGTACGATGTTCGACAAGTTGTTCAAGTTGTTGATGAGGTTTATTAAGAAAGGAATCAAAAGGCAGGCAAGCTGATTAGCAATCGGAAGAACAGTGGAAATTTCGTCGAATGCCAACCGAAGCGCTGATACTGAGTACGCTGGTATCATAGCATAGCTGCTGTGGACCTGTAATAGATATATGGTGTTATAAGTCACGTAAAACTAAATAATCGTAAAATTGTAAATAGCTTAATGTTTTATAAGTAAGTTAGTGGTACTCGTGGCGCAAAGAAACAGCATCTGAATGTAAACGCGATAGTCCTCACTTGGAGATTTTAATTATTCTCATTTATCATCAGATAAAATGTAGCGTTGTGTTTGTTGAGTTGCCACTCTACGCATTGTCTCCAAAATTGGGCGGTAGGCGGCCATCTGCCTCTCTTCTTAAATATAGGAACCGTGAAAGCCAGGTTAAATAAATTATTTTACTTTTATTCTATTTATTGAGTCTAAATTATAATAAGGGAAATAATTCAAATGAATTAATTCGGGTGTACTAGACAATCCACCCGAATTCAAAATATTGCGCGTTGAATGACGGAATTTAACAAATTAAAATAAATGCACAATATTGATAAGGTGTCATTAATGTTCTTAAGGAATGATTATATCTTAAAACAGAATATACGAACCAAACATAGAAATGTAAAACACAAAACAATTTGTAAGCGCATTTTGACACTTCCAATGGGACCTTATGAGCTTGTCTAACATTCGATTTAAGTTTTTATAAGCGATCGCTATCTAAGTTATGTAAACATGTACATATGTATGTAATATACTATCTGATATATTATGTCATTGTTTTACACGATTGTGGAGTAATAGATAAAGAGTTCGGTATTTAAATGCGGCAATTTGGTTCGTCAATTAAGATAATATTACTTAATGTTTTTTATGCAAACAGCGACAAACGCTACGATCGATGCAAACCTCTTTCGCCTCCTCTGTCATCAATCTCTTCATATATGCTCTCTGGTTCCGGTAATTGTTACATCACCTTTCTCCAATATCGATTATCGATATTGGAGAATACAGTATATAGTGTTCTTGAACGTCAATCGAGGTCGCCCTCTTTTATTATTCATTATTGCATCATTTATCAGTTTTACCATTGTTTCATCACTCACTCCCTCGACGTTTGGAGACGTGCCATTCTTATTATCATTATGAAGAATAAATTGTTCTTGGAAAACAGAATAAGTTACCAGATTTTTTTGTGAACAGTCAGATTTCATCTAGCAGAATTCAATCTAGTTTCCTATTTTTGATATAGATTTGGATTTTTACAACATACAAAAATTCAGTTTAAAATTGTTCAAATTCAAAATATTCTTTATTTAAGAAGACTTTTGACTTTTATCGACTTTTGCAAAAACTTCGCCGAATAAACATAATGATATTACCGTCACAGAATATAATTCTAATGACAAGAGTCCGCAACCAATTCAACATTTGGTTTAAAAAGTGAAAAATTAAAATATTCTTACAACAAAATAATGGGAAAAGTGAGTGGTAAGAGAGATAATGGAAGACCTCGGTTCCTTCTAAAATACAGTATCAAAAATACTGGAGGAAGGTCACGTAAGAAGCATGAGGATCCCCCGGAGGGCATGTATGATGACAGTGAACAAGGCGAAAGAGGTGTGTAGAGACCGTAGCGTTTGGCGCTCCGTTCTCTCTGGCTAACCCGCTAGGGATGAAGCGTGAAGTTAAGTTTAGTTAACAAAACAATAAAGTACAATAAGCAATATGTAATAGCAATTGTGTAGCGGAACTTAACGCCGTACTATGTATTGTTACCAGAACCAAGAAATAATTCATTTACCAGGATGCGAATCGAACCCACAACCGTCACGTTTACTGTCAAAGGTTATGCTGCTTCGCCACGACAGACTCAGCTTTCAGCAAAACATTTAATGTAATTTCTAAAAGGATATAGATGTAAATTTTTAAAACAAAAGCATTCAGATTGGAAAATCTAAATTGATGAAGTCAGAATTAGGTAACTGCAGGTGTAATGTGATAAGATACTAAAAATATATCTTAACGCAATGTTTTTGTATATAATAAGGTAATTTACTTATTTTCTTATAAAATAAACGATAGCTTTGCAGCTAGACTCATTTTTGTGGTAAATATTTTTTTTACTTAAGAATGAAGTTTACTATCGCATTAGTATTTGTAGCTGTTTGCTTGTTCACGGTGAGTCTTAATATTTTGACGTTGCGTAGGTAGAAAGCAATAATTTTACAATTTAGTTTTTAAATTTCAGAATCTATTATCATATATAGATTTGAAAATACTTTGGTAAAGTTATTCACAGTTTAAATAAGTAAACAATATAGAAACAAAAATAAAAAAAACGCACCAAAAGCTAATTAAAAGTTGCAGCGTGAATTATTTTACCTCAATATTTTTTCAAAGCTCATTTTAACTAGCACACATTGTTTTCCAGAATCCGGTAACTGCAACAAATGTTCAATTGCCAGCAGTTTATCCTTTAGTGAACGTACTGTTGCCACTCCTGAACAACGTATACAATTTGCTTCTATCCCTTCTATCTATCTTCGACACCTTACCTCCGGCTATCAGCAGTCTCATTCCAGTAGACCTATCAGCTTTGGAGACTTCTTTGTTAAAGTTATATTCTCAAGCTTTAGCTATTGTGAATTTCCTTAGATCTTTGCCCGAATATGCAACTGGTGCGAATTCAAAAACGCCTTCGACTAATGTCACAAATATGCAAGGTCTCCTCACATCCTTGGTGTCATCGATCACGGATCTCACTGATGATGTACTGGTTGGCATTGGTGGCGGTCTGCTACCAGGTCTTCTTCAGCTCGTCGTCTGCGTTGTCCAAACCTTGCTTAGTTTGTTACTTTAATGATGTGGATATTGGTAATCTTACGTGTTATAGGTGAAAATCTTTGGTGTTATTTAATAAATTGTTATAAAAATGGTTTGTTGTTTTATTGAGTTTTTAATTACTGTCAAATAAATGTATTATTAAAAACTATCAAAGCGCAGCGGACTATCATTTTTTGTAAGCTAGAGTAATGAATAATTATAATTTAAACCCTCTAGTAAATAGGAAAAGCGTGGCGTTGAGTTCCGCTATTTAACACGCAACATCATCGAAAATCAAGCGGATGTTAGATTAGGTTATTGTCTTAAAACTTACTTCCCTCTGTACTCTGTGTACCGTGCTCAATGCAGGATACGGCGTGAAGTTAACTTACTAAAATTATTTGGTTGTGTACATTATATAGTATGATTGACGTGGCGCAGTCGTACACGTTTGACTGTAAACACATTTGCGGGTTGGACTCTAACACGGGGGAATAATTATATTTAAATTATTTTCATTACACATACGGTAGTCAAAGCTCGGCGTCGACCAACATTTTATTTATAAATTTTCCTCAAATAACATTCCCTTCACAACCACCACGATGAATTGATTCATAATAAGGTCACTTGAAGAAACCCCATATTTTTTTATAGGTTCACACTGTATGTGAACTGAGTATACACTCGTTTTGCTAATTCCTGCCGATTTTTCGCGACATGTTGTATTGAACAGCGTAACTAAACGCCGTGCTTTGCCTAGTACTAAGGTAAGCTGTCGCGTCTTTAGTCACACGCTATGCCACTGTCCTATAACCTCTCAACCTCTATATTTTTACTTCTTAATTGACTTGTCTTTCATTAACTTACCCCTGGGAAAGAAAACTTTCAACGTACTCTCATCGAGGAAAGCACTTCGTTCCTTAATGATAGTTAAAGATATAAACTCTAAATCTTTAGCTTAAATGGGTCGAGTTGCCTTCTCTTGTGTACTATTAAGACATTTTACGTGTCCTTTTATTTTCTTGTTAGTTTTACGAGTTTAAACATTTTATATTAGTTACAGACGTTAGAGGCCAGGCGTGGCGAAGGGGAAAAAAACACAATGACTGTAAGCGCGACAGGTTGTGGACTCGATTCCTACTTAAGGAAATACCATATTTTATATTTAGATTTTTTCGGTCTGGAACGGAGGAAAAGCGCGCCGTTAAGCTCCATCGCTCATCACGCAATGCAACTTAGGTGATTTAAGGCAAAGAAGGAGAGATCACTCCGTTCTCCACCTTCTGTGATATATAATCATAATCTCAAAATATTTTTAAACATTTTTAAAATGTTATTCCACACTTAGGAAAGAAAAATACTTATAAGCATCTCAAAATACTTTAGCTATAAATGTCCCAATGAATGCTTCTGATAATGAATTCGACGGAACGAGGAGAACGAAAGTGTCCTAATGGAAACAGTCAACGGAGTGTCTTAATACTAGATTCCCACTCCTTACCTAGGGTAAGGAGTGGAAAAGATGTGCGGCATACAGCATGAAAAAATAATAAAAAGAATCAAAGTTAATAAAGTACTAGTTAACTTAGTAAACTATAGTTCAAGAAAAATCTGCAAACTATATATTTATTGTTAAATCGTAAAAAAATAATTTCCCTAAAAGGGAAGCACATTTGGTATTAAGCCGCCATTATTATATTGGCCGCTAGTTCAAGTGAAGTATCAGATGAAAGAGTACCAATTTTTATACGGAACCGCGGGTGGGCGAGCCCGACTCGCGCTTGTCCGATTTTTTATTTGTTATAACAGCAACAGAAATACATCATCTGTGAAAATTTCAGCTACCTAACTATCACATTTCATGAGATACAATCTGGTAACAGGTAGACAAACCGACAGACAGAAAGGTCTTAGTATGAGTAATAAGGTCTCGCATTATCTTTTGGGTACGGAACCCTAAAAAACCCTCAATAAAATTATTGCAATAAAATTACAATAAAATTACTGCAATGAGCTCAAGCAAAATAATACTGCTGTATCAAGTCCTGTCCGCCGTGTCAGGTATTAAATACCAAATAGACCTACTAAGATTTCCTTGTATTCTTTTTTGAGCGCATGAATCGAACCCACAAACGTGTTTAGAGTCTTATACTGCCCCACTGCACCACAACGGCATAATCAAATTGACACTGTATCAAATACTAAGTAAGATTATCTATGGAAATTTAATAAGTTATATTAATAGAAATTGTTTATTAAAGTAACTTATCCTATATTAAGTATTAACGAAGGTCAAAGTTATATAAATAGAAAAATAAAAGCAATTCACTCAAAGTGTAGGCCTTAGCCGGTGTGTGGGGATGGCGTCGGACCGTGAACGAGCGATCAATGAATGAATGACGTCATAGGGGTAAAGTGCTCATTCATTTTGAGGGTGACCATGTTTTTTTTAGTTTACAGAGAAAAAAAATATAAAAAGAAGAATAAATAAAAATAATTTAATTGTAATCATAGATCTGAATGAATCGAATTCATAGCGATTAAAGTCAGACACTAAACAGAAAAAATAAGTACGTATATATAAGTATAACTATAAGTTAGATAATAAAATTTAAATATCGATTTTTACATTTAACTTCTAAATATTATTAAATATGTGCATGATAATAGAACAAAAATGTCTGTGGAAAAATGTAAACATAACTTTCTATGTTTCAAATACTTTCTAGTACAATAAAATATTTAATTTAGAAATTGAACTTGACGTATACTAAATTACAATACAAGTCAAGAACAATGAATACAATTCATTATTGATTTCATAAATCCATCGCAGGCGCAGTGGCAAGCGAGTAACTGCAAACGCGACGGTTGCGAATTCGATTCCCACTCGGGAATATTTATATAATATATATTTATTTATGTTTTTATTTCCTCACTCTGGTACTCAACGCAAGAGAGCAGTGTTGAGTCAAATCACTTAACACAAAATGCATCGAAAATTCAGAGGGAAGTAGGGTCACTACCTCTCCCTCTGCTCGCATATGCAGGGTATAACGTTAAGCTAACAAAAATAGTTCCATATAATACATACATACCTAATACTGTTTACTTGTTTTATTTACTTGGCTGTTATAGGTGGGTCCGTTTTCTGATCAAATTTGAGACATTAAATGAGTGTTGAATAATGGAACTTAACGCCGCGTTTTGTTTGCGTCGTTTTGCCAAAGCTAACAGCTAGCTGTATCCTCTATACACTGTCACGGGTTGTCCCCCTACATAAAATTTCTTCAAAAATGCAAAACTCAATATATCTTAGTATTGACATGTTGTAATCAATACAATATTTTATATTATTTTAATGTATATATTTTTTATTATTGTTTTTAAGCTTCACGTTTTATAACGAAATATCGTTATGTGCGGGATTTTCTTCTCTGTCTATTGAAAGAGACCAAAAAAAGTAGGTAAATTAATAAGAATAAATATTTCTCGACTAGAAATCGAACCTACAACCTTGCGTTAAGACGTCATTAAGAAACATCCGTTCACCGTTTCCGCCTTGTTCACGAGACATTGTGTTGACTGGCGGAACTCAACGCCGGAAGTTTTTTATATTATATAATATGTTCTTTTTAATATTTTTTTGTTTATATAAAACGAAAAGAAATAATGGTGCCAAAATTAAAAATCTGCAGAGCAGAAAAATAAACTGTAACTGAACATTGTGCGTTACAGAGTTCCTTTGTTGCAGAAAATTTTAAAGCCTATACAGTCTATTTAGGTTTTTAATTTTCTCTTTTAATAACCGCAGCATTGTTTTGTGAAGAGTGTTTGTTATAAATATAAATGACAAAGGGAATCGGGCATAATTTTTTTTTAAATATATTAAAATTTTTAAATATATTAAAATGTATTAAAATTAGTGAGAATTAGTAAAAAATGCTAAATGCTGTATAGGCGTAAGTGAGATTGTTTGTTATGCATAAACTATTAAATCGATCAACGGTTTATTTTTAATATTGATGAAAAATGCAAAAAAAAATTGAACTCTACAAGATTATTTATAAATCGAACAATGAATAACTTGCGTGGACTTTTAGCCGTTAAATGGACAAATATGTTCTTTTCCTGTTTCCGCAAGTAGTGGAAGAGATTTTCTCAAAATGCGTACTTTTTTGAGAAAATCTCTCTCATTGCTTCTTTACGGTCCGAATTCTATTTATATACCAATTTTCAACTTTGTCAGTCCAATATTTTTGTCTGTACGTTGTCTGTCAATCATTTAGTATAAGAAAAAGAAAATAGATTTTTTAAAAAATATACTTTTACTTTTGTTTTTCTTCACTTTTGTGTCATTTGAACCATGAAAGTTAACTAGCTTATTAATTATACAAATTTTCAAATTTACAATTCTTCTATAATCATTATTTGCCTTAAAATTATTCGCGAAATAATTATTTATTAGAAGATTCAACAGAAAAGACCGGAAATTGTTTTTAACGTGTTTGTTTAAAAGGGATGGTAAGGCTACGTTATATTGTTAAATTGTGTTTGAGACACGACGACCAGATTTTAAAAATATTTTATTTTAATATTATCCTTTTAAAAAGGCCAGGCACGTAATGTCTCGAAATTTAGCGGCAAGTGGGGAATTGCTATATGCGGGATACAGCCGCAAGCTAAAGAAAATCCTCACTAATACCTTCCATTATGTATATCTCTTCATTGTGGATACAGTCAGCTAAACTGACTCCGACTTCTACGAAGAAATCGCTTCTTCATAGTATTCATCTTTCTTTCATTCTTCTACGCTATAAAAGCATCTGTATCAGCACTGCATTGTGTACGGCTAAATATGAAGGTCTACTGACTTGTCCGTCAATAGAGTTAAGGCACACGTAAACTCCATTAACGGCAAAAATACCCGTTTCCGTTTCCATTTCATATCTTCCGTCTCTACTGAACATACTTTCTAAATATACCACTTCCTTCACTAGTTTTAATTTCTAAATCTTACCATCCATGCCGAACTTTCATACCTTTCTTTCTTTATTTCTTTCAAATACCAGAACCTTTGTCTTACTTGTATTTAGGCTTAGATCATTATTTTCACACCCTTCTTTCAGATTGGTGACCGTTGCCTGCAACTCGAACTCTGATGATGCAATGAGCACTGGGTTACATCCATACGGCAAGCAATTTACTTTCAGCTCATCTTCAGGCCTCCTGGGAAATAGTAGGAACACAGAAATTTTTC
Organism: Heliconius hermathena; assembly: GCA_013403705.1. Classification (NCBI taxonomy): domain Eukaryota; kingdom Metazoa; phylum Arthropoda; class Insecta; order Lepidoptera; family Nymphalidae; genus Heliconius; species Heliconius hermathena. The sequence goes on from JAAIXJ010000172.1 coordinate 21,904, forward strand.
ATCAAAAAATTTCGATATAATTTATAATTTAACTTGTAACTATAGGTGACCCGACCTCTAAGACTTAGTTCTGTTCAAAATAGACATTAGTATTTTAAAAAATATATACATACAATAATAAACTATTGTATAGCTTTATAAAACTGCAAGTATGGCCGCGTCTCTGTGCCCACTCCCCGAGCCATGCGCATTGAGAGCCCTGGTATGGATCTCATTCGGTAACTACACTCAGTAGCAGGCAGACGACGAACAGGTAAGCTACCCTTCTTCCTATCTAGAATATATCATGTATTTATGTATGTATGTCACGCCTTGGAAGTGAAGAGAGCTATCCCATATCTTAAGAATTTCAAAACAATAGACAATAAATTAGAACGGTTAAACAGAATAAAAGAAAAAAAATATTAAAAACATTTTTAATTCAGAAATTAAAGAGACAAATTATATTTTTTTTCATTGTCCCGAAAACTATAATATGTGAGTTGAGTCTCTTTACTAAACGGCAATATACAATTTTAAATTTAGTCTAAATACTTTCCGGAAGTTTTTTTATGTGAATATATCACAGGGGCACAGAGTATGACGTGACTCTTGTGGGTCCGATCCCCATTCGGGAGAATGATTAAGTCCATGATTATATTTTATTATTATTTTCGCGGCGTTGAGTTCTGCCACTCAACACGCAATGCCTCCAGAATTCGGCAGAAAGTGGGGAACGGAGTGTCTTAACACTAGGTTCCCTCTGCCTACCCTGCTGTGTGCGGGATACAGCGTGAAGCTAATTTAATTTAATTTTTATTTTAAGTATTTGAATTTCCCCGCCGGATTGACAAAGAGCGGCGTTAAAATCTGCCACGCCATGTTTTTAAGTTAGGCGACGGGGAACGGAGTGTATTAATGTTAGTAGGGCTACTCTGTGAAAAGGAAAAAGCGGGAAAAAGCGTGAAGTTGTTTATTAAACAATTCTAACTTCTTCTCTATTATAATGTAAAACTTTTTCAAATATATTTATTTTATGTTATGAATAAAAATGTTATTAATCTTTTAATATTCGATCTAGAGCCCATGGTGGCTCAGCTGCCACCATTCAACTGTAAATGAGACTGTTGTAGGTTCGATTTCCACTCGGGGAATGAATTATTTTCATTTTCCTAGTTCTGGCAATAAGACAAAGCGTGGCATTAAGTTCAGCCACTCAACATGTAACGTCTCGAAAACTAAGAAGAACATGAGGAACAGAGTGTCTTAACTAAGGTTCCCTTTGCGTACTCTTCTATATGGGATACAGCGTGAAGCTAAGGAAAATATATCAATTATTCTTTTTTGGTTTTTTTACATTTTATCGTACTTTTCCGAATTTCTTTTTAATCAGTTTTTTTATATCAGCCAGAGCGTAATTAATTCTAACATCGCGTGCTAAATGAGTCCCAATCGCGGCGTATTGGATGGACGTCTAATTTTATTTATAAAAAATAATATATATATTTAGCCGCTACGACAGTCTCAAATTTAAAAATATATTCAACATTTTTGTAAATTTATTATTCTGGAAGATGTCTTATAATCTTTGGTAAAAAAAGTAAACTTTCAGAAATTCTGAGCTCAGATAACAAGAAATATTGTCAAGTGTTTTAATTCTTCCTTATGTTTTTTCGGTTATCGTGGCGCAATACACAGTTTAATTGAAAACGCGATAGTTGTGGGTTCGATACTCTAAATTAAAGTAAATTTATTCGTTGAGCTTTATTAAAACAAAGACCGGCGTTCAGTTACGCTGGTCAACACGCAATATTTCAAGTTCAAGACAGCTATTTAAATGTACCTTCATATAACAATTGTAGAAACTATGCACGTAAAGTAGCGGAAATCAACACCGCGCTCTGACATTCTATTACCCCAAATACGAATCGAACCCACAACCGTAGCGTTTCATAAGAAAATCATAAAAAAAAACAAATGAACGAGCTCTTTTCCTAAAAATCGGTAAAGTATTTACTTTATTACGTGGGCTTTGAGTAGGATGATTCAGAAAGAGACTTCGAAGCCGTTTGTATGAAATTGCCCGCGGCGGCAATTAATATTCAACTTGATAAAAGGAATACTTACAAAATGAATTTGTATGCTCAGGATTTTTTGAGGACTCTATAGACCTTCAATTGAAATTCATCCTCCTAATTGGATTTTTTTTGGAAAGCTTGTTGTAAATTTTGTGAGTTTATTAGGTACAAATTACAATTTATGAGCTATATTTTTTAATTGTTTTTTTTACCTTCATTCTGTATTCTGCACACAGAGGGAACGTGGGAACCTAGTGTTAATACATTTCGTTCTCCATTTTCCGACAAAGTCTGGAGATATTGCGTGTTGAGTGTGGAGCTCAACGCTATGCTTTTTTCTTGTTGCGAGAACGGGAAAATGGATAAAACAAATATTCCTGAATACGAATCGAACCTTTACGGTCAAACGCTATGCCACTGCGCTACGATAGCCAAAAAACTTATAGAAGATGTCTGTGTACTTAATTCTGAAACAGATTATTTGGGAACCTAATTAGATTTCTTTCGAAACTTCTTTATCGCATTATTACTTTAACTTTAAACTTTGCTAGCAAATTCGAGAAAGATGTGACTTAGAAACTTGATTAAACAAAACTAGAATTAAACAGCGAGGGTACTTAAAACTTTTTTTTTCGTTTAGCTGTATCCCGCCGTATTAAGACACTCGTTTCCATTAAGATTCTTCTGTTCCCCACTTTCCACAAATCTCGCGAAAACTCGTATCGATTGGCGGAACTAAACGCCATGGTTTGCCTTATTACCAAAGCGAGGACTTGAAAATATTAAATATTTCGTTCCCCCAAGTAAGAATTGAACCTTCAATCGTCACATTTACAGTCGCACGCTTGAGCCCCTGCGCTACGACGGCCCGAATAATACGTTTCTTAGTTTAATGTAAAGGGCTGTTATAAAGCTCTGTTACCATAATTGATACTATCGAATATACGAAGTAATAAAATATCTATGACCACGATCAAACCTTCGATCCCTTCGAGTCCCAAATTTTCGATTATTTTCAGATATATATGATGAGAATAGATCATTCAAAAAATTAATTTCTCAAAGGTCTATCCTCAAATTATTTTATATCCGTAACCGTAACTGAAATAACGTTCTTCTTTTTATTTCGGTTATGGATATAATACATATGTACATATGAGTATATAGATTTTAAATTTATTAAAGTAGCTATTCACATTTGAAAGACTTGGATTTTTTAATATAATAAAATATTTGTTTATCTAAGGATCAAAATGGCCGCCAGTGCGTTACTCCTCATCGCCTGCCTGAGCTCCGCCCACGCGTGGGGAGGCCTGTTCAACCGGTTCAGCTCTGATATGTTGGCGAATTTGGGGTATGGGAGGTCTCCCTACCGACATTATCCTTATGGACAGGTAAGCTTATTTTTTTCAGCTTCACATTGTATCCCCTGCATAACAGGATAGGCAGAGGGAACCTGGTCTTAAGAGACTTCGTCGCCATATTGAGTATAAGTTAGAGACACTCCGTTCCTCATTTTCCAACGTTAAAATTGTTTTACGATTGTGTTACAATTTTATTATAAGTATAGATATTTTTTTAATAATAATTCTAATGCCTATGTATAATAATTTTGACGAACTCGATAAGAACTTTTAGTGTCATTGCATAGAGCGCTGTGACGTCCTGTTTTGTTCGAATTTTTAGAATCTTTTAGTGACATTTTAAAATATTTTTGATAAGAGAAGCAAGACAAATATAAAGTTAATGTTAATTTTGGGTTTTTTATTTACAAATATTTTCCCGAATAAAATATTATACATAGATTTTTTTATCTACACGCTGTAACCTAAACATGGCAGTGTAAACAGTTCTACCTATTAAGATCTTATTTTCCCCACTTTTTTCCAAATTCTGACCGAGTCATTGTATATTGAGTAGCGGAACCCAACGCCGCGCTTTGCCTCGTTATCAGAAAATGAAAATATTAAATATTTCACTTTCACGGGTGGGAATCAATCTCTGGATAAAAAAAATTAAAGGCCGGTAAGCCTGAACCTTTAGCTCCTTTCGTGTTGGACGCGGTCGTGGGCGGCGGTCACTTACCATCAAGTGACCCGAACGCTCGTTTGCCTTGTCTATTCCATAAAAAAAAACCTCACAACCTGTCGCGTATATAGTCACTTAAAAAAATTACTTTACAGTTATATAAAAAATATACTTTTATTAAAGATATCAAAAAGTGTCTTTAAAAATTACGCCATCCAAAGTTTCCAGCAATATTACTATATGTTGCTTAAAATAAAAAAAAAACCTCCTCAATTGTAAAACACACTATAAAAATAAAACCGTACATAAAAGTTTTCAGCGAAAGAGGCAAAGTTTCAGAAACTACATTAAAATTTTGTACCGCACATGTTGATAGCTTTGGAGGAGCAATTTTATTTGAACAAAGTACAACCTTTTAACAATTTTTTGCCTATCTTCTAACATTTACTTACCTACATATCTTTATTTAATGGGGAGTGTCTTAAAACTAGGTTCCCTCTGTCTACCCTGGTCTATACAGGATACAACGTGAAACTAAAAACTGCCTTTATTTGTCTCGTGTATCATATAGGGTGGCTAATAAAATCGTAAAATACGTCGTTCGTTCGTTCGTCGTCATACGTTGAGTTCCGCCATTTAACAAGCAATGTCTCAAAATTGGGTGGACAGCGGGGAACAGTATTTCTTTCCACTATATCCTATATATAGCTGCGGGAAAAAGCGTGCATGCGCAGCGTCTTGTAATACCCTATATTATACGTTATTATATAGGCGTATAAGATTAAGACATGTTTCATCTGTGCTAGGTTTATTAGGAATCTATATTGGCGACGGTTGTGGGTTCGGTTCCCACTCTGGGAATAAAATATTAATATCTTCATTTCCTCGCTCTGGTAACTATGCAAAGCGCGGTGTTCAGTTTCGCCTTTTAACACGTGAAATGAACAAGAACGAATGTTTTAACACTAAGGCCTCTTCTATGTTCGAAATATAGTGTGAACTTTAAAAAAAATATAATTGAAGTTTGATGCATATCTGCAGAAAAAATAATTATTAAATAAAAAGAAAATATATAAACTAAATAGGAAATATAAACATTTCTCAAATCACACGTCATTTAATCTAAAACAGATTCCAATTCGTTTTTCTGTCAATTTGTGGAATGTCAGAACCATCGATGTTTTTCAATCACAACGTTGTTACGATTAAATGAAGGTACATTTATGCTATCAGAAACGAAATAAACATACATATTTTATATGTTTCTTAATACATATATTATATTATATAACGCTTTTTTAGGTTCACACTGTATCCCGGATATAGCAGGTGCCTATCCTGGAGGAACCTAGTGTTAGGGTATTTTATTCGACGCGCTCCGCAAAATTAATTAACTAATCTTAACTTTCCCTCCGTGTAGAAACGGTGATTTTTGATGCTTCTCTTTGTCTCCTCAAAGCGTAATTATGCAAGAAGATGACTTTCAAATATTCTTCTTATATTATATTCTTCTTATATTAAGTGGATCAGAATATTGAAGTATATATGCCAGCATATGCCAAAATTGAGTTACAAATACAAAAATTGTAAGTTGATGTGCCTATTTACCTTTTAACTGTGTATTTATATTATAAAGGCTGATGAGTTTGTTCTTAAGAACGCGTTAATCTCAAGAATTATTGGTTCGAATTGAAATATTATTTTGTCGACAAAAACGATGTTATATACATAACGTCATGTTAATTGTTTCGTTTCCGTATTTATAAACCGCTCTCAACTCTGAGATCGATTTTGATGCTTGATTTGATTCTGTTTTCGTCATAGATTACTTAAATGGCTTCTTAAGTTTGCTCTCAAGATCGATGCTAGAGTTGAGAGCGATTTTTAAATACGGGGAATGTACAATGAATAAATACAACTTTTAACTGTTTGTTTTTGATCAGGGCCACAACCACAGGTAAAACCTAATATTTTGATAAAAAAAATGGTTATAATAATATTTTGAAAAAAAAAAGCTATAACTTCTCAATAATCTGAGCGTTGGCTCGCATAGGTCACTTCTAGTCCATTTAACATTTGTCTAGTGACATTTTGATGACGTACAATATCGATTTTGAGGGAAAGTTAAAATTAGAGGCTGTAATGGAGCGACGTCTGATTGTAAATGCGATGGTTGTGGGTTCGATTCCTACTCGAGCATATGATTAAATATAAGTTTTTATTTACCCCTCTGGTAGGCAAAGTGCGACGTAGTTTTCCGTCACTCAACCAGCTGTGGAAGCAGTGTGGAAGATCCGGAAAAAAATGTGGAACGGAGTGTCTTAACACTTCATTTCTACCTCCCTGTTGACTTCTATAACCATTAAAAAGTTAAGTTTTTTTTTTGATTTTTAAAGTGTTTTTCCATACTTAGGAAAGAAAAATATTTATTTAGAAAACGTATGAAAATTTTAACGTAGGGGATTCGAACCCTAACTCGAACATAGGAGAATGTATGGCCCAGTGGTTTTGTAAACGTCTATAGCCTCTACTCCCAAGATATTTGCGTGACAAATTGAATTTTCAAAGAAATCAATATTCTTGTATACGTCATAGGGCATCATAATAATTTAGCTGTAAATAATTAAATACACCTTTATAAAAGGACTAGCTTCTTATCCGCGGCTTCGGAACGCGGACTCGGTTACATCGATACGAGTAGCATGATATATCTTCCTATAAATAAACTATCCAACAGAAAAATATTTTTTTAAATAGAATCAGTAATTTCTGAGATAAGCGCGCTTAAACAAATAAACTGATTAACTCTATAATTTCAGTATAAGATCCTTAACATAAATTACTAGGTCTATTGAGACAAAGTGCCTAATAATTATATTATTATTTAGATTATTTAGTTTCTTTTTGCTCTGTATGTAGATAGTTACGAGATTTAACAAAAAACCTAGTGTTCCTTTTAAAACCTTGTGTACATTTCGCTCCCCAATTTTCGTTCAATTTTCGAGACATTGCTTTGTGAGTGGCGGAACTCGTTGCCACGCTTTACTTTTTATCACAGCGTGGTAATGGAAATAATTTATATTTATTTGGGAATAGAACCCGTGATCATTTTAAAGAGATGCTGTCCCACTACGCCCCAACAGCCCCAAATATGTATGTCTTTATATAATGGCGGTTGTATCTGTGTCAGGACGTCCAGAGCGAACCTCATAATAATAATAATAACAATTAACTCTTTATTGTACACCCAAGAAAAGACACAGAAATACAATAAAAATATATAAATGTACAAAAGGCGGCCTTATTGCTTAATAGCAATCTCTGCCAGGCAACCTTCAAGCAGAGGAAATAGCAAATTCAGATATTAAGATAGATAGTGGTAGGGTGCAAAAAAAAATACTCTGCGGGATACTCATCTTTCACACTAAAATTTCCATACTTGAAATGCTTGTGGTTCACTTCGTTTGTGTTACTCCTTTTGATACCGCATTAGGTCCGTAAACCGCACAAATTTAATTCGCGGAGTTTGTCGCATTTTTACCTTTTTTGTGATAAAATGTACCGAATTTCTTTGTCACATACGTTCCTTTTGCTTGCTTGAAAAACAATTCAATAATGGCGTGTACAATTTTTTTCCTCTTTTTATTGCATCTTCAGAATGTCACATTTAATGGTATTAAAACCAGCCAGTTAGATTCAGTACAGCCAAAGAGGTTTAATTATTAATAATACGTTCAAAATACGAAAATACTTTTGCACCGACCTATTATGTACCCAAATTTTTTTAGGGTTACACTATATCCCGCTCATAGCAGGGTAGGCAGAGAAAACCTAGGAACCCGTGTTAAGACATTCCGTTCCTCACAGCCAATTTACTTTGCGGCTTGAGTGGCAGAATCAACACCGGACATGGTACCAGAGCGAAGAAATCAATACGTGCCTGTAAACGTGACGAATATGGAATCGATTTCTATCGAGAGAATCAATTATTTATATTTCCTCGCGAGAGTTTCAAGACAAAGCGGGGCGTTGAGTTCCGCCAATGACTCCGTTCTTCGTTCACTGTTCCGGTTCCCTCTGTCTACAACACCTGCTATTTGCGGAATACAGCGTGAAGCTTAAAAGAAATATTCTTGTTATACGAAAATATGTATATTTTTTTACCGTATTCTGTCCAAAAAGGTTCGAATAAAGCGGCGCTGTTATTATAATGCTGTTATCGATTTTACAGTTCTATAGCACACCGCCCTGAATACTAAATACTGAATACCTACTAGGCTCTCTGTTGGAACGTTTGGAGGGCTATTCCTACTTATAATGTATTAAAACCATTGTGAGGCTTTGGTTAATATGAGGTTGGCCCTTATTTTGGATTCGATGCGGTCTTATTACTTAAATCAGCTTCACACTGTATCCCGCAGACAGCAAGTTAGGCAGAGGGAACCTAGTGTTAAGACACTCCATTCATCAATTTCTGCCGAATTCTGGAGGCATTGCGTGTTGAGCTCAACGCCGTAGTTTGCCCGAAATGAAAAAAATAATAAGTAATAATTCATCCCTCGTTTCATTCATTCATCGAGTGTAAATCGAACCCGTTGTGGGTTCTTCCGCTATATAGGAGGTGCGTCAGTCACGTTACAGTCACAACGTTGTAGTATTTTTATGTATAAAATGTATTTTTTTTCTTTATATTCATTGTTTCCATTCGTGTTTTTTTCTCATACGACTATACGACTTTCTTCTTGTAAGCATTATTACTCCAATCCTCTCTGCTCGACATTGCAGGCGTTCATGGCTAAAGTACGTACATAATGAGATCTATCCATCTAAACTTCGGTCTTCCTCTTCGTCTAGATCCGAAGTGGTTCAGATTCATTGCACATTCCCAATCGAATTACTTCTTTTCTAATCTAGTTCTTTTCTTCACAACACACATATGTATTCGTCGCGTATCTTAACGTGTGTACTCCACACATACACCGGACTGATCCATTCATTTCGGTAAATAAATTGTTATTTATGTAAAATATTATATATCGAGGCCAGTCGTGGCGCAAGGACACACGCATGCGACTGTACACGTGACAGGTTGTCTGTTCGATTCCCACTCGAGGAAATTAAATATTTAATATTTCCATTTCCTCGTTTAGTGGTAACCAGGCAAAGCGCGACGTTGAGTTCCACCACTCAACTCGCAATACCTCAAGAATTCGGAGAGTCTCAGAGGAAACAGAGGTCTTCACATTCACAACAAGATTCCCAAGTCCTCTCTGCCGAATAGACAGATACAGGAATACAGCGTGAAGCTAAAAAATAAATATTTTTCTCTTTTTGTAATAGGTGGAACCCGAAGAGATTTATGCAGAGGCCCTGGAGGGCAACCGAATTGAAGATACCGACGACACCCACTGCTATAGCGCACCCTGCATCACTAACGGCGACTGCTGCCGCGGACTCATGTGCTTAGAGACTGGTAAGTTAATCTTTTTACCTGCATATGATAGGGTCTACCCTGTACAGAGGGAATTTAGTAATAAGATACTCAGTTCTCCGCTTTCCTTCGGATTATCGAGACATTGCTTGTTGAACTGAGCTTGTCTTTTACCAGTACGAGGAAATAAAAACCTGGTCCGACTGCTCGTTTTCCTGCTCGTATGATGATTTGACTAAGGAAGCGGACAGTGCCATCATTATAGCTAAACCCTAAGAAACTTGCCATTGTAAAAGAACCACAATTTTATTCTTTTTAATTTGTTTTTTTATATGCAGTAATTTATTAATAGAATATACAACATTTTATCTAAATATTGTAATCATTGACACGAAGAAGAATGACGACGATGATGACGATATATGTAAATAGGGCCATCGTGGCTTAATAGGGCAGCGTCTGGTCATACGACGGTTGTAGGTTTCATGCCCTATCGAAACGGTAATTTATTTAAATTACCTGCTGTTCCACGACGCCTTTAAATAAGATTTTATCTAAATTTTAAAACTTAATTGTTTTACAATAACTACAAAAAACCTACAGAAAATATATATTATATAAAACTGTAGCATCTCCTCTCTTCTCTATCTCTATATATTATAAAATAAGAACGCATTTCGTCTCTGTCTGGCCTTTCTAAGTCTTCTTCTTCTAAACCACCCAACGGATTTTGATGCGGTTTTCACCGTTATATAGAGTATTTCTCAGGGAAGGTTTATATATAGTTTATTATATGTATATTTTATTGTAATTTGACATAAATATGTTAATTGTGTATAAAGTCCTACCCGTTGAGACACTTTCACGCATGCGCTGCTTTAATGGTAACTCCTACATGAAAACAATGTACTAGAGTAACCGCGCCCCGCGACGTTTTGCTTATAGAAGCGCGTCTGCCGCGTTCGCCTACCTCTGTAGAAAAGTAGATGTATATGCGATTGTACGTATTGGATAATTGGAGTTTAATATATTTAGTTTCGTCTTTTTTGATTAATAGAATAGTAGGTGGTCTTTTGTTCATAATTTCTTCCGTTTAAGTATTTTAGTTTAAGAGAACATTAGGTAGGCTTTTGTTTATCATTTCTTTCGTTTAAGTATCCTGTTGTTTATTTTGTTTACTGTTCTTCTGTTCTTTTATTATTTTCTTTACCTTTTTAAACATTTCCTTTTTTTATTTAATTATACCACGACAAAGTCGTTCAAATATAGGTCGTAGAACAAGAAATGCGAAATCTTACTAATGAAAGCGTAGAGGAGACGGAAATTAGATAGTAATTTAAATATATTTTCTTACTGGGGGGGGGATGTGTGTCCATAAAGATATTAATCCTTATCCTTTTAAATAAGTTATTAATTTTTTACGTTAAGCAAAGATAAATGTTGGTCTTTAGAATATTTCGAAATTACAAATAGGTTTAGAGAAAAGCTATATGGACGACTCATGTTTATCCCTTACTCTCAGTATATAAATAAGTATATTAGTTACCTTGGCCATTTAATGTACATCAAAATGTTCTTTACTGTTTTTCATTTTAATAAGTATTTTAGAAGATTAGTAGTACATATTTGAAATTACGATACTAAAAAATTCTTGCTGTGTAACGGCTCGCCGATCACCACGCGTCCCCCCGCGCCCGCGACATTTTGCTTATAAAAATGGATCTGCCGCGCCCGCCTGGCTTCTTTCCCCCGGGCATGAAAAGAGGGCCTGCTCATCATGTTGTCCAAGGCTGGGAAGAGCCCATAGCAGCCTGAGGGATACCGATCTATAACCCTCCTTAGCGCGGTCGCCAAGCTGTTCGAGAAGTTATTCCTCTCACTTCTCCAGTCGCACATCCACTCACAAAGCGAGCAGTTTCGCGAGCGGGTATACCACTCTGGTTACACTACGCCGTAACAGCGATCAACCGAAAGGAGAGTGCAATAGCAGCCCAGACCGCGTCTTACACCCGGGCCTATTTCATTAAGTGCTCAGAGCCAGCACCCCCCAACACGTCGCGCATGTCTTTACCTCCCGGCCTCAGTGACAGGACATTTTGCTTGAGAGTTGAGAGTTCAAGGTCTAGCAGCAACTCGATCGCTACCGTTGTTCCCCAGGGCAGCATTTTGTCACCTGCTCTCTACGCACTATACACTGATGAGATCACAACGCCCTAGCGAGTATCACTCAACGAGGAATCCTGCAGGTGGTCCAGAACCTCATCCTCCGTCGAGTGACGCAGGCGCCATACTACGTGAGAAACACCACGCATCACCGCAACCTAAAAATAGAAAGCCTGGAGGTCATCTCGCGTCCAACGCATTCCGCTGCGCCAATGTATCGGGTCACCTGCACCTAAGGAGCAGCACTCCGTGGCATACCCGGCCGCCCGAGGTCAGACGTCAGATGACTTCCTAGGGACTTTATATCCTCCTCCAAATGCGACTCATGAGCCTTGCATTGATCCTTGGTCGTTCAAGCTGGGCCTCCCTCAGGAAACCGAGGGTCTCACCTGACTGAGTTGACCGCCTAGATGGCATTTGATAATCCATCCAATCCCGTCCCGCACACATCTCTCTGTGTCTGCTCTAGAGCAGGTTGTTGCTTGAGACCACGGCCAGGGAACCAACGCCCAGATGTTGTTCGGAGCTACTACGGAGATGGACGAGAGAATGCTTCAATTCTGCACCTGGCTCTATAGCAAAGTAAATTTAGAAGCGATTGACGTATTTTGGAGTTATTCAATAATTATAATGTATTGCATCGCGGCATAGTTGGTTACATCTTTCGTTTAAGTATTTTTGGGTAAGAGAATAGTAGGTAGTCTGTTGTTTATAATTTCTTTCGTTTAAGTTTTCTGTTGTTTGTGTCATTTGTTTAAGTGTGTTTTTTTTAAACAATTGGAACATCCTCCATCATCATAGGTTTAAATAATTTTCACATTAGTAATCTTAAGTGCTTTGCAAACATAGGTACATTATATGAATAATTCAATAGTTAAAGCGGGCGAAGCCGCGGGCGGGTCGCTAGTACATTATAAATTATAATATATTATAATATTAACGTGAATTAAGATTGCGTTTTCCAGTAATTTCTGATGAAACATGCGAAAGCGGTGTTAAATGCTAATCTGGCTTTGCAGGTTTAATGCTAACTTTATTTTTAATTTATTATTAACAGCAGTTAGTAGCACTGTAGGTCACTTGAAACGAGGTAACATACTAAAGTCGTGGTCTCGGATTCAATTCCAACACAATCCGGAGACAATCGCGTGGGAAAACTTTAGACTGCAAACGCGACAGTTGTGGGTTCGATTCCCGGGTAAGTAAATGTATATGAATATATTTTAATTTCCCAGGCCTGGTATCTACACGAAGCGCGGCGTTGAGATCTGTCTATCTACACGCAACGTCTGAAAATTTTGAGGAATATAGGAAATAAAGTGTTTTAACACTAGGTCGATTTGCCTACCCTATTATACAATACAATTGCAGTTAAATTAATAATAACATTGAGACATTGCGTGTTGACTAGAGGATCCTAACGCCGCGCATAGTCTATCGGAGCGAGAAAAAATAATTAATCTACAGTAGTACATACAAGCAGGTATTCTTTGCCCATTTCACATTTAAAAAAAAAACGTTGTCTTGAAATATAGCATAAAAGTTTCATACCACTTCATGTCGTCTCGTCGTAACTTTTGCCATTTCGTGAGAACACTTAACACGACGTCTAGAGCCTTGGCAATTATGGTTTTAGCTAGTGAAGTATGAAATGGCGTGAATTTTAAATTAAAAAATAATAAAATATATAATAAATAAACACGTAGCTTTTTCAGCTTAGTGACAATATCAATATAAATTATTATATCTATCTATAACTATTAATATATATAATAGTTTTATATTCATTTTTTCGTCCGGTAACAACAAAAACCATAATTTAATAAACATATCTCGAATTCGGCAGAAAGCGGAGAACGAAAGTATCTTAATGGGAACAGAGTGTCTCAACATTAAATTCCCCAGGTGGGAATCTAATCTGCGAAAAGATACGAGCATTTCATGTATAGTTTTATATGAAATTCACTGAGTTATCAAAAACTATATGGTATTTTCCGAACAAATAAAGAATAAAATCCGTAATGTGAAAAATTGCATGAATTAATATATTTCATAGAAAAAAAAAATTACAAAGTTATATTGGTAGTTCATATCATACAAGATAAAAGCATACGCCCGCAAGCTTATGTCTGTCAATTTTATTCGCCGCGTAATCAAAATCTATACGGCATTTCCCGTAGAACTACTAATTGTAGGTTTATCGCTCAGAATTTTCTTATTCTAGTGCCAGTCGTGGCGCAGCGGCACAAAGTGTGACTGTAAATCGACTAGTTGTGGGCTCGATCCCCACTCGAAGAGATGAAATATTTACTTAAATTTATATTTCCATTTCTTCGCTCTGGTGTCGAGGTTAAGCGCGGNATAAGTTGTAACAAGCGTATAAAAATTTCGACGTAGCTTGGCGAGAACGCATGGCTTAGTGGTCAGAGCGCCTGGTCGGTTTCCAGGAGGCGCGGGTTCGAGTCCCGCTGCGTTCAAAATTTTTATACGTTTTCTAAATAAGTATAATAATAAACATTCCTGATCCATCTAAGATTATTGGAAAATTTGACTTTTATATTAGAAAATAAAAAAAAACGTAACTAAACTACCAGTCTTCTTAAACAAACATATCACAAAGTAATAAATATAAAATGTAATTAATCTAATGGCACCCATCAAGAAGCCACTCCCGTTTAGACAAATGAAGTGTCAGCTGTGGGACTGACAATGATAATATATATAATGAAAAATAATTATTAGTCACTATTTTGAAACCATTATGGCGCAGTGGAAAACACCTTAAGTCGATAGTTGTGAGTTCCACCTAGGATAATTTATCCCTATTTTTTTTTAGGTTTATCCCTAGTAAAAGAAAAGACAGAGCGGTGTACGCTACGGCAATCAATCTCTTCATATATACCGGGGATCCTTATACTTTTTACGTGACCTACAGTGTTCTCAAACGTCAACCGAAGTCTCCTTCTGCCTCTCTTACCACTCACTATTGCTTAATATTCTGCTGCTTAATACGCAATGTAATAAATAAAATCTAAAAGTAGAATTGAAAAAGAAGACAATCAAGACAAGACAACCTGGTTATCCTTACCCTACTATATGCGAGATAAACCTTGACGCTGAAAAGATCATGCCTACATAAATTTACACAAATAGGGAAAAAAAATTAAAAGAAATATTTTAAATTTTTTAAGTATTATTCTTGAAGGGTTTCCATGAGACGTGGATTTGAGTCTCGTTTCAAGGCGCTCAAATTTTTATAAATTTTTATATTTTTATAAAAAAAAAATTGTTTTAGAGGATGGAGGGCGTTGTCTCCCGGCGTTTGCTGGTAGAAAATTAGGTGAAATGTGTAACCGCGAAAACCAATGTGACGCCGGACTTGTCTGCGAAGAAGTTGTACCAGGTAAGCATATTTTACAAATTTTAACATTCATATTGTTTTTTCTTTAGTTAGTTTAGTTTTCAGGTTAGGTTAAGTATTATTCCAATTATTTTTTGGCTTTAACAACGGAACATAAACAATTAAATTGGTTGAATACTACTACTACTCTTTTTTTATTAGAGGCCGGTCGTGGCGCAGCGGCACGAGGTGTGACTGCAAAACCGACTGGTTGTGGGTTCGATCCCCACTCGAGGAGATGAAATATTTACTTAAATTTATATTTCCATTTCTTCGCTCTGGTGTCGAGGTTAAGCGCGGCGTTGAGTTCTGCCACTCAACACGCAATGCCTCCAGAATTCGGCAGAAAGTGGGGAACGGAGTGTCTTAACACTAGGTTCCCTCTGCCTACCCTGCTGTGTGCGGGATACAGCGTGAAGCTAAAAAAAAATAATATTTACTTTATTTTTTTTAGTTTTATTCTGTATTCCGGATAAAGTAATGTAAACAAAGCGATGCTAGTGTTTATAGACTCCATTTCCTATCTGCTGCCAAGATTTTGAGAGCTGCCACTCTTTGATTACCAAACCAAAGAGGAAGGAAAATAACTTATCAAATAATCCTTCTAATGGAGATAAAATTCATAACCGTCACGTTCACATTCAAATACCAGTTCGCTACGGCGGCCTCTTCTAATCTCTTGATAAAGTCTTTTTTATTTTTAAACATTTTTAAGGTGTTATTCCACACTTAGGAAAGAAAAATACTTATTTAGAAAACGTATAAAAATTTGAACGTAACGGGACTCGAACCCGTTTTCTAAATAAGTATAAAGTCTTTTTTGTTCATTCATCAGTTCCTGTATAGTAAGTAGACCGTCATATAAGACGCCCTTCACCTTTAGGTACTAGGCAAATGTGTAATTTTAGTACATTTTCCTATACAATATTCTCAAACGTAACATTACTATTTCCATTCCAATTTTACCCTTTTCTAAAGTGAATACTTTTAAGAATATCTCAAGATAAATGCGAATAGGGAGTGCCTTTGATCATTTATCTTCGTTTCACTGAAGTTTTGACGTGCCAAGATGTTTTTCGTGGAGATGTTCACGTAATTTTTTTTTGAAATGTAAACAATATTATTAAAATTGGTGTATGAATGAAATTATCAAAGAATAAAAATAAAATGTTGTACCAAAACATTTTATTAATATTTTTTTTTTAGTAAATTTATAAGACTTTTCTGTTACTGACCGACAATAAAGCGTATAATAAACGAAAGTGGTGGACTATGAATGTTCAAAATTTGTCATGATGATTTCTCGAAATTCCTACGGGGACGGAAAAAAAAGATATTTTAAAATTATTCGAATATAACGTTAAATACCACGCAGATACAATTGCAGGTGACGACTAGATAAAATAAATTTTAAAAACATTTGTTAAATTCTGTTAGGTACATTCACAGAACGTTTAAAAAATTTAAATAAAATTATTTCAAATAAGAATCTAAGACTACTTTTCCTTTTGTAACCGATTTAAAAAAAGGAGGTTTGACTTATATGAATCTATGGAATATGTTTGGAAAATACCTAAGATGATGATGATTCTAAGGTGATGATGGTTCTAAGTTAAATAAAAAAGTAAGTAAAATAAAACCATGAACCAGTAAAATTTGTTATTTTTAACTGATACTGTTTGCCCAAAATTGATTCCATAGTTTTTGATGAACATACCAAATGTTCATATTTCTGTATAATATAAGAACTTGCTACCTAGGTATATGAATCAATAATCTTCATAATCCTAACTCTAGGTGAAATGCACGTCTGCCGTCCCCCGTCTGCCGGCCACAAGCAATACAACGAGGACTGCACCTCATCCAGCGAATGCGACATCACCCGCGGGCTCTGCTGCATCATGCAACGTAGACATCGCCAGAAACCACGAAAGGTAATTCAATAATCACATTCTTCTTATTTATCCACTCAATTGTTTATATTTTTAGGGAAGACTGTAGAAGGGTAGAAGGGCGAATTAAAGATATTATAATACATGTAAACTTGCGGAACTTACTTTTTCTCACTAAAACAGGGAAATGAGCATTAAAAAATTCAAGCATAAATAATTTTGCATTCTGTCTAATAGTGACAAAACAAACTAGAATCGCGGTTGAAGTCAAATCCTGGCCCATTGCAACATGATGGCCTGATTAAATTACAAATTTTTGTCCAATTTAGACAGTCAAGTTGACTAGCGGAACTCAGCGCCGCGCGACCAGAGTAGGGAAATAAAAATAATTTTAATTTAAACATTCTCCGAATGGGAATCCTACCTGCGGTCAGAATTATTTCGAGTACTTAAAATGTGTCCTGTGTCATACACAACGAGTAGTTATTTCCATTTGACCACGAGGGTATGTAGTCTCAGGTAATAATTAGTAGCACATAAATAAAGAAAGCCGCGTTGAGTTCTACTACTCAACATGCAATGCCATGCATGAATTCAGCGGAAAGTGAGGAACGGAAGTGTCTTAATGAAAACGGAGTGTCTTAATACTAAGTTCTCTGGTTCCCTCTGCCTGCTATTTGCGAGATACAGCGTGAAGCGAAATTATTTTTAATTAACATATTAACTTCTTATTTGTATTACAGAGCTGCGGCTACTTCAAGGAGCCCCTCGTGTGCATTGGGCCAGTGGCCACCGACCAGATCCGCGAGATTGTGCAACATACTGCCGGCGAGAAGAGGATTGGCGTGTATAGAATGCATTAAATAAAAAGAATGTGTTTTTATTTAAGTTTTACATTTTTTTAGGCTTTTTCATTATTATTATTGTTTTGATGAGTTTATTGTAAACAAAAGAAATTTTGGTTAGTTGAAAATTATGTTTAATTGTTTAATATTTAATAAAGAAGATACTAGTTACTAGATTGACAAGTTAAATATTTTTGCATGTTATATATGATTTTTTTTACTTTTAACGACGATGGCTTAAAAAAAATACAGAAAAAATCGCTTCGAATAATGGTTACCGAGTTGTTCTTTAATTTCAATAAATTCATAAAAAAAGATAAATAAAAAAACGTGTGTAGAAGAATGTGAATTTTAGTTTTTACTAAAAAATACTGTGTGTAGTTTTAGTGTTAAGTAAATCTTATGAGTGTTATTAAAATTAGAAATTTTAAAATGTTTAATCTTTAATATTTAACTTAGTCGTATAACTTCATTATCGAAACTAAAACATATCATTGGCTGAGGCATTTATATAGATTATAAAAATTATTGATGTTATATTAGGCATTATAGTGTAAGATTTTTGCTTAATTTTACTATTAAAATTTAAGATCTAGGTGCCTAGGAAACATATCATAATATAATATAACTTTTTTTAATATATACCTACTTTTTAGTCTAGAACAAAAAAAAATATTATGCATATCACCGTTTCTCCTAAGTGTAGTATAAGTCTGATGGTGTCTAAGTATTTTCTTATAAATTTAAATTTAAATTTTGAATTTAAATAAAAAAAACATATATTTTCTGCCAAAAATAAAAAAAAACTATTGAAGATATTAAATATCTTTCTTTTCAATCTTTTCAGATACGTCTGAAAATGGCCTAAACGCTTCGTAGTAATAGATACCCGGTTGAAAGTTAAAAGTTTACTGTACGTTGTTAAATGTAAGATCTGGTGTTACAATTATTACTTATTAAATATAATATGTGTTATAATATACAAATCATGTCAGCAATGTATTTTTTATTTATTTATCCCCTTTTTTAAAAAAAAAAGAAAAAAAAAAGAAAAAAAAAATTTCTTTTCTTAATTTGTAGTCCAACGTGATTCCTTATCGTGACTTCGTCGCATAGGAGTGAAATAAGGGGGGAATGAAAAATTAAAAAATTAAATATCAAGGGAAATTCGTCATAATACAATAGTGAAAACAGCATTTTTATCGGTGAAGTCATGAAAAAAAAACATATATTTTGCAATAATAGCATAATTTATTATCAATAAGTATATCACATTATTATCAATAATTATCACATATTCTATAATACAAAACATTCTTGTTAGTATTCTTTGTTTTTTTAGATAAAAAAATAAAGTACTTATATTATGTAGAATTACACGATATCACTTCACTTCAATAAAAACAAATTCACCACAACTTTTCAAAATCATTTTTGATATCTTCACTCAAAATTATTAAGTCTTACATTATAAACTAGCGACCCGCTCGCGGTTTCGCCCGCTTGAACTGGACAATTATTTATTAACTACTCTGAATTACTTTCGTATTTTGATAACATCAACATAGGATACCATTTATGTAAAAAAAATGTATAATTTGGCAATAACGTTTTGGTCGCTAGTTAGTTATCAAAAGATCTATCCAAAGAAAGGGGGAGGCGGCGGCGGAAGTCCAAACCCGACGTTCCTATAGAAACCTCCTCCAAAACCTCCGTAATGTGGACCGAAACCTCTGTATCCACCGTAACCGAAACCTCCAAATCCGCCAACGACAATAGGAGGCGGAGGATAACCATAACCGCCGATCCAGTGACTGGAAACGATCTGAAATAAAACAATACTTAATGACCTACTGATTTTAAACATGATCTTATTGTTACGGGTTAGTTTCACGTTTAATCTCTTATATAACAGAGTAGTGTTAGTATCAAGACACTTTGCTCTTTACTTCCCCCAAATCGAGATTTTGTGAGTTAAATCGCGGAACTCAATGCCACGTTTTGTATTACCGGAATCAATATAATTTTAATTAATTATCGCCTTGAATAAAGTCAAACGTAGTAAATAAAGAGAGGCCGTCGTCGAAACAATACATTGTAATAATAATTTTAATTTAACCTATACCTAAAAAAACCATAAATAGTTGAATTTCCTCTTGGACCAATTTTCATTTCTTTCATCTAGTTGAGTTCCACAACTTAACAGTCACTGTGTTGAATTTAATCGGAATACAGAAAACAGAATGTCTTGATATTATATTCTCTATACCCATGCTGCCCTTAGAAAAGTACTTTACTTAAAAAAATATGATTATTTACCTCAATCAATAGCACAAACGCGAAGAAAGCAAGCAATTTTAATGAACCCATTTCGATTGAATTTCGCAATAATTATTCAAGAACTGTAATAATACTGAATGAAAAAAATTTGTAACACTACTTATATATGAGATGAGAATAAAATATCAGCAATTACTTACATTTAAATTACAACCTAATTGCCAAAGCATAAGATTGATAATCGTGTCTCTTATTTGTGTTAAGCACTGGAATTTCTGTGTACTTTTGTCATATATATGACAATTATTGTCAGTTACATTAACCTCTTCTATGGAATTACATCAAATACTGAATTATATTGTGGGAAAATATTGTTTTACGTACTTTAGTTATATTTGGCAAGGTAGACAGAGTGAATATAGTGTTAATATACTTCGTTTCCCACTTTCTCACACAAAACATTACGTGTTAGGAGCGGAACAGCGGAACTCTGCGCTGCGCTTCTGATTTTTTTGTTGAAGAACGAGAGAATAGAAATAATACAATCCTTTGAGTACGAACTCGAAACGAACAACACAGGCCTCGTGTTTACAATCAGACGCTGTCTCACTGTTCTCATCAAGACACTTCGGTTCCGCACTCTCCACTGAATTCTGAAAGCATTGCTTGTTACCAGAAATGAAAATATTACATATTTCGTTCTCCCGAGTGGAAATCAAACCCACAACCGTCGTGTTTACAGTCGCAAGCTTCTTCGTTACGACAGCGTCGTTCCCCACGTATCATTCCCCATTTTCCACCGAGTTCTGGAGGGATTGCGTCTTGAGTAGCGTAACTCAACGCCACGCTTTGCCTCGACACCAGGGATCGAGCCCACCACCAGTTGCGTTTACAGTCACTCTTTGTGCCTCTGCGCCACGACTGACCTCTAATTTACGATATTGCTAATTGTAATTTACTATTTTGTTAATAATATAATTTTTCCCCCCAAAAACAAACTGCACCCGCAACCATCACGTTAGGGACTTATCAACTGCGCTACAATAACGTCCTCGGTTCGCCCAAAAAAATGAAATTCAAATAAAAAAAACAAAACAATATACAAATATTGTTAAACAGATCACGTAGATTCAATACCGACAGTCCACGAGGGAGAAGTTTGGTAATTTGGAAAGTACGTAAGAATATTAAGTTGTTCGGCAAAACTAAAATGGCATAGTGAAAAGATATTGGGGCACATTACAGATACTATTGTGAATGAAGAAATATTTTATAACATTTTTTGGAGCATTCCTATTTAATACAAAAAAGATTATAAAAAAGCGAATGCTTTTATTTTTTGTAATTTTTTTAGCTACACGCTGTATCCCGCACATAACTAAGCGTAGGTACTGGGAACGTGGGAATCTAGTGTTAAGACATTTGTGTTCGCCACTTTCCGCTAAATTCTAGAGACATTAGATGTTGAGTGGTGGAACTCAACGCTGCGATTTACCTCGTCACCAGAAAAATATTAAATATTTAATTCCCCGAATGGGAATCTAACCCACATTCCCGCGCCCCAGCGCCAAGACGGCCTCGAACTTTTCTTACTTATTGCAATAGCAAATACGTTCTATTCAAAAAATTAAATATATTATTATTAATGTTCTGGCAAGATAAAACGCGGCGTTGAGTTCTGCCCCGTACGCAATGTTTCAACACTAGACGGAGAGCGTAGAGTCTCTTGACTCTGTCTAAGTTATCTTTCCGTCGCGCAGAAAAAACGTGAAATACAAATTAGGGTTAGTAGTCATGATGATGATGACCTTAATCAAATGACAATGTGAATATATCATGACAAAAAGAAATTTGAAAAGAAACATAAATGTGTTTGTAAGTATACCTAAAGATAAATGCTTGTAAATCACATATAATGTATATTTTTTTAGCTTGTATCGTGGTGTATCCCGCATAAATTAAGGTAGGCAGAGGAGGAGAGGATAGGAGAGAATAGTGTTAATGCGTGTAGAGTGGCGAAGTTCAATGCCGTGACCTATAAACTAAGGAAAAAAAATATATCATTTTCCCGTGTGGGAATCGAACCTACAGCCATTACATTTATGTCGCTCCACCATGACGGCCTTAATCTAGTATAATAATTTATATATCAATACTTATTTTAGAAAACATATAAAAATTTGAACGTAGCGGGACTCGCACTCGCGCTTTCTGGAAACCGACCATGCGCTTTGGCCACTAAGCCTTACGTTCTCATCAAGCTACGTCGAAATTCTTATACAATTTGTTACAACTTATTTACGTTGTTAGCATCTCTTTACGGAGATTTTTACAAATTTCCGCTACCCAAAGATAATTACTAAGAATTGTCGTCTGACAAGAGAGAATGCTATTTTTTCTTTCCTAAGTGTGGAATAACACTTTAAAAATCTTAAAAAAATATATTTTTTTAATATGTTTTTGCAATGTATCCGAGATGTTTTGTCATGATATCAGATCATTCATTAGTATGCTCTATGAAGATCTGTATTTACTAAAAATTAGCAAACAGCCGCTAATCATTTGTTGGGACGCGGTAAAGTACCGATGACTTCTACCTTCTACCGATGAATTCTACTATATTATAATATATTAAGTAGATATGTACTACTATAGATAAGAAATATTTTTCATCTCCACACTTTATTCCATAGCATAGTAGGCAGAGAGAACGTAGTATCATGACTCTCCACTTTACATTCACATTAGAGACACCGTGAGTGGTGGAAGTCTATGAGAGCAGTGAAACGACATTAACTGATTCCCTTGAGTGTGGATCAAATCGATCTATCCCATAACGAATAGACAAAGTGCAGCGTTTAATTCCGTCATTTAGTTTACCATAACTAGAACGGTTTGTATAGATATAATATCTATACTTCATATTATAAAGCTAAAGAGTGTTTGGTTGAACTTTTATTGATTTTGGTTTAATCTCAGGCAGTACTGGTAATAATCGACAAAATCTTTCGTATACTGGATAGTCCATTAATCGGGGAAGAATATAATTAATATACAAACTTGACTATTAGTAATAAGTATATACAGCACGTCAGTCCATCGTAGGCAGAGCCAGGCGAAGCCGTATTATTATTTATTCATATTTTTATTTCTTCGTTCTGGCAAACAATTAAAAAGCCCGGTGTTGAGTTCAGTCTTGAAAAAATTAGCGGATAGTGGAGAACGGAGAGTCTTAACACTAGGTTCCCTCAGCCTACTCTGCTGTATGCCGGATACAGCGTGAAGCTGATTATTTATTTTTTTATAATAATAAATATAAGTTCAAATATTGTACCATATATGACCTTCTATAATAAGTAAGTAGCATATTGCGTGTCCCTTAATTCAGCTGTGAGTATTTTAGCAAAATTTTCATTTGCAAATTGTATGTGGGGATTACCTAAATGTGTAACAAATTATAAGTGATGATGATTAAAGTAGTAAGTAAATTTAGTTTTTATTTAGGAATTTAATACCTTTTCTTATTAATTAGGGTAGGCAGAGGGAACCTAGTGTTAAAACACTCCAGTCCCCATTTAGACACTTCCAGTTCCAAATTTTTTGTGAATATTAGTTTTTTACAGCTGTCTCGTCTACATCACATTCTTGTGCCCCTGATGACACATGATTATACTTAAAAATATTTCTATTATTTGTTTACTGGCGGAACTCAACGCTTCACATGGACCTACCAAAGCAGAGAAAAGAACTTTATGACATATCTGTATATAATATATAATGTATAAGTTTCAAATATTTTTCCAGATTGTTTTTTTGCAGATTTTATATCTTATCTAAATAGTATAGACAAAACGGAAAGGTCGTAATGGGCACGTAGTGTCTTAACACTATGTTCTTAGGTTCCCTCTTCCTACCCCGCTATGTGTAAGAAACAGCGTGAAGCTATATAATATATAAATTATAGACAAACTAAAAGCAAATGAAGATTTAACATAAACAATGTATGTGAAAACGGACGTTGTATAAAATATTATTGCCCGAAGCCATCTTGTATTACTCGACCCTTGAGAGCTACAAAAGTGATATAGAAATGAGAGAATTATGTAGAAGATCATATTATAGTATTAAATTTTATAGATGATTGCTTGGGGGCTAAAGTATTTATTTTAGTTTTGCCCTGTATCCCACATATAGTAGGGAACCTAGTGTTAAGAGACTCAGTTCCCTACGTACCGTCCAATTTTGTAACATTGCATGGTGATTAGCGGAACTTAACGCCACGCCTTGTCTAGTTACCATAGAAAGTGAAAATAATTCAACGATCGGAGATGAGATCGAACCCAAAATCAGGTCATTTTGTTATTTAATTTGCTTGTTAATCTTAATTCTCAAAACTAACAGTATTTTTGCTCTCCTCAACATGGCGAGTTTAAGTATGTTTTGTAAAGAAAATCGGTTCACGCTCCCGCATTTAGCAGGGAATCAGAGGGAACCTAGTACTCTGTTCCCCACTGTCCACCGAACTATGAAGCACATTTGTGCATAAGTAAAATAAGTATAGGAGGCTCAATAAATATTTTCTCATAATGGAAACATGATTTGAATATAAAGTAGGCAGAGGGAACCTGAAAACCTAGTATTAAGACACTCCATTTCCCATTAAAGCACTTCCTATCCCCAATTTTCGCCGAATTCTTGAGTATTGCGTGCTAAGTGGCGTTTTAATAATTCGCTTCCTCGAGTGGAAATCGAACCCACAGCCGTCGCATTTACAGTCACACGATTGAGCCCCTACGCCTCTAATTAAAAGTTTTTTTAGGTGCCTATTTGAAAATCTACATTAGGTATTGAGCGCAAATTGAAGCCATTTTTAAACCAAACATCTTTGTCACACAGATGACAAACATCAAACGTTATTCGACCCTACTGAATCCTTTATAGCCTTTGACAGTGACAAAATAGTAAACAAAGTGGGGACCAGAGAGAGAGTCGCATTTTGACATAAATCACGTAAAATTCCATTTCATTGTTAGCGTACTTAAAATAAAAAACCGGCCAAGTGCGAGTTGGATTCTCCCACCGAGATTTTGACATAAATTTCCGGATTGTAGTTTTCTGGATTTCCATTTTCCTGATTTGTACAGGAAAAACCTAAAGATTTTAATTACGCGGCGAATTTCATATAAAATGCTGCAAAATGTGACATCTTGTGACTGAATTGACTTAGAAACTTATTTTTTTTTGAGATACAAGTGACCGTACTGGATACCTGGACCTGGATATTTAATTTTTATATTAGTTTATAATCTAAGTTCGTTAAATGTAAGATCAATCCACTTCATGAAAAAGAAAATTTCATTTGCGGGGTCTGGTAAAACGACAAAGCGCGGCGAGGTCAGCCACTTAACACGTAATATCTCAGAAAAGGAATGTCTCAATACAAGTTTCCTTTTCTATCCTGCAATATGCTAAAAAAAGTTTATAGATGAAAAAAAAATCAAAATCAGCTTCGCGCTGTATCCACGATTTACTTGCACATAGCAAGATAGGCAGAACTTAGTGTTAAGACACTCCGTTCCCTACCGAATTCGTTCGCATTGCGTTTTAAGTGGCGGGCTCTTTGGCTCAATACTAAAGCGAAGAAATGGAAATATAAATTAACATAGAGATTTCATTTCTTCGAATGGGGATCGAACCCACTGCCAGTCACTTTTATAATCACATTGTCCCCTGCGCCACGACTGACCCGATTCATTTAAAATATAACCGCATTTCAAATATAAAATTTATAAATTAGAAAATGTTATTTTTCAAATAAACGGTAGTAAGTGATTTTTTTCTAGAAATATTTTTTGTTAGGAAGATAAATAAATATAATAATTTACAAGATTTATTTTATACAACATGAAAAAAAAAATTTGCAAAATATTTGCAAAATAGAGCAGTTACCAGAGCCGAGACCCGTTAATATGTTACAACCTCCCTTGAGAACATTTAATTGGTCCCTAAATATTAAATACATAGGCGGCTATTATTGTACAATTTGTAGCGCTGGTTACAAAATGGAAATGATTAATCTGAATCCGGTTTTAAATAAACAGCAATTCGTTATTGAAGCGCGATTTACTCTTGAATATGACATTTTCAGAAGAAAATTTATAATAAATAAATAAAAATAAATAAAAACAAAAATAATTTATTTAAGATTAATATCCATATCCGTATAGTGGTAGTGTGTTAGCAAATTTTTTTTCTATATACAATTTTTTATCTATAATGTAAACTAAATATATTTTCAATAAACTGTCTCGAATATCTAATTGGCTAAATTCGTGTTTTTGGAATTAAAGAATTGTATAGTAGACAATCTTTTATTTGTGGTTATGCCGCAGTAGTCAAAAGGAAATACCTAAACGTGAGTGTGATTTTTAGGGCTTAAGATAACATAGATCGTGGCTCGTAGGTAGAGTGGGTTACGTTTAAACGATTAACGTGATATGAAGTAGTCTATAGTCTTCCTTATTAAATGGACTAGCTGACACGAAAATATATATTTCTCAATTCCATCCCAAAAGTTCTTGAAGAGTATTGTTATCAAAATCGAAATAAAATTGATATGAACTTTGGTATTCTCTACCTTTCTGTATAGAGTAAGAACGTGGACTATCTTGGCAAAAGAAACATAGAGGATTGAAGCATTCAAGATGTGGTGCTATAGAAGTATGCTAAGAATATCTAGGAGTGCGAAATGTATCAATGCATCGATTTAGACATATGTATGTAGCTTGAAATAAAAACTACCATATCCATCGTTTGCCAACAGACATACATTTTTTTATATTTTGACAACACAATGCCAAACCAAAAAAAATATTATAATATTTTTGGAAAATCCATCAAAATATTATTTCCATCAAAATAAATCAACATAGCTAAGAAATCATCATCTTCTAAATTCTATACGGGTTTGCGAGCGCAGCGTTGAGTTCCGCTACTCAACATGCGATGCCTCAAGAATTTGGCGTTAAGGTTCTGAGGTTTCCGCTGCCTACTTTTTATATGCGGCATACAGAGTGGAGCTAAGATCAAATTTTAATTGGACATTGGGCATTTTTGGTATTGGGAAGAGAGAATTATATTTTTAATAATTTCGCTTTTCTTCCTCTAATATTATTTGCGTGTAGAGCTCAAGTACTAGTGGGAGATCGTCAAGCTACCCCTTTTAATATAGAAGTTTGCTGGACTTGCATTTTCAATTTGCAAAACACAAGTAAGAAGTGAGGCCAGTCGTGGCGCAGAGGCAAAAGTGTGACTGTAAAATCGACTGGTTGTGGGTTCGATCCCCACTCGAGGAGATGAAATATTTACTTAAACTTATATTTCCATTGCTTCGTTCTGGTATCGAGGCAAAACGCAGCGTTGAATTCTGCCACTTAACACGCAATGCCTCCAGATTTCGGCAGAAAGCGGGGAACGGAGTGTTTTAACACTGGGTTCCCTCTGCCTACCCTGTTGTGTGCGGGATACAGCGTGAAGCTGATTTAATTTATTTTTTTTTAAGTAAGAAGAAATAGTGATTTAAAAAACGTGTTGGATACGTGTCTGTGAGATATACAAAAATCATCATATAGAACTCTTTAACCTTTTTAATTTGTATGGGGTAGCAAAAAAAATTGGGCTACTCTAGGTCGCCTAGTCAGAATTTTGGTAAGCCTGCCACTGGTATTGAGTGGCGGAACTCAACTCCTTGCTTTGGATTAGGAGAGCTGGATAATAGAGTAAACAATTTATTTCTTCAAGAAAGAATCGAACCAACGACCACCCCGTTTACAGATCCACTACGACTAGCCGAGCTGAAGGCTCTCAATGACCCACGAAACGAAACCGAAGGCAAAAGCTAATCTATACCTATACCAACTATATAAACAATGCAGTGATTCAGCGCCGTCGCATGTTTACAACAAGAACTGAAAAATTTAAAACTTCTGAATATAAATCTTTGCACTAATAACCTTAGCCTTGCTAACTTTTTCTAAATAAGTACATATATTTCGTAATAAATTTTAATATTAAGTATATTAAAATATTTTCATTTCCATTTCGTTGAAATTATTTCTTATAATTATTATTTAGTACAATGTGTTACTGACAGTTGAAATTTCAATGATGAGTGCTGTATTCCATGGTCTATAATATAATGCTACAACAATATATTAAAACAAACGACCAAGTGCAAATCGGACCCACCCACCGAGGATTTCGTACTAATTTCGGAACAGTAGGTCAACGGAAGTACGAGTTATAAAAGGTATAAAACTACAGTTTAATGCAAACATTTAGACCATTATAAGTTTTGGTTTTTTTTCTTTATTTGTATTGCAAGTTCTCACTTACAGGTTGAATACAGACTATAACTACAAATTCTAGGCTGTATATTTCATACATATTTACAATGTATGTAATATATCTATAGTAATTTGAAGGTACAGTAAACCTTCTGTTAAGCTTCTCGGTACTCTGATTTCTATCAAAAGATTTTAAATTACCCACATAAAAAGACCGGAGTGTCTTAACACTGATCTCGCTGCCTACCGTTATATCTGTGAGGCTGGGATGATTTTTTTTATTTTATACAGACTACAGTTTGATATATTCATTTGATCCAGTTTCAGTGGCCGGGATCAGGGCTGGGCGTTTAAATGTCAGCTCGATCGACCGCCTGCAGTTGCAGTTGCGCGTTCCCTGTCCCAGTGATGGGTAACCTGATGTTTCCAACTATCGATAGATAATTTTAATCACTTTATATATTTATAGAGAATACTTATATTTGAAGCTTTTGTGGTTTTGTTGGATTAGTATCTTAGAAATTAGATGCTACCACTTAACACACAATCCTTGAAAAACACGACGTACAACGCTAAAAGATAGAGTTTTAACGATCGTTTTCGTTAGGTTTCTTTCATTTTCAGAATTAATTTTTGTAAGTATATATTATGTAAATGATTTTTTTTTTATTTGAAACAACAAACATAATGTTCAGTCAAATATCGCAATGAGTACTTTAATGAATACAAACAATAAATAATAATAAAAAACCTGCGACATCGATGTATCGATATATTAATTTGCACATCACTCAATATCCTGATTCCTATTTGCGTCACTATCGTACTTGACCCCCTGATATCTAAGCTGAGTTAAACGGGGCATACATGTAAAAACTAACCTTGTATCTTTACAATTAAAGTTGTAAATCAAATGATAATAATTTAACCTTTACAGGAGTTGATAAAGTGAAATTGTGCTTTATTATAATTGGCATGAAGTTTAAAATTGTACAATTTTGACCATTTCTATTGTTAAATTAAAGCAGGATTAGAAAAGCTCGAGTTTACACGTAATTTACGTTTGAAGTAATTGGATTTGGTTGTAACATGAGATATATTGTTGCCATGTTATTAGAATAAGCTTGTTATTGCTTCCCGTAGGACTGACAACGCTGACATTTTATATTAATTGACCATTCGAAAGGGGTTTATAAAGGTCCGCTAATTAAAACGTTTCTTCGTTTTATGTTTATTAAATATGGTAAGAACAGCTTCACGTTTTTTCCCGCAGGGCAAGGTAGGCTAGAGAAAGCCTAATGTTAAGACATTCCGTCCTAAAATTTCCACCCAGTTCGAGACATTGTTTGTAGAATGGTGGAATACAATACAGCGCTTTATCTTAAACCCAATAGATAGATTTTTTTAGAATCCATCCCCCACGCACTAGCCTTTTTTTCGAGACACTGTGTTTGGAGTGGTGGACAACACCAATCCGCCACGAAAGCATATCCTAGACTAATTTTACTAATAAATTCAAAAAATATTATATAAATATAATTTTGGACGATGTTACACTGTAAAAGACCATAAATGCTATACAAAGTCGTTAGCAAAGCTGAATATTTCATAAAGTAATTAATTTTACACGAGTTAAGTAATAACGCCTGTTAGAATATTCATAGCAATTTGGTACAGCCGTTTAATTGCATTGCTAATGCATACACCTAATATATTCATTTACACTAAAGTGGCACAGTTTACATAACTATGATAGGCGTAGTGATTGTGGGATCGATTTCCTCTCGGGGAAGAGTTGTGGTCAAAACAGAAATTTAATGAAAACTAAAAAAGTTTTATTTGTTATACAAATAAAAAGTGTGATCTAAAGATGTTTTATGATATATGCCTTTAATAAGATTAAGCTTTAAATATCTTCTAATATAAACTCTAGAGTGGCACAATATGTATATCCATATAGCTGGCCGTCGGTAGGTCGTGGCGCAAGGGCACAAAGTGTGCCTGTAAATCGACTGGTTGTGGGTTCGAATCCCACTCGAGGAGATGAATTATTTATTTACATGTATATTTTCATTTCTTCGCTCTGTTGTTGAGGGGTTCCGCCACTCAACACGCAATGCCTCCAGAAATTGGCGGAAAGTGGGGAACGGAGTGTCTTAGCACTAGATTCCCTCTGCCTACCCTACTGTGTGCGGGATACAACGTGAAGCTGAAAAAAATGTAGCTGACAGTAAATGTGACGATTGTGGGTTCGATTCCTACTTGAGGGAATACATAATTTCGCCACTTAATAGGTATTACGCTTTTTAACTTTTTTTCTTTTTTTAGAATTTATTAAAAGAACTTATTATTAGGTATTTCGCTCTTTCTAAGGTAACATTAACGAATAAAACAAAAATCTGGAAAATAAAGAATCTTGCCTTTACTTTTCGATATTTAAAATAAAAATTTGAATATTTTATGCTGGCTTAATTTTAATTCAACCCATTATTAACTCGTTAAAACTCCTGACCGTATAAGATGGCAGTGCTTCACTAAATTATATAATTTTATATACAAAAAGATAATGTAAGCCGTCGTGAGTAGTGGCACTGCCATGTGACTGAAAACACGACGATTATGGGTTCGATTCCCAATTATGGGAATTAACTATTCAATTCTCCGCTCTGGTAAGAAATAAAAGCGCTGCGTTGAGTTCCGCCCATAGCACAAAATACCTCGCATATTCAGCGGAAAGTGGGAAACACAGTGTCTTAACATTAGGTTACCTCTCACTACCCTGTTTGATTGATTAATAATATAATCATACGTAGTAAAAATAATATTTCAAAACAAAATCATAAGCCCCATAAAAAAATTAATTAATGCCCAATTTTAGATCTTATTATATAAAATGTAAAAAAAATTAGATTTAAACCAACATTGCGCGTTCTTTTCCGCGGAGAAGGATAGGCATAGAAAACTTAATGTTAAAACACTCCATTCGGCATTGAGTTCTGCCACTCAATACGCAATATCTCAAAAATAAGCGAAAAATATTTTCATTCTGCTTACTTTACTATAATATATACTGGATATTTATACCATATGAAGAGAAGGAGACAAAAATAGTTATATAAATGTTTAATGAAATTTGAATTCACAACTATCGTTAAATCTCAGTAGACATATTTACGTTATACATTAATAGAGTTAGACCATGTACGAATGGCTTAACGAGTAAACAACACAATAATGGCCCCCAATAATGATTACAAGAACATCTCCGTCTAATATATCAATTAATTACCTACATCTCATTGCACGTGTAAGGTAAACGGGGTTATTAGTGTGTCTTTAGTTATCTTTTTTAGCTTCTCGCTGTATCTGTATGTATATATAGTGTTAAGATACTTCGATCTCATTAAGACACTTTGGTTCCTCTTTTCGCCGCATCGGAGTTCTAGAGGCATTCCGTGTTGAGTGGCGGAACTCAACACCGCTCTTTGCTTTGTTACTAGAGCGTGAAAATGAAAATATAAAATATTTAATTTCCTCAAGTGGGAATCGAACAGTTGTGTTTACAGTTCGATTCAATTTAACCGAAGAAGGTCGTCAGCTTTATAATATTAGTAGATATAGATTAACATTACGGTATGAAAACAAAAATATCGTGTATGAGGAAGGTTTTTGATTCGTTCTGTGTCTTAAAACATACACCGTTGTTCTTCTAAGAGTTTTTACCATTATAGTAAGTGGAGTGAGCAGGAGATAAATAACGAAGCGAATAATGACCGTAACCCCTTGTAGTGATTACAAGACTTCTTCAAATTCAGTTTCCGTTTGAGCTAAAACTTCGAATACATTTTTCGATGACAGAATAAAACAATCAGAAATTATAATCAGGGTAAGTCATTTTTTAAAGCAATGAACACGTACCTGTATGCGCAATAAAAATCTGTAACATTTTTTCAAACTTTACCTTTCATGTTTCAAGTAAATGAAATGAAGACATTAATTCATAAAATGATTATAGTTGTTAGCCACTGTTTGCGTATCTAATATATTAAGTGACGTAATTAAACATTATATTTCATAACTAAACACTAGAATATGAATGAGTTAAGCAGAAACGCCTACATTGTGAATTTAAAAAAATTCTGCCGATTTATTTTACTTTTTCATGCATGTCATTCTAATAATTGTAAAGTATAGAGAGGTCCACGCTGTTATCTGCAGAGGCGGGATTTATTTAAAGGCGGGATTAAATTTAACTCTTATACTTAGCCAATGAATCGAACCCAAAATCGTCGCGTTTACATTCACCCGCTGTACCACTGCGCCACGACGGTCTCAATGCTTGAATAGGACCTTTTACATTTTTATCATGAAACAAAAAATATGTCGATATTAAACGCATTTACCTTACAATATGATGAAAGAGATCCATCCTAAAAACCAGTCCCGGTCATTGCACTGACCAAAAGTCGCTCTGACACCAACACGGAAAGACGTGAATATATTACCGTTATATTAATCCTGTTTTTAACTCCGTGTCTTCAGCTTTCAAGATGAAGGTTTGATAAACCTTTCAAATGTTTTAACTCACAATAATAATTATAGCGATTGGTGAAACGATTAACGCTGCGATTAAAATGGCTCCAACTTGATGTATTTCGTTGTAAATATTTCCCAGATTAGAAATCGAACCCATAACCATCGAAGTTGTAATTATTCTAAGTTAACGTTTTAATGTCAGGTTTCAACTGGTGAATGGTGCCTTCAGTTGCGGCGTAGAAGCATCTTGTGCTTCTTGTGTTACAGTAAGCGGCTGTGGGTTTGATTCCCATTCGGGATAATGAAATATTTTTAATATTTTCATTTTCTATCTCCGGTAACGAGGCAAATTGCTGCATTATTAAGTGTAGGTCACAGCGTGAAGCTGAAAAAAATAAAGAAAATAACTAGGTAAAATTGAAAAACGTTAAAATTGATTATTCCCGCAAGCGAGAATCGCACCAATAACCATCGCGTTGACAGTCAAACGCTACGCAACTGCGCCACGACTGTCTAATACTTGCATAATATGCTAAACTTAATTATGCTTAAACATCGCTTCCCTATTCCACGAGATGAAAATATCTTATTATTCTTAAGTATGTTATTCTTGATCTTTGTTTTCCCATTAAATATTTATTTTAGTTAGTGTTTGAAGAGCGCACGCTACTAAGAAACTTTGGATGTATCTACAGATATAAATATGTTTTAGCTTCACGCTATATACCACATATAGCAGGGTTTATTATTAAGACACTCCATTCTCCACTCCTTCACCAATTTCCAAGAAATTGGCGAGTAGTGTGACACTAGTGCCCTGATTGTCTTTCTATGCGTGATGAAACGTGAAACAAAAAAATATTTACATTTGAGTACGAAGACAAAACGAACGAACGGATGAAATTCAGTATTTAATAAACAAACATGCTCTCTTTTAAGGACATCGTGGCGCAGCGGCACAAGCGTGCGAGTGTAAACGCGACAATTGTGGGTTAGATTCCCACATAACGAGGCAAAGCGCGGGGTTGAGTTCCGCCACTCAACACAATATCAAGAATTTGGCGAAAAATGGAGAATGCAGTATCTTAACACTAAGATCCCAGGTTTTCTCTATATATAATTATCTGCTATGTGTAGTGTGTGGTTTACAGGGTGAAGCTAAAAAAAATATTCTATTTTTAATGTTTTCTTGTATCAAATGTATGATAGAGATTGGATTCTAAGGTTTAATATAAGTCGTGTAAAGGTGGAGCAATTTGTGTAAGCAGAGTTAATGAGACAGGAAATTACATCCAGAGGAAATGAAAACGGATATCAAATAGAAAACTAACTTATAGAATATATTTCTTTTCAATAATAAAAATTTTTATAATCATAAATCTACGCTTAAAATTGTAAAATGTCTTAAAAATATATTATAAATAAAATTTATTAAAATATATGTTTTTATATTATATTTAATGGCATCTACATAAAGGTTACGCTAATTCTTCACGCTATATCCCGCACGTACCAGGATAGACAGATGGAACCTAGTGTTAAGACCCTCCGTTCCGTAATACACTCCATGTAGAGTAGAGGAACTTAACGCTATGCTTTTGTCGTGGTACCCGGGCGAACATATTAAATTATTAATAAATAATAATTCGTTAGTCTGAGTGGGAATCGAACCCACTCGCGTGTGCCCCGCGTGTGTAATACATACGTTGAAGATGTTAATACATACGTTACCTAATATGTTTACCAACTAAAATGTAGGTAATTTTGTTCGTATAATATTGCAGTGTCAATAAACAAAATCCTTTCAGGATCATTGTCTTCATATCAAATTTCCTGTAAGTAAAGAAAGTCTTTTATTATTTTTGTTATGGTAACTGCCAAGATTTCTTCTCTTGTATTTTAGTAACTAGTAGTTTCAAGTAACTTTAAAGGGTCAATTACTGTTTTTACCTGATTACATTATTGATAACGCTATAGAAGTACCACAAAAACATAATACTTAAGTTCCCAACACCAAAACCTACTTATCATAAATTATATTAGATATTTGCGTTTAAACTTTAAACCTTCAACTTTTAGTCATCAGAAAAGCATAAGAATAGCAAATTTTAATTAATTTTGTCGTATACTTTGGCTGTGACAGACTGACAGACAGACATATGATTAACTTTTGAAGATTCTGTTCTTTGTTTTTTTACTCTATGCAAAATATAATTGAGTAGATATATACTTATTTAGAAAACGTATAAAAATTTGAACGCAGCGGGACTCGAACCCGCGCCTCCTGGAAACCGACCAGGCGCTCTGACCACTAAGCCATGCGTTCACGCCAAGCTACGTCGAAATTTTTATACGCTTGTTACAACTTATTTATAAGTATAAGTTACAACTTACTTACTTATTTATGAGTAGATGTAACTTAACCCCTAAATTATATTTACTCAATTATAACTCAAAAAGTTAACTTGCAAGTGCGGGAGGCAACCCTGACGCATGTACAACGGGTTACATCGAAACTAATAACATTATTTAATATAGCCTAAAGCCTTCTTCTACGAAAGAGCCATCCAGCACAAAAAGATTTTTTCAGTCCGGTATCTGAGATAAGCGCATTCAACCAAACAAATTCTTCAATTTTGTAATTTTAGTATGGGACATAGATATTTTCCTCAGTTTTGTTGCCTCGTTGTCACCTTATTCACTCAAGTAACAATCGTCTGCCTTCAATCTACATAAGGTACGAGTATATGCGATAAGTTACGATAAGCCGGGCGTGGAATAAAGGTGGGTGCATATCGACTTGTAATATGAATATGTTACGTTATAATAAAAATATATTTAATGCACACACACATATTTTTATTTTTATAAAATATATCTAATGGCCACAGTTTGAAGTAAAATCGACTGGTTGTGGATTCGATCCCTATTCGAAGATATGAAATATTTATTTATATTTATATTTTCATTTTTTTCGCTCTGGTGTCGAGGCAAAGCGCGGCGTTGAGTTTCCCCTACTAACTCGGCGGTAAGTGGTGAATGGAGTGTCTTACACTGGATTACCTCAGCTTTCTACCCTGTTCGGGATACAGCGTGAAACTGATGATTTGATTTATTTTTTTGATTTGTTATATTAAATTTACTATGTATTATGGCGTTAAGTTCCGCCACTCAATAGGCAATGCCTCGAAAAATTCGGCGAAAAGTGTGCAACGGAGTGTCTTAACAGTAGAATCATTTCTTGTCCATTCTCTTGATTTCTACTATTGTCTATTTCTGTTTATGCATCGATTTTTTATGAATGTCACCGGGTAATCGAAATATAAATAAAGGGAAAAATCTGAAAATGAAAATTTATAACATTTTTTTAGCTTCACGTGTATGTATACGTAACTCATTCAGACACTTTTACTCCCCACTTGTGGCGAATTCAAGGCAGCGTTTTGCCTGCTTACCGGAGCGATGAAATGTAAATATTAAATAATTTATCCCCCGAGTGAGAATCAAACACGCAACCGTCGCGTTAACAAACGCACGCTTGTGGCCCTATGCCACGATGATGCCAAATTTATAAGTAAATCACAAATATGAAATATGAAAATCACAATTAAGACATTGGTACGAAATCTTCGGTGCGAGAGTCCAACCCGCACTTGACAGTATTTTAATTTCGTCTTAAAATACATTTTGGTACAAGAAAGAACGAATGTTATACACATAAACTAAAAACGGATCAATAGTACAAATCAAATTTTCTAATAAACTTTAAACAGAATATGAGGAACAAGTTGTTGTTAAACAAGCGTGGGTTCAAATCTTGTACTTTCTATCTTGTTTAAATACATAGGTTGTAAAAGCCGTACTTTATCAGTAATATTTTAAAATATTATTGTATAAAGGCCACATATGAACCTGAATTTAATTTGAAATTTATAAATCCTTTATATTTTTTTTTTATAAAATGCCATTACTGCCTAACGCTCCTCAAGCTCTGACCTAAATTATATGCTGCTAATAAATAAATAATACGCTATGTAGTTGATGAGGCCG
This sequence comes from Heliconius hermathena, assembly GCA_013403705.1. Lineage (NCBI taxonomy): Eukaryota > Metazoa > Arthropoda > Insecta > Lepidoptera > Nymphalidae > Heliconius > Heliconius hermathena. The sequence goes on from JAAIXJ010000172.1 coordinate 58,931, forward strand.
ATCGTAGCGCAGGGGCATAAAGTGTGACTGAGAACCAAGTGGTTGTGGATTCGATCCCCACTCGAGGAGATGAAATATTTACTTAAATTTATATTTTCATTTCTTGAGTTCTCCCATTCAACACGCAATGCCTCCAGAATTCGGCAGAAAGTGGGGGACGGAGGGTCTTAACACTAGGTTCACTCTGCCTACCATGCTGTTTGCGGAATACAGCGAAGCTGCTATGTACTTTCGTCTCTCAACCATTCACTCAGTAACCGTTTCATGTATATATATATATATATATATATATATATATATATATATATATATATATATATATATATTCATGTAAAAAATTCCTAAACCTTCCTAAACACAAAAAACAATTATTAAAAATATTCATGAAAATTGGTGATATCTGATAGACGCAAAATATTTATATGTAAAACTCTACTGCTACTGCGTGACTGACAGACAAAACTCAGACGGAACTACTGGATATGACAATTTTTAATTTGGCATTTAGGTAAGTTAGGGTTTGCAGAGGAGCATGAGTATTTCTTAAAATTTCAACGGAAACGGAAAAAAAATAATTTTCTATTCTACGTCTTCATCATCATCATTCACAAAACAAATATGAAACAGTAAAATAAATACGCACTTGCACTACAATGGCACCGAATAAATAAAATATTAGAAATTGTGTATTTCGTAAGAAAAAAAATATTTTTACAAACATGGTCACCCTAACACGAGGTGTTACTAGCACCAGCCTTCAAATCTACGACCCTGATAATATTGACTTATCGCCGTGATAACTCAGTGATAGTAGGAAATTTACTTGTGATTTATTCCATACACCGTCAATGCTAGTATGACTGGAAAATAGCAGCCTCACGCTTTTTGCCTTATAGCAGGGAGGAAATCTAGTGGTAAGACACTACACGTTTAGTGGCGGAACTCAACATTCAAATTTCTCCATCAGAGAGTGAAAATAAAAATAATTTAAATATAATCATTCAAGTTCAATTGACTTAGGAATAGGGGGAGCCGGATAGTCCGTGCTCACCCCAGAAAAGTCTGGTGGCCACCCCAGAATCATTATAATATTATCTTTTTGTTTTTAATTTTTCAGGGTTAAGAAACAAAAGCCATAAAAATTAAAAAATATATATTTAAAGCTAAGGTCCAGGCCCCTCCTAGGAAATATCTCTAAATACTCCCATACCGAGTTCCCCGAGGAGATTAAACTCATAAGCAAATCGTTTACAGTGAGGTGCTATTAGAAAATAGGATACATTTAAAAATAACAACTTTTTACAAAGTGTGTCGTTGAGTTCCGTCACTTAACACGCAGTTTCAACAATTCCAGGCATAAAGCAGAGAACAAAGGGTTTTGACACTAAGTTTTATTATATAAGAACCCATTTATTATTATTATTTATTTGAGGCCAGTCGTGGCGCAGCGTCACGAGGTGTGACTGTAAAACCGACTGGTTGTGGGTTCGATCCCCACTCGAGGAGATGAAATATTTACTCTCTGTAGTTCTGCCACTCAACACGCAATGCCTCCAGAATTCGACAAAAAGTGGGGAACGGGGTGTCTTAACACTAGGTTCCCTCTGCCTACCCTGCTGTGGGGGATACAGCGTGAAGCTGATTTATTTATTTATTATATACGTACCTTGCTATGTTATGAGTAGACCTAGTCGTTGGGATAAAGCTGAAAAATTATACACATACATGATGTCTGACTGCACAAGTCTACACCTAATAGTCAATTAAATGTGGATTGAAGCCCCACTCGGGAAAATATTTTTATTTGTAAATATTTACGTATCTCTATGTTTATTTTTTAAAGTACGACGTTTAAGATGGGCCATCAATATCGGTATAGCAGTAAACATGTTTTACTTTTGTAAGAACGGAATGATCTTTCATCTCCCTAAATAATGAGATCAAATTTCGGCAACCGCAACTTCTCTTGAACTATGTATAAACTTAAAGTCCGATTTTTTCAGGGTTATAAAAAACATATGTACCATATGTAACATATGCAGCGTTCAACGCCGCGTAGTTTCTTCTGTGCGTTGTCTTTCACTCAGTAAGAGTGACTGGTACTTGGACTATTATACAAGGTGGCCACATATTTAAGAGTTATACGGATAAATACACATAAAATAATTATCTGCAGTTCAAAATAACAAACGCACCAAAGTAGCATCACGATGACGAAAGTACTAAAAATAGATATCTTAAAAACCTTTAAAAATTCGTATCTGGACTTAGTGTTTGACCTAATCTAAATATTATTAAGCCAAAAATAACCTTATTATCTTTTACTTAAAGTTCAAATTCAAATTCTATATAATGTATATTAGTCATTTCAGTTTTATTGTAAAATAACGCAGCCTTCTGGCTCTCTCGATATTGCTTTGTAACATAAAGCTTCTTTTATATTGTTGTTTTTATTTAAGTTTTTATTGCTTGACGTAAAGAAAAGTCCATTTTAATGTTTATTTTGATAAAGTAAAATAGTTTGTGTCGTTAAAAGAACCTCTTGAGGCCGTAGTGGTGCAGGGGCACAACGTTTGATTGTAAATCGATGGTTGTGGGCTCGATAACCACTCTGGTAACTGCCGCAACTCAGCACGAACTTAAAAACAAAAAAAACATGGCAAAGTATGGAATGGAGTGATTTAACTCTAATTTCCTTCTGTCTATCATTAAAACTGCAGAGAGAAAATTCAGGACACTGCATGTTGATTAAATATTTGAGATACTGCATCTTGATGCATTCAACGTACTCTTTCTATCGCAGCAGAGAAATGAAAAAATTCCCGAGTGTAAATCGAACCCACACCGTGGTGGTGTGGCTTTGGGGATTTGTCGAATTACATATGTATTATGTACATGATCAATACAAGCGTGTAATTTTCTATTGAAGCTATCATTATTATAAAATATTATAAGTGTAATAAATCAGCTTCACGCTGTATCCCGCACACAGCAGGGCAAACAGAGGGAACCTAGTGTTAAGACACTCCGTTCCCCACTTTCCGCCGAATTCTGGAGGCATTGCGTGCTGAGTGGCGGAACTCAACGCCGAATTCAACAGCATAAAAATGACCGTAAATTAATATATGTACATGCATTTATATTATGTATAATAGTTATATCTGATGGGTTTAAGCTAAAGCTAGCTATCTCTTTTTTTAGGGTTCCTTATTAAAAGGATAAAACGAGATTCTATTACTAAAACTCCACTGTCTGTCTGCCGTCTCCCATCAAGCTGTATATAATATGCCATGGCAGTTAGACAGATGACATTTTCACAGATGATGTATTTCTATTGACGCTGTAACAACAAATATTTGATATTTTCATTTTCTACTCTCTGGTAACGAGGCAAAGCGCGGCGTTGAGTTCCGCCACTCAACACGAAACTACTCGTCAATTTAGCGATTAGTAGGGCGTAAGTATCTCAAAGAGAACGGAGTATCTTACTCTAGACTTCCAGATTGAAACAGAAGGTTGAAAGAAAAAAAAGAAGAAAAGTTAAAATTAATAATATAGTTAAAGAAAATATATGTTACAAATTCTATAGAAAGTGATCGGAGCTATAAATAATATAAACTCGAGTGATTTCACAGTAATTTCTGAAGAGTTCCACCATTCACATCCTGGCTCCATTATAGGACCAGCTCGACGCTCTCATATTATTCTGTAGTCACCTAGACTATGCATAACCCCCAGGTTTTGGGATGATACGATTATTGCAAATCGGTTTAAATTCTGTTTCTTAGATTTTATTATATAGTAGTAAATACAGTTATTAGAGGCCAGTCGTGGGACAGCGGCACAAAGTGTGACTGTAAAACCGATTGGTTGTGGGTTCGATCCCCACTCGAGGATATCAAATATTTACTTAAATTTATATTTCCATTTTCTTCGCTCTGGTGTCATGCAATGCCTCCAGAATTCGGCATAAAGTGGGGAACGGAGTGTCTTACACTAGGTTCCCTCTGCCTACCCTGCTGTGTGCGGGATACAGCGTGAAGCTGGTTTGGGTATAAAGTTACATACCTACAAGTCGACTTAATAATCCGTGTTAAAATATGTTGCCAAAGTTTCAGAAAAAGATTTGTAGGTTTTTACATTAAATATGAAGTTTGTTTTAAATATTATATTTAATACTGATACTTTATTTTATTTATAGTATTAATTATAAGAATTCTTATAAAAATATATCTTATGTCTACAGTACATAAGACATCAACGCGCTCCATTTAAATATAAATTTATTGATTTGCCTATTTTTGCCCATTTTGAATGCCCATCCTACTGCATTTATCTGTATGCGTCTTTATTTTGTTTGCTCTTAATTTAAAAAAGCTAAGCTTACAAAACTCGCCAGTACATACATATAAGGAATCAATCAAATTAGAAATTCCAAGAAAAACAAAGTTCAATGGTTAAATTATTGTTTAGTTTACTAGAAAAAAAAACTATTTTATAAAAAAAAATATGATGTCATAATTAAAGAACTATACATATAAGGACAGGTGGCACAGTTTTGCAACAGCAAACATTATCCATAACTTAACTCAGTACTCTGTATGAACAAATCTTTAGCCAATCACGTATTCAAGGCGACGCACAGTCGACCGGCGCACGCGCAAGCGACGCGCGTCTCAGTGCCCGCCATTTTGTTTATACAGCTGTCAAAGTTAGTTTTTTTTTTATTTTCTCTGTAATCTGTGCTGTGCTATACGTTATTGTGCCGAGAAGAAGAATAAAGTCCTAGTTAAATTCCTATTGGATTAACAGTGAGTACATTATATAACATTTTTTTTTATTCTTTATGAGTCATTCTTGGGTTAATTTGGGTACTAAGCAACAAAAATACATATTTTTTTTAACATAATAATAATGTCTTCTTAAGTTTAAAATGACAAAAAGTGTGTATTATTTAGATTTATAGAAAGAAAAAACGCAAATATAAAAATATTGGCGATTATTTTCATTTTTCTCACAAAATCCATAGAAAACGAAACCAAAAGTATTTATTCTTATTAATTTCACGCTGTATCCTATATTTAGAGGAGTAGACCTAGGGAACTTAGTATCAAAACACTCGTTGCCCAAACAATATAAAATTTTCAAGACATTGAGTGTTGAGAGGTAGAACTAAACGCCGCGTTTGTCTCGACTCCAGGGCGAGAAAATGAATATAATTAATTCCCCTGACTGGAATACGATCTTATGATTGTCGAGTTTACGGGTAAATGCTGTACCACTGTGCCACGATGGCCTTAAATTTCGTAACAAATTCATTGTTATGGTAACAATGAACTAGAAAGCTAACCATATATCGAGATAACTACCACATGACTCAGTTATTAGGTTTCATGTCTATTTATTAGTTACAAATTCATGTAAATAATCAATGACGTAACATTTCAAGTTAAAATGACGAAAACCAGAATTACATTATTAATCGCATCGCATAAAAACTGATATTGCTTTTAAAGTCTGCAAAATTTTTAAAATCTTTAAAGTAAATCAGACGAATATATATTAAGTAGCTTGACAACTTTAAGGTTGTTAAGTTCGATATCCACTCGAAACAATAATAGTAAATTCTTCTCTATGTAAAAAAAATATTTTTCTCGCTCTGGTAACAAGACAAAACGCGTCGTTGAGTTACTCCACTCAACACACAATGCCTCAAAAACTGGGCAGAAATTATGACCTTTATCGTAACACTAATTCCCTCAACCTGTCCAGCTATATAAAAAAATGTAAAAAAATATACGCGGCGTTGGGTTCCGCAACTTAATTCGCAACGTCTTTATAATCTGTGTAAAAACGAAGCCTCTCTAAATTAGATTATCTTTTACATTTTTTACATGTTAGCGAAAGCATAGAAAGAAATACATCTTTATTTTTGTATTGTCTTTTATATTTTTAAATACTTGATACTATAAACCAGTGATACAATTCTATTATCCACCTACAGTAAAACCTTGAAATTTGTACCTACGACCTCAAGTGTGTAAAACAGTAAATGTTATTTATAGTAAACGTAATATAATAAGCACTATCTGGGTGGTAAGCGGATAGCGGAGAGTCTCGACACTTGGTTCTCTTCCTATCCTACAATATACGGGATACAGCATGAAGCTGATAAAAATGTTACATATACATAAATTACATATTATAAACTATAAATGTAATTTTGTTTTGACCCACTTTTTATAGCTTCAAAGGGAACCTAGTATTAAGATACTCTGATACCTTCTTTTCCCGTATTTATAGATCGCTCTCTGAGATCAATCTATGAGATGCCGTTTTTATTCATAGATATTTAATCTATGAATGAAAATGGCATCTTAAGATCGATCTCAGACTTAAGAGTGATTTGTAAACACGGGCCTTATATATATATATATATATATATATATATATATATATATATATATATATATATATAGAACAGAGTGTCTTAACACTACGTTTTCTAAAAGCTAAAACTCTTTAAAATATTTTTTAAAATCTTAATCCTATATGTTACACACCATTAAATCTTAACGCCACCTTAATATCTATTAAAACATTCTAGCTTCTAAAGCATTAGTAAGTTTCCATCTAACGAGCTTTACTTCCTACTTCTCTGACTTCAGATAGTTATTATTTTAATTAGTAGCGACTCGGGAATCGAATCGCCACGCTCCGTGAACACTCAGCCGACCGTATTTAGTACTGTTTATGATGCTTGTAATGGATAGCTTTTTGCTTGACCACTGTTTAATATGAGGATTATGTGCTTAACACGTTTTTGTCTGTTTATATTATGCACATACAAAGAAAAAATTATCAATCTTTCTAAAAAGTCAGGAGTAAAGAGGAAAAATTCTAAAATACTAGAAACTTGTTGGTATGTCATTTGGAACAAAACAACATTACAAACTTACATGTATTTGTATTTCATAAACAATTAGTTGTATACACCCGCAAAATTAAGTTTGTCCATTTTTATATATTATACAATAATAAACTATTATACTATAAATCTACATCAGTTTTACCCCAGTGTCTAAAGTAGATTTAGTAAAGTAGATTAATCTATAAAATTTAAATAAAAATATATATATTTTTTTTAATTAAGTGGGGAACGGAGTGTCTTAACTCTAGGTTTCCTCTGCCTACAGTGCTGTGTGCGGGATACAGCGTGTAGCTGATTTTTTCAATTTTGTGAATGTTGACAGTTTACAAATAATGTATTTCTATTACCACTACAATATCAAATATTAAAAATCGGAATAAAATAAATATTTAAGGGGCCGTCCATAAAATAAACGGGATTTTTTTTCTCGTTTTCATTGATAATGGTACGGAACCCTTCGTGCGGGAGTCCTAGTCGCATTTCATTTTCATTTTTTTTTAAAACATAGACTTATTACAAAATTAATCATCAAATCATATTTCTTTTGCTTTGTACAAATCCACCTAATTTTGACACAATAAAGGTTGAATTGAGTTAAATCGTTTATTTTAACAGATGTTCTAAGCTCTATATAATTTAAGTACATTTTTCCCACTCTTCTGTCCATTTCAAAGACTTTTTTAACCTATTAAGACATTCCGTTCCCCATTAAGCCGCCGAATTCTTGAGACATTGCGTGTTGAATGGCGGAACTGAACGCCATTAAAAATTGAAGAACTTGTTTATTTTTTTTTATTTTTACACATTTATAAACAATTTTAGACTTTGAGATCCGCTACTGAACACGCAATTACTCCAGAATTCTGCGGAAAGTGGAGAACGAATATATTAACGGATATATTAATGGGAAAGGAGTGTCTTAACACTAGGTTCCGAGGGTCCCTTTCCTACACGTGAAGCTAAAAAAATACTTTAAGTTTAAGTGTGTAGTAGAGTTTATTTTTTTTAACCTTAAGCTTAATCCCATATAAAGCAGGGTAGAATGCAGTAAAAACTGAGTGTCAAGACACTATATTCTTCACTATCCGCACGAATTTGAAACACTGCATGTTGAGTGGCAAAACGAAGAAAATGTAAATAATTCACTCCCCCGTGCGGGAATCGATGCCAAATAATATAAAAAAAGTCTTTTAAATAACATTTTTTTTGTTACAGATTCCAGTGTCGTGAAAAAAACAACATGGCGTTTTTAAAACTAGTATTCTCTTTAGGCTTTATACACATGGTAGCTGCTAAAGGTGAGATTTCATTTGGATTATTATTAATCGACTTTTAAAAATATATATATTATAACTTTTAATAGGTATAATATTTTTTTTATTATAATCATCGATTAAATCTAAATATATTAATATAAAACTCTTTCCTTACTCCATGGCTGTGAGACAATGCACAGATAAAAGTACCGGAATTAAAAAACCTAAAATTTAGCATTTACCTTCTTAAGGCTAGGGAGGCTATCAATAGAAGATATACCTATATACCCAAATTCTTGATCGAGGAAATAAAAAATTAAATATTTTATTACCCCGAGTGGAAATCAAACCCACAGTCTTTCACGTTTACAGTCGCATACTCGTGCCCCTGCGCTCTTACTGGCCAAGTGTTCGATAATTCTAAATTACGATATTTAACGTTAAATATCGATTTTTTCATTTTTGTTTTGTAAATTGCTACTTAATAAAAAGGTTATTAAAAAAGCCACATATTCAAATTAACAGTGATTTATCATTATCACCTTTACTTTGAAACGAACTGAGGGTGCGTGAAGACACGTTTGTGCACTTAGAGCAATAAACTAGTTATTATGTCATTATGAGGCCGTCGTGGCGCAACGGCACAAGCGGTTGTGGGTTTGATTCTCTCTCGTCTCACTCGGGGGGATGAATTATTTAATATTGTTCAGTTCCTTGGTTTGGTAACGAGGCAAAGCGCGGCGTTGAATTCCGTCACTCAACACTCAAAGCCTCGAAAATTTGGCAGAAAGTGGGAAACAGAGTGTCTTAACACTACCTTCCCTCTATCTATAAACAAGTATTTAAAACAAAAAAGTATTTATATTATTCTTTATCCATTTGTTCGAGACACTTAGGAATATACTTACTTATTTGTATTTCTATAAAATTCTTTATAAACTTTAAAAATTCTTTATAAAATTAAATATTTGAAGTAATTAAAAAATATTTATCATTGTACGTGAATCCGTGAAAAATGCATCTACTTCTCTCCATCGGTACAACTAATTTTAGAACAGTATATAATACTTTCCGGACCTTTCCATCTAAATTCGATATATCGTGATTAACTGGCGGCACTTAACACCACGCACTACATTACCAGAGTTCGAAAATAAAATTAATATAATCCAACGGGTGGGTATCAAACCCACGACGCTGTTTTTAGTTGAAAATAAAATAACCAATAACCACAGCGTTCCGTCCGTTACAACTGTACCGTGACGTCATCAAACCCTATAATAATAATAATAATGTATGGAAACGGCATTTTTAAAAACCGTAACATAACGATTGAATTTCACGCTCCTAATACCCACTTACTGACATAGTGACTGACATTATGTTTTTTTATTGCTTCACAGCATAAATTCAGTATATTTTTGTACGTCGCGTCCCTCTGGTAATGGGGCAAACTCCGCGCTTTGCCTCATTACCAGAGCGAGAAAATGAAACTATTATATACATTCATTCCCCCGAGAGGGAATTGAACCTATAACCATTGCGTTTACAGTGACACAGTTGTTCCTTTGCGCCATGGCGGCCTTAATTAGATATGTAAATCAAATTAAATTAAATCAGCTTCACGATNCCAGAGCAAAGAAATGGAAATATAAATTTAAGTAAATATTTCATCTCCTCGAGTGGGGATCGAACCCACAACCAGACAAAAGTGGGACATATGTGGGCAAGTATTGGCGCACTCGGAGGAATGGTTTCAAAATATATTTTTTTCTTTTGACATCATAACAAAGTATAGTGACTGAGCCAGAATTGTCTTAAAATTAGGCAGGGAACCTAGTGTTGAATCACTCCGTTCTCCATTTTCCGCCATTTCTCGGGGCTCTAGAAGTTATAAATACATATGTTTGATATGTATTTTTTATCAATACATCCTCAATTGTTTAGTTTGTTCACCTTATCGCCCACGACTATAACAATTAAAGTGTTATAATTTTTTACCGGATGATTCAAACTAACTGGACTTTACGGGTCATCGGAACTCAGTTTAGTTAGACGGCTACCTGCTATAATGATACACTACTTATTTTTTTTTAACTACAAGATAAATTCTGGTGCCTTCACACTCCGTTCTCTGCGAATTCGAACAAATGTGTTTTGAGAACTTAGGGCCACGTTATGCTACACCAAAGCAAAGTATTTATTATTGACTGAAGAAAGAAGAAATAAGGTAATATTTCTTCTTTTTTCAGACTGTAACGGGATGATTGTGGATTCGATCCCCACTCATGAAAATAACTAAGTTTAAATTATTTTCATTTCGTCAATCCAGATAGACCAAACGTGGACCTAACTTCCATCTGCCTACCCCGCTGCTATTTCTAGAGTTTCGTACCCAAAGAGATTAACGGGACCCAATTACTAAGACTGCTGGCTGTCTATCTGTCTGTCCGTCGGTCACCAGGCTGTATGTCATGAACCGTAGTAGTTATACAGTTGAGATTTTCACAGATGCTGTTGCCGCTATAACAACAAATACAAAAAACAGAATAAAATAAATATTTAAGGGAGGCTCCCTTACAACCAGCATGATTTTTTTGTCGTTTTTGTGGATAATAATACGGAACCCATCTTGCTCGAGTCCAACTCGCACTTGGTCCGTTTTATTTTGTACACATTTAAAAGACATCAAAGATTTTTATTTATTTACACAGATCAAACAATACATTGCGAAATTGTAAGCATTTACCTTCTTGCGTGGGATCGAAGGCCAACGTCCACACATCGAAAAATTCAAATTTAACAAGAAATTTTAGACCCTATTGCTTTTGTAATAAGAACTAGCGTATATAAATTATAATACCTAAATAATTTTAAATCAAATTTCTTTTGATATTGAATCATAAATAAAAAGTAATAAGGTTGATTTTAAGATGACAGCTAATTTTGTTTTTTAAACCTTACCTATTAAGTAAGGTCGCTCCCTCACGTGGGCAGCAATGAATCATGGTATTAATGTGTTAGTTACAATTAAAAAGTTTATATTTGTACGCGGCTTTGACTATTAAGTACTTAACACGTCTGATTCTAAGCCTGACGGTTGTGGTTTCGATTCCATTCGCATTTTTATTAGCTCGCCCTGTGGTATCAACCATGCGCGACTTTGAGCTCTGCTACACAACACACACAATGTCTCAAAAGTTGGACGGAGAGTGGGGGACTGTCTTAACACTAGATTCCCTCCGCTTATTACTATACGTGGGATTATTATTATTAAGTTGAATCAAATATCAAAAGCAGCCGACTTCTACTATTAATAATAATAAATTCAGCTTCACGCTCTATCCTGCACACAGCAGGGTAAGCAGAGAAAACCTAGTGTTCAGACACTCCGTTCCCCACTTTCCGCCGAATTTTGGGGGCATTGCGTGTTGAGTGGCAGAACTCAACGCCGCTCTTTGCCTCGACACCAGAGCGAAGAAGTAGAAATATAAATTTAAATATTTTTTTCATTTTCTCGTATGGGAACCCACAACTGTCGCGTTACAGTCACAACCTTTGTGCCCCTGGGCGACGACGGCCTCAATACTTCTGCAATTAAATAATATTTTAATATCAAAAATACCGCCAAAAAGACCGACTCCATTATATATTTTTAATTTCACCAATATTCCCCCCACGTACGAAGCAGGGCATGACATTATTTATCTGCTAAACACGTCTCTAGTTCAATATTGATTACATTTGCATACTCACGACTATTTCGTACTGTGAATATTTATTATTATCTGTGCCGTTGTGTGTAGACTAATTAAAAATACCGTCATTGGTCTATTAGGCGTATCTAGTCGTAAAAAATATTCAAACAAACCCATTTTTTGTGGTTTCTATTATAGTATTAAAGTATTTTCTAATATTGAGGATGAATGTGACATGAAAGTAATAACAATCTCCAATGCCTTCAAAATTCGGCGGAAAGTGGCAAACATCAAAAGTCAGCCAGCACAACCAGCGCCGCACAGTGTCAAAGCGCTTCGTGACGCGACTTAACCCACGTTCGATTCTCACTCGGAGGAATAATATATTATCGTTTCCTCGCTCTGGTCACAAAACCAAGCGTTGCGTTGAGTTCCGCCACTCAATAAGCGAAATTTCATAAATAGAGTGGTGCCCATAATGTCCTAACACTAGGTTCCTCTGCCTATCCCGCTGATGATATGAATAACACGGCGTGAAGCTAAAAAAATAATTTATATACAAAAAAAAAAATATATTTTTCTTCTTACATTGTATTTACATCAAGTAAAGTAATAATTCTGTCATACATAATGACAGTTTAATAGTAGGCCTACAACGCTAAAATAATATCATAAAATTTCAAAGATAATCTCATAAGTTTCGAATGGGTCACGTAAATTTTATATTTTTTTATTTTATTCTGTTCTCTTCTTTTATTATGACGTACCCAACGTGCCAGATGAGCAGTAATCACAGCCAATGTCATGTAAAATTATCTTTTTTATTGACGTCTCACTTTTTTAGGTTTTGTAGGTAAACAGACGAAAGTTGGCGTAATTACACTCTGTTCTCAACTTGCGTACAATATTTGCTAAAAATGAGATAAAATCAACCACGCGTTTTGCAGCGAGGGGCGGGATTTTACAAGGACAAGTATAAATGTCTATCAGCCTGTCGTGGCAAAGGGGCACAAGGGTGTGACTGTAACGCAACGGTTGTGGGTTTCATCCCCACTCATCCACCACTTAAGGAAATGTAATATCTATTTAAATTTATATTTCTATTTCTTCGCTCTAGTGTCGGGTCAAAGAGTGGCGTTGAGTTCCGCCACTCAACACGCAATGTCTTCATAAAAATCCGCGAAAAATGAAGAATGGAGTGTCTTAACACTAAGTTCCCTCTGCCTACCCTGCTGTTTGCGGGATACAGCGTGAAGCTGACAAAAAACCTGTATAAATGTGATGACGCCTCAGTCTCAAGTAACAGCGAAACACTGAGTCTTGATGCTGGAAGTCAGGGGAGGCCCAAGACGATTGGCGAGGTGCATGGTCATCGTGCCTTTGTATAAAGGCAAAGGTTCACTGATAGACTGCGCAAGCCTAAGGCTATCAGTTTGATTAGCTTGAGTAGTAAAGTTTATGCTAAAATATTAGCGAAAAGAGAAAGACTGTTGTGGGAGGTCCAAGGAGGCTTTAGACCTGAAAGAGGGTATATGGATCAGATCTTTTCCCTCCGCATGATCACAAAAATTTCTTCGGTATAATGTGAGCGAAGCCTTGCTGCAGACTTTAAAGTCTCTTTGCAGTCTTCACTCAGCCTGCGTGCGAGTTCGGACTGGCATGTCGCCTTGGTTTGACATCCAATCGGGTGTTACACAAGGATACGCCATGTCAGCTTGGTTATTTAATTTGTATTTGGATAGCTTTCTCCAAGGAGTGACACAAAGTGACACGGGAGTGAAATTAGATACTTGAATGTAAATTGACCGCTGCAGTGCTCATTGCAGTATCAGAATGTGAGTTCCAATCATTAGGCACCACGCTGAAAGAAGGGTGTAAAAATAATGGTCTAAGCCTGAATGCGAGTAAGACAAAGGTTCTGGTATTTGAAAGAAATGAAGCAAGGACGGTATCCAAGATGAAGCGAATGAAGTAGTATATTTGGCATTGATGAGACGGCGAAACGTCAGCACATCTACAAGTTTGGCACGTACACAATGTAGGGTCAATACCGACGTTATTATACGGCAGCAAAACTTGGGTATTACAGAAGTAGAATGGAAGTAAGATGAATGCTGTGGAGATGCGATTTCTTCGTAAGATATAAGGAGTCAGCTTACCTGATCGAATCCGCAGTGAAGAGATGCAAAGTATGGCAGGCACTAGTGAGGATGTCACGGTGAGAATGAAAAAGAACGTGCTCAGCTGGTTTGAGCACGTAAAATGAATGAGTGAAGAAAATATTAAGAATTATTTATTTATTGTGAAGAAAGAATGTTGCGCAAATTGTGTAAAAAATTTTACACAATTTGCGCAACATTCTTTCTCCACAATAAATAAATAATTGTTAATATTTATTAGTGAAGGAAAAGTGAGTGGAAAGAGTTAGAGGGTCTTCGGTTGACTTTCAAAAACACAGTATCAAAAATACTGGAGGAGGGTCACGTATAAAGAGGTTGAGGACAGTGGATGAGGCGAAAAAGCATACAGAGATCGTAGCGTTTGGCGCTCCATTCGCCCTGATTATCCCGCCAGGGATACAGCGTGCAGCTAAATTAGATTACATCAGATTTGAGAAAATAATTAGTAAATATATAATAACAATGGCTTAAACTATAATTCAAGGCCATATTTGATAAAGCAGTGGGGCAGAGGCAGCGACAGACTAATCACGATAGTTGCGATTTCCATCGATATTTATCGCCTTTTTGACATTTCCACTCTGCACCAGATAACGTAGGGTTCCGTCACTCAACATAGAATGAAGAATGTTATGTGTATTAAACTTTCACAGGTATCAAATAAGTAACCCTATCTTTCCATAGTGTGGTTTTTTTTTGAGTTATACTTTTACAAGGTTACTGTACGGTTGACTACTTTCGAGTCATGGTTACCTTGAAGTTAGCTAAAAATGGTTGTGCAGATATGAATTTAGAATTTTTTCTTACTTTGCAAATGTTCAGGAAACCAAATTGACGATATATCGTAAATGACTAGTAAATCATTAAGTCGTAACTAGGCTTGGCTCGAACCAATCAAAACTACTCCGTAGGCATACTTATGCAAGTTATGGCTCGTGACCAAGCCAAGTTCAGAACTCTCAGCCTCCCACAAAACCCGGTGATGCTGTAGAAACCAATACACTTCCGAAAATAGTTAGTATATATATATATATATATATATATATATATATATATATATTTATATATATATATATATAT
>JAAIXJ010000172.1:74184-252435 GCA_013403705.1 Heliconius hermathena
TATTACTAATTTAATTAATAGAGGAACTGCAGCATATTTGGAATACTAGTTTGTTTTTTGAGAATAAATTTAAAGAGAAATGGGATGGCTCAATAAAAAATACTTTAAATTATTGCAAAAGTATTAAACTTTAATAATAATAACCATCAAACAGAACAAAAACCAGAAACATTACCAAATGCTTATAAAATTAAAAAAAATACAAAAGCTAAATTTGACTTAGGGTGCAGGTAATTTGGAATATAGTATTTTTAAAGTAAATATTTTTTCTTAGAAACTAATAATAGATTTCTTTTTTATAACAGTTTTATAGTCTTTATGTGTCTAGGTAATAATTTTTTTAAATCAAAATATCTAAAAATTGTATCTAATTATTAAGTAATTAGCTTCTCTGAGAAACACTCGAACTTCTTCACTGTAGTAGTATTTTAGTCCATGAAAGTGAACTTTATGC
This sequence comes from Heliconius hermathena, assembly GCA_013403705.1. NCBI lineage: Eukaryota > Metazoa > Arthropoda > Insecta > Lepidoptera > Nymphalidae > Heliconius > Heliconius hermathena. The sequence continues at coordinate 74,639 of JAAIXJ010000172.1, forward strand.
GTACAATGAGGTGGTAGTGATAGGATAGTCACGTAATGCTGTTTTGCTAGATCTATCAACTCTATATTCTTAGTGTGCAACATAATTTGGAATATTCCAAATTATGCTCACTGTCAGTATTCCACATTAACAACATACCATTCTAACAGAAAACTCGATGTGATATTTTTTATTTCAAAAATCTTCAAAAAATCTAAATTGTATAAGAAACCAACAAAGTCACTTAATTGTTTAAATAATTACAATGAAGATTTTACTTATAACAGTAAATGATTAACACTGATTGCATTCTTCCCGAAAAAGTTTTCAAAGCAGGCGTCTCATTCCCTTCGCGCTGGTAGCCGGAATGTCAAGATGATGTCTTGTTTTTAATCCTCAATGACTCTGTGTGTCTTATGACGTTGTGTTTATGGTTAAAAAATACAGACGGGATTTATATTCATTTAGATAATGAAGTATTCCAAGTTACCTGCAGTATTCCAAATATGCTGCAGTTCCTCTACTCTGTTTATTAGTAAAAACTGTATTAAAGTCTATTGCATAGTTTAAAAGATAGGAACAATGGTTGCAAGCGACTTACGCCCAATATTAATAATCTATCTCCTACGGCAATCATCGATTGTTCCATATATCTATCCAATCTCTAGATTGGATAGATATATGGAACAATCGAAGGTTGACGTTGGAGATAGATTATTAATATTGGACGTATAACGGTTGTATAACAAGTAAAAATGTCATAAGATTTTGTAATATGTCTCAGCAACTAAATATCAAATTAGGAAAGTCTTCAGTTATTTAAATGTTATATATTTTTACTTACTTTTAATTAGGGAACAGCTAAAGCTTCATCAAAATCGGTTAAGCAGTTTTTGAGATATCCACGTATTACTAGATTACATAATACATAGTAATATGTATATAGGAACAAAACGATTTCATTTCTTAATAACTTTTATTCCTCAGCTACATTTTAAGCTACAGTACCTCAAACGTCTGTCGCCAAATAATTAAATACTACAGCAAAACCTTCAACTTTATTATGGACACAACAAACAATGGGTTTCTGAGAAACGTGAACACAAACTTACTATACATGTTTAACTAATGTTTAATATTTGTGAATAACATTCTAACACTGATGTATTGTAGTTATGCTGGCCTCACCCTGTTAACCTTATAAACCTGGGAACCTAGTGTTAAGACACTAGCGTTCCTCACTTTCCACCAAATCCCGTGTTGAGTGGCGGAAATTAACACCGCGCTTTATATTATTTTATGTAAAGAAATTTCGTCGCCAAGGGCCTACAGTCAAATACTCACTTATTTTATAATTTTAGTTAAATATTACGAATTTAACAGAAAAAGTCTTGACAAACAGACCATAGCTTAATTTATGTTCAACAAAGTTTCTACAAAATAATTGAATTTGCTAAAACTTTAGTTTTCAATGTTTTAATATAATGTTTAAAATAATATTATTGGGAAACGAAAATAATTCAAATTAGAAAATAAATGGCTTTTGTATTTCCAGCGGGCGAAGCCGCAAGCGTGTCGTTGTAATAAAATGAAAAAAGCAGAATTTGACCCACTTTGTAATAATTCTGTCATCCACAAACTTGGCAGTAATACGTAGTTTAGGTGAGAATACGACAATATGGTATCGAGCTGGTCTGATGATGGAGCCAGGACCTCAATAGTAGATTTATTTAGAGGTTACTAATATACAACTATTAGCAAGTGGTTAATTTACAACTGCTAGCACATTCTATAGCAGCATTTAGTGTAAAAATATTTTTTTGTGCTATTTTCCGAAACCCTAAAAATGAACCAGAACCAGATGATTATTCAATATTATTATGTCCCATTTCTCCCTTAAATGTATATGGACACGGACACGTAAGATAACATTATCAACAATGTAGGGTTGATGCCAACCCCTTTATCTATTCGTTAGAGCTTTATTTTGCCTGTAAAATTAATTTAACGTTTACAGCGGGCGATCGAGTGTTATTGTTTTTATAGGCCTCGAGTATAGCAGTTATAAAACGTTACTGAGAAAATATTTTAATGAATATTAGTAGTAGCTCTTTGTAGCTATATGGCACAGTAATCTGAAATTGGAACTACTTTTACACTGTGGTTTCGTGTTCGATTTCCATAAAAAACAAATTTTAAGAAGATATCTTTTAAGAAACTCTAAAACATAAAATAACAAAAAAGATCAACATTTGAAAATAATTCGATTATTGATAGGTATTTTTAGTAACTTGTAATTAAATAATTCAAATAGTCCAAATATTTAAATCTTTACTAAATTGGGAAAATCTTGGCCTCTTATATTATAAATTGATACTTGGAATTGACCAACAGTATATATAACCACTGTAGGTATAGATAAAATAAAGCTGAAGTGTAGTTAAATGTGTATTAAAAATTATTAAATCCCCAATCAAGGGAATAAATTATTATTTTTTTTAATATTTTCATTTGTTCTCTCTGGCACCAAGGTAAAAGCTTGGCGTTGAGTTCGGCCCCTCAACAAGCCTTAAAAGTTCGGTGGAAAGTGGGAAACAGAGTGTCTTACCATTAGGTTCCTTCTGCCTACACTATTGTACGCGGGATACAGCGTGAAGCTGATTTAATTTTTGATTTAAAGTTTATTTCACGTTAAGCAATTGATCATTCTTGTGGTGGTCGCTCTCGTGGAAGCATCAGAATATACTTTAATATTTGATAATTTGATGTTTGAACAGTGTAAAATATGCTATTTGGAGTGGAGCCTTAGTGGTGTTTCAAATGATATTATTTAGCTCTACTTCGTCGTTGGTCATATTTAGTAATTAAATTTTGAACTCCGAGTACTGATAACATACCTTGCTTGAAATTTGGTATATATCTTTAGTTCTGGCGTCAATACAATAATAATTATATAGTCTATAATATTAGAAACCCAAGATGGCTGCCGCTACAAAATTGTAGATTTTATATTCTCTTTAAACACATCATCAAGTTAAAGATCTTAGCTAATAGAGTTTAGCTTTTAGTAAGATAAATGTATTATTTTTACCTTAGCTTACTTTTTTGTTTTTTTTTTGTCAAGTTTAGTTAACTCACTTTTTCTTTACAATAAAAACGTTAAAACAGAAACATTATTTTTATTTAGTTTATATTATAATTAGAATACGACCATTATTTATTTCGATTCCACCACTAGGGCGAAGCTACAGTAAAAGCTAGTAATTATAATATATAGACAGACTGTATAGTATGCATATCGCTACCACTACTAGTGTACCTCCTGAATAAAACATCCTTCCCGTGGGAACCGTACCGCAGCGTGGTGTGCGTCAATCACTTAGTTCTAAGGAAACACTATATCTTTCCTTAGGATCGAAGGAAATTCAAATAAATATTATATTTGCCGTCGTGGCTCGGTGTTGAGTTCCGCCAGTCAACCTGACGATTCAAAAGTGCTTGTAATAACATAATTTAATATATAATATGTTGAGGCCAGTCGTGCCGCAAGGGCACAAGCGTGTGACTGTAAGCGCAACGGGTTATGCGTTTGATTACCACTTGGGAAAGTAAGATATCTAATATTTTCTTTTCGTAAACTATTTACTATTTTAATTTCTCTCACTGGTAAAGAGGCAAAGTACGACAATGAGTTCCGACGGTCAACACGCAATGACTGAATAATTCGCCGGAAAGTGGAGATAAAAGTGTGACACGGTAAGTAGAACTTGTGCCCAGGTTTCCAGGTTGTCAGGTTCCCTCTGCCTACCCTGATGTATGCAGGATACAGTGTGAAACTATAGATGTGTGAAAATAAGACAAAATGAAGCAATAACAACGATACAAAGTAGCAGGCAATTATGTTATAATATTCTCTAATAGGATTCTCATCTCACATCGCCGGGGGTCTTCTGAAATTAGCACTCAACCGTTCACCATATATGGTACCAATTACCTATCTGTTACATGTATAGAAAAAAATACAAAAAAAATAATGTAACGAGGCCTTAGCCTGTTATTAGACGTGTAGTGTAGTAACATTTAAAAGTTTAATTTTATTAATTTCTAATTCTTATAATATATATTTTTTTTATTATTATGAAACTTCGCAATTATATATATTTTTTTGCCTTCACTCTTTATTCGGCACATTGTTAAGACTCAAGATAGTTTATTTCCCGCGAACTGCATAGTTTTGGACACATTGCCGTGCTCTTTCTTGTTACCAATATTTTTTTTATTTTGCTCTGAATGTAGGTACAAAATATTTTACAGTTTTAAAGCAGGCAAATGTAAATAATTCATTTCCCCTTATAAAACTGATGAATGATGATGTTAAGACACTACGTCCCCATTAAGTCAATTCCGTTCTCTACTTTTCATTGATTTTCCAAAGTATTCCGTGTTGAGCAGAGTGTAAATAAAAATACTTTCCCCTGAACGTGATTAAAATCTACAATCACCGCATTCACCACTTTTCGCCTGAGACATTGTAGAGTGGTGCAACTCAACACCGTGCTTTGTCTAGATCCTGGAATGTAAATATAGATAACTAATATACCCGAATGGGGATCAAATCCACGACTACCCCTTTAATAGTCAGGCCTGCTCTACTGCACCACGACGGCCTCAATCGTTTTAACGATAAACATAGTAAATACTTGAAATAAGGATACCCCCAGAGGGTCCATGTACGTTTAATCCCACGAGATATAACATGAATAAAGAACTATCTTATTCACAGTATTTTCTGATACAATCTTTCTCAGTGAGTCAAATATGTTATTATAGTGCATTGTTTTGTAATTAGAGCTTTATTTGATTGGTAGTTTAAAAGTTCCCAGGAAGAAGCTTTTACGAATTGTATTTTTTTATTAAAAGCAAATCAATTTTCAAAAACACAAAAACATTAGAAGGTGTCGTGAAACAATAACTGTAAGCAGAACGGTTGTGGGTTTTATTCCCGACTCGGAGAAAAGAAATATTGCATATTTTCATTTTCTCTGGAAACGAGATAAAGCGCATCGTTGAATTCCGCCACTTTATTAATTTCACTATTTATTGTCAACTCTTTCTTCGAATAAAATACCTGCTTTAATTATAAAAGTATATTAAATTAAACCAGCTTCGCGCTACAGCGTGATAACATCCCTCACACAGCTGGGGAGGCACAGCTACCTAGTGTTAAGACACTCCGTTCCCTACTTTCCGCTAAATTATAGAGGGACTGCGTGTTAAGTAGCGGAACTTAACGCTGTGCTTTGCTTCGAACCAGAGCGAATAATTTGAATAAATATTTAATTTCCACGAAAAGGATCAAACCCACAACCAATCCCGTTTACAGTCACACTTTGTGCTCCTGCATCACAAGTAGCCTCACCTTCAACAACACCTTCGGAAACGGGACCTCACGTTTTATACTCTACGCAAAAGAAGTTGTGGGCTACGACTCGTTACATGATAAAAATCGCATGCAGATGTCACAGTAAAATAAGACCAAATCGTGGGATTTAGAGAAAAAGACTTATTGTCCGCGAACAGATAACATCGTGTAGTGTTATTTTGTTTTATATCCTTGGTACAGTTCATTATTCTTATATTTTTTAAAAAAGGTACCTTAAAAGTTAAAATTAATGAAACAAACAACAAACTATAACATCAAGCCGTCAATACGGCTTTCGCTATGGTCGCTCAGCTGGTGATCTTCTGGCTAACCTACCGCTGGAAAGGCTTGACACATTGGCTTTGCGTAAAGACGTCCTCGCTGTGCCTTCTCTACCATATTTATCATAGGAAGTGTGCTGAAGAACTGTTTGACCTCTGAACTAGCATGTCTTTGGAAATCGTCCAAGAGTCCAAAGAGGCGCGGGTTCAAATCCTGCTACATTCAAATTGTTATACCTTTTTTAATAAAATATTTTTCTTTTTTAAGTGTACAATAGCATTTTAAAAATGTTGGAAAAATATATATTTCAAAAACCCTTATAAGCACCCAGATCAACCCGAAGGGCCTATCATTCTTCCAGACGCGAAATTTTTTTCATAATTATATTACAAGTATCTAGAACTCTAGAACAATGCTCGTAAGAAGCACCCGGCACTTTGTGTCCTAAGAATAATGAATGCGGATACTAAAAGGAAAAGTACCGTAAATAATATTTGTCAAATATATTTTTGGGCGTATATTAATAACTTAGTTGGCATCAATTTTAAACAACCTTTGGGACGTCTGGCGAGAGTAAAGGCATACGTAAATGATCTAGTAATAATGTTTATATATTTTTACATTACTCTTAGAAAAATATTTACATATGAGCGTTTCTTCTTTAAAGTATGTGAGCATGGATTATATAAGCTTTTAGATGGCGCTATCTCTGAAAGGGCTACATTTTCAAGTTAGTAAGTACACATACCGTCTTAACTACATATTCAGCTAATAATTCTCAAAATTTCAGCTTTGCTAAAATTGCGTAGGTTGGGAGCCTTAAAGATCCCATATCATTGATCTATTAGGCTTATTGGAATTGTGAACATTTAATAATACGACTTGTATAACTGATATACATGTATATACCAAACTGATAACCTCCCTTCTTTGAAGTCGGTTCATGAAAAAACAAGTAACATGATTAAATTATTTTAACCTTTAAAATAAATTTTACTACAGAAAGGAAAATGTAAATAGGTCAGTGCATGCAGTACACTAAAATTATCCCGCGGGATCCCTAAGCGCGTTGCACAAAATGAAATTTGCATGAATATACACTTTAGACTGCAGAAAGGAGACTTGTTTATTTTTGTTACTACTTAACTTGATGCATATTCTAAAACGATTCCCGCGGGGTTTGAGAAAGGAACATTTGCATGAAATTTATAAAACGATATGACAGAAAAAGAGTAGTTTTTCGAGTATATATGTCCATTTCCTTGGCATATTCCACAGCCTAAACGTCTGGACGGTTTTAGTATAAGAAATATCGTTGAATGCGTCAAAATTATGTTATTGACAGAGGCTAGTGAAAAGACAAATAATACTTCGTTAACAAGTAGTACTGAAAGATCCATATCACTTTTTTACTTCAAGTGTACCCGACTATAATTTCAATTATGCGCATTATTTTATATCAAGCTAATAGCCATATAAAAAAATATTTTTGTAAACGTAAACGTGTATAAACAAACAAACAGACAAAAAGTAATCATTGGTTCATATTTTTTTACGTTATCAGTGTGATATATATATGTATGTATAATAAATAAATAAATATTCCATATTTAAACCTTCAATATCTTTCGGGGTGACATGATTAACGAGTGATTGACTTTTTAATAATAGATAAACCTATATGCAATTCAGTGTGCGAGGTACATTGTCCATTATACAGAGCTAGGTTCTGCCAAAAATACAAAAAGACATGCTGGCAAAACCAAATGAAATAAATAGTTGAAAATGTCAGTTCATATAACTAGGGTACGAAGAAATAAGTCACGGCTTTACACTAAAATACATAATTCTTTAGAAGTAAGTTGTGAGAGATATTTTTCAATGGCGTAATTTTTATGTCAACCGTACATCGTACGTAACGTGACATCTAAATAGGTGATTGCGCCTTTATAGTGCTCAATGATAGACAATATTAAAGTCTATATTAATTTTCTTCTAAAGACCCTTTGAATTTAACTGAAAGTATAAAGCTCTTCAATTACTGCAACAAGAACGGGGTGTAGGATCTTGAGATTGATCTTAGGATGCCGTTTACAGTTATTTATGAATGAAAACGACAACTCAAGGTCGCTCTCACGATCGTTGTCCGAGGTGAGAGCAGTATAAAAATACAGACTTAAGAGAGAGGACTTCTCGGAATTTCTTCTACGAGAACTAAACAAGGATTTTCCAATTCACGTCTTAAAGTCCACGCACACACAGAGTATTCTTATTTCTCAATAATTGTAGAAGAAACGGGACAGGTCGGTGTTTTTTCCACAAGAAGCTGTGTAGATTAAAACTTCAATTAAACTTCAACTTCAACTCTTAGTCAACTGTGTTTCTGGTTATATTATTTTAGTTCTTTTGATACGTAAACGCGAAATCTAAAAATTACTTATTAATAGGTATACAAAAAAAATACAAAATTATCTTTCTAGTTCATCTGATACAAAATGAGGGCATATGCTCATAAACTTAAGTTTATCAACTTTTATAAATAACTTATTCTTTCCGTTGATCTACATACCTACATGGAATCGTTACGGAACTTTTGTCGCTAGCTAAAAGTCCTCCAGGGAGTCCTCGTTCTCGAGTGATTAATTATTTTTTTACAAAATGAAGCATAGTAACTCCATAATTTACAACATATTTAATAGTACCCTTTATTTGCGTAATATTTTTTAAGATTTTTTATTTTATTTAAGTAAAGTCACAACGTATTTTTTTAAGCTTCACGCTGTGTCCCGTACATAGCAGGAAAGGCAGAGATAAGCTAATGTTTAGACTCTCCGTTCCCTTTACGACACCTCCGTTCCCCAATTTCCGCCGAAATCTTGAAGCTCTAGTTCTCTAGTTAGTGAGAAACGAACCCAAATCCATCCCGTTTACCGTCGCTCCCTTGTGGCACTGCGCCACGACGACCTCACGACAGTAACGTAAAATTAGTTTTGATTAGAGAAAATCTCATATGCCGAAGCGTGTTCGTTGAAAGGCATCGTTTAACCACGCGTCAGTCTTGTATTAACAAACGTGTATGTGGTCAGAAGTTCAGTGTAACATTGACAAAAAAAATAATTTGGGTTTTTTTATATATATTTCAATTAATATTGTTATTTTATTTTTTTATTTATTTATAGATACGAAGTATTAATTTTAAAAAAATCTTTATAACACTTTATTTTCATACTTTTGTCAAATTCTGCAGTATTTAAATAGGTACATAAAGAAATGCAAAACATTGGACTTAGTGATTTGTATTATAAAATAATATTTTATATGATTTATAATTAAATAAAGATAAGTAAAGTTTGATAAATAATTATAAAGATTTTATTTTATTATTATCATTAAAAATTTTAAAGCTTTATTTATTCTCGATGTATATCTATGCTATTTATTTTTTATAATCTTACACTTTATCTCGTATACAACAAGGTAGATAAAAAGAACTTAATGTTTAAACACTCTAAACGGAGAATCACTAATTTCGAGACTTAGAGCACAAAATCTTCTTGATAACAATGGAGAAATGAAAATAATTATTACTAACCACACTCACAAGATATTGAAAGATACTGTCCGATACCACTGCGCCACGAGGCTTCACGGATTTTAAATAATAATTTAAATGTCATTCATAGACTTAAATTATAATTATAAATCATTTCAAATACTTTACGGGGGGATTAAGTAATGGATTACTCCATTGAAGCCTTCTGAGTTTAATCAAGGCGCCGATACTGATATCCTATATTAATGTGCCTTCATGTAGGATTTAAGTCATAGACCGTCTTATGTACAAGACTTTGAAGTCAGAAGGCTATTTCTTTTATTTATTGTGTGTGTATGTATTTTGCATTCCAATTTTTTTATTGACACTTGTTAAAACATATTTTTATTGTCTACTTTTTAAGTCTCTACTTTTTTAGTTACTCGGTTTAGCTACCTTAGGGAAAAACGTTAATATATATAAGATGATAATTAAATTACAGTGTTTTGCTAGTTAAAGTAAATAAACTAACTGATTTAAATTAATAATTGTTAAAAAGCAACATAATGATACTTAAATTATTTTGAGTTATAGTACAGTGTATATTGAGATATACTTTATTTAATGTCTTCGTTGTCATGTCTTCCAACGGCAATATAATTTTTATTTTATTTTAAATAATACTGTACCAAGTTCTAGGACAATATGAATAAAAAGCTTCATAAATAAAGAAACAAAACTGACTTTCGCATAATTATATTAATTTCGTTTATCGTTTTTATATTTTTTTCATGTAAGTATATTAGTTTGTAGAGGCCAGTCATGGCTCAGCGGCACGAAGTGTGATTGTTAAACCGACTGGTTGCGGGTTCCATCCCCACTCGAGGAGGTGAAATATTTACTTAAATTTGTATTTCCATTTCTTCACTCTGGTGTCGAGGTTAAGCGCGGCGTTGAGTTCTGGCACTTAACACGCAATGCTTCCAGAATTTGGCAGAGTGGGGAACGGAGTGTCTTAACACTAGGTTCGCTCTGCCTACCCTGCTGTGTGCAGGATACAGCGTGAAGCTGATTTAATTAGATTTAATTTATTTATATTTCATCATTTTTCTTGTTCTTTTTTTGCGTACAGTCCCATTAGAGGTTGTTTGGCAATACGCACGTTTCACCGCAGGGCATAACTAATGTTCTATTACCTATTACCTAAGACCAGGACACACAGGTGGGTCGGTATTACCGAGAAACATAAGAGTGTTTATTTTATTATACGAGAAGGTAATGGCATTGATACCTTTAGTTTTTTTATGAATTTAAATCTGAACGTATTGGTTGTGTGTTGATATGGTGAAATATTTTTTAATTTTTTTTTGTTTTTCTCTGTATTCGCATTCGTATATAGAGGAATCATAGTGTTAGAACACACTCTACTCCACTTTCCGCTCAACTTTTGAGCTAACTTTTGTATGTCGATATGCAGAACTTAGCGCTTTCTCTATCGAAACGGGAAAATTAAAAAAATAAATATAATCATCTATGTATCTATAATATATATATATATATATATATATATATATATATATATATATATATATATATATNATATGGATGGATGGGTGTATAGATGGAAATGAAAATATTTCAGCGGAGCGGGGCTTGAACCCACAAACATCGCGGGTACAGACAGATGGTGGCTTACTGCGATACAATAGCCTTTTTTTGAAGAATTAAGTTATTTCTGCGTTTTGTGAATTTTATCACCACTCAGAGGAATAACTACATACCTATTCATTATTTTTGTTTCAATTTAGTGGTGCGTGGATTTAGTCTGCCCACCCTACCATGGAAAATGGCACGAAGCTAAAAAAAATAGAATAATGTATCCATAGTTTTTTACCCCTTGACAAAATGTAAGCCATGTTGAGATAAAATAATAAACAAAAAATTACAAGCCCTCGCTTCTTCAGTAATGCGAACAAAATTGCAAAAAATATTACACTTTTGTTTGTCGCGGCGGATGGAAACCTGTCGCCATATGTGTCATCGGGGCGGATTAACGCTAAGACGGCAAAGGCATATTTACCTATTCTCGAGAAATTATCTGTATACCAGACGCATCTTAAGCAGTGCTTAATTTTTTTTTGTTTGAATAAAATAATATTAGTAGAGAATCGTAACATTAGGTACTCGCTACCTACTCTGCGATATGGATGAAAGAAAAAAAATACTCTTCGAAGAAAATACTTTAGATAACGGGAACGGTGCATTAATGGGAACAGACTGTCCGAACACTAAGTTTCCAGGTTCCCTCTGACTACTCTATTGTGTAGTTAATATATGTGTTATGTAGCCTACTGCATCGTTACTGGAGCGGGATTTTAGGATTTTTCTCTTTTTAACAATTTTCGCCCCGATTGTACATTGTGCAAAAAACCGGAACCAGGCAAGGTGGCCATGAATTATTGGCTGCTACAGTACGACCAATAACTTTGGCGAAATTTTGGTGACTGGGACACTAGTGTCCCAAAACTAAGACACTTTCCTGTCCCTTTTCGCCGATCGCCCCAATACTCGTATTGGATGCATTGTATGGTAAGAGACAAAACTCAACGTCGAAAGAAATGGATGAAAATATTAAATGTTTTATGTCTTTTTACGAGTATACGAATGATGCATATTATATTTATATTAGATATTTATGGAATATGTGGCCAGTCGTGGCGCCTCGCCACAAAGTGTGACTGTAAAACCGATTGGTTGTGGGTTCGATCCCCACTCGAGGAGATGAAATATTTACTTAAATTTATATTTCCATTTCTTCGCTCTTCGCGCGGCGTTGAGTTCTGCCACTTAACAGATTTGAAGATGCCTCCAGAAGGCGGCAAAAAGTGGGGAACGGAGTGTCTTACACTAGGTTCCCTCTGCCTCCCCTGCTGTGTGCGGGATACAGCGTGAAACTGATTTTTTTTTTATTTTTATATGTGTAATTTATACATTACAACAAATGAATTAAACTTTCTATCAAACATATATTGAGCTAAATTTGGAAAAATCTAATATAATTATCTAAGTAAATGTCACAAAAACCGTCTGAATATCAAATACCGAATCGACCTTTATGGCTTAAAATACTGACTTATTATTATGATCAAGGGACGTCGACGCGACATCCATAATTTTGTAGTTTATCTATATTTATTTTCCTAAACTCAGCTCGAATCACAGAAACTGCTCTGGGCTCCTCACCTTGCAACGCAATGGCCAAGTGCAACACGAAGTCGGCTCGATCTCTTCTGAGGGCAATAAATAAAAGAAGACCAAAAGACATTTTAGTAAATACAGTGTATACTCGACTCATGTCAATTTCCGGAACTCGATTGTAGGTAAATGTGCCTCGAGGCCGTCCCGGCCCTACACACTAGCATTACTTGGAACTTTCATACTTTGTAAAATTCCACGACGCCCCATGAAAATTAATATAAAAGAAAAAGCATTTTGTACGTCTCAGTAGCTATCGTTATTACCTTTATTGTTTTTTTCAAGCTTCACGCTGTATCCCGCTATATGGGTAAGTTTTTTCGGTCTGCTATGCTCTATAGATAGCCCGAAAGAACCTAGTGTAAGGCACTCCGTTCACCACGCAGCGCCCAATAACAGTGCGTGGCAATGAAAATAGTTCCCCCGACTGGGAATCGAATTGACAGCCATCGCGTTATGGCCAACGTAGTATATATTTAAAACTTGTTAATACAAATTTCATAATATAATATTGTTCGAAATCGGAAGCGGTTAACGTTATTTTAAAAAACAAGATAAAAACACATATCGTCTAAATTTTTCGGAAACAGATTCTGTGATATTACAATAAGTGACAATGATATGTACCTAATAACAATACTTTACACGACTTTTCTTCCGATAAGGACCGTTGCCTACAAGCAAGCAGAAGCCTCAATTGACACAATTCCATTATCCACAATTAATATAAACTCAATTGACACAATTCCATGCTTTTAGTCTTTTTCACCTATATTTACCCTCTTTTACACGAGTTTGCTAACAATATATATTTAACTTATTTAGAAAACGTATAAAAATTTGAACTTAGCGGGACTCGAACCCGCTCCTCCTGAAAACCGACCAGGTCGGTTTCTAAATAAATATTTTTCTTTCCTAAGTGTGGACTTTAAAAATGTTTAAAATATATATTTTATCTAAAATACATTAAATGTTTGAAGTTTGGTTTTGTTAACGGTGTGATCCATTTAAGATTTGTAACCAGAATTAAACACAACGAGACCGTCGTCGGCACAGCGGCACATCTTCTGTCTGACGCGATGGTGGTCGTTTCGCTGTACTTGGCACTTGAATTTTCTTATACTTTTATCAGTTTCACGCACACAGCAGGATAGACAAAAGAAACCTAGTGTCAAGACACTCTGTTACCCACTTCCTACCGAGTTCTGGAAGCATTGTGTGTTGAGTGGCAGAACTCAACGTCGCGCTTCGCCTCGACACCAGAGCGAAGAAATAAAAAATATAAACGTATATAAACATTACATTTTCACGAGTGGGGATCGAACCCACAACCAGTCAATTTTACAGTCACACTTTGTGCCCATGCAACACGACTGGCCTCACTCATTTATACTCACTCTGGATTAAAAGATAAAGCGCAGCGTTGTGGCACCTAATGTTTCAAAAATTGGGCAAGAAGTCGAGAACACAGTACCTCAACAATAGATTCCCTCTAACTATCCCGCTGTATGCGAGATACAGCGTGAAGCTAAAAAACAAATTAAGCACACCTTATATACATTATCCTTATATCCATTAGAATTGAGGTAAGCTTAATGACCGACGAGCTTTCCATCTTCAATCATCTTCATATTGAGGTTAGGAATTATATAGCTAACTAGGTAACAAGCCGGACTTGGGCTTACCTATAACCTGTGTTGTGATTTATGGCATGTACTTTTTAAAGTAGTAGGCCGTTGTGGCGCAGTGGAACAGCCTAACTGTAAACGGTAAGGTTGTAGGTTTGTTTTCCAATCGGAAAAATAATTAATTTCATTCTCTGCTGTAAAATACAAAGAAAAGTAAGTTCCGCTATTTGTTACGCAATACAATTTAGCGTAGCGTAATATGGGGAATACTATATTGGAAAAAGCGTGAACCTACTTAGACATACTTTTGGAACCTAAAATCTAGATTTTGTTTTAAGATGAAGTCTCCACGTTTTATCTTGTCACCAGAGCGAAGAAATAAAAATATTATAAATCACTCCCATGTGGGAATGGAACCCACGTCCATTCTGTATTCAATATAACTTTGTAATTATCATTTTTGTCATCAAAAGCAATCTAAAACAAGACTTAAAAAGAATGGTACTAAAAATAAACTTAGAATATAAGCAATTAAAGGCCTTCGCCTCATAAATAATCGTATAAAAATAGACAACAAGAGTATCGACTTGCGAGAGGAGTTGGGTTACGCGTGGGCTAGTGATGTTAATAGAGTGTGCTGCCTTTTATATTTTAAAATACTATTTATATTCTAGGGAGCTAAAAATATTTTGTATAGTAGATTCACGGTGCATCCCGCTCATAGCTGGAGGGAGGGAAGCTAGAGGGAAGCTAATGTTAAGACACTCCGTTCCCCACGCGATACCGAAATTTCGAAATACTGGATGGAGTGGTGGATATCAACGCCGCGCTTTGTCTTGTTGCCTGCGACTTCGCCACCTGATCAGTCGGAATAACTAAGAGCGGTGTCTTCACCTAAATCTCCATAAAACCAAGCAAAAAAAAACTTAAGTAAAAACTAAAAAGCATATAAGCGGGCGAAGCCCCGTTCAGGTCACTTGTAAAGTTGTAAGTAATAAGCACATCCCTATGTAACACTTACCTCCTGCGCCACTTTTTACCTATCATAAATGGAATATTTATTTATAAACCAACTACGAACGGGTACTAAACTGTTATTCTTAACGATTATAGCCATTACTTCTACTTTACTCGTGCGTGTAGTATATTTAATGTGGTATTTCTTTTCTATATACAATACCTATATTATTATATTATATATAGTATATCTATATCTTTTTCTTGAGGCCAGTCGTGGCGCAGGGGCACAAAATGTGACTGCAAAATCGACTGGTTGTGGGTTCGATTTTCATTTCTTCGCTCTGGTGTCGAGGCAAAGCGCGACGTTGAGTTTAGCCACTCAACACGTAATGCCTTCAGAACTCGGCGGAAAGTGGGGAACGGAGTGTCTTAAGACTAGATTCCCTCTGCCTACCCTGTTGTGTGCGGGATACAGCGTGAAGCTTATATCTTTTCTTTATTAACACTGTATCCTACATATATTCGGACAGAAAGAGGTGAGTGGAAACCTAAGTGTTAAGACACTCCGTTCCCTCTGCCTACTCTGAACCGAGTGTCTTTTTTATCGTCGTCGTATCATGTCGTATATGTGCGGGACACGGCGTGAAGCTAAAAAAATAAAAATAAACAGTGTAATAATATATTGGATGTGTTTTCATATTGCTTACTCTGTCATAATATTTACAAACGGAAATAACCTAATGTCTAAATACACCATACTCCCCTTTCCACTCGAATCAGAGACATTGTACGGTGAATTCAATGCCACATTTTGGCTACAATAGCGGATAAATATAAATAATTCAGTTCCCCAAGTAAGAATCAAACCCACCACCGTCTATATGTGATATAGAAAATCATGTAATCCACTGTTGCGCAGTAGTTCAGTCATATTATAAACGCGTTGTGGGCTCAAATGCCGCTCACGATAACAAGGCAAAGTGCGGTGTTGAGTTTAGCAACTCCACATTCAATGTCTGTTCAACAAAAGAAAATTGGAGTTAAAAAAAATAGTTAAAATTACTATAAAAACTAGTTTACTACAGTAGTTGAGTAAAAACGTAACGTGTATAATTAATAAAAGAAGGATCTTCGTTTAAATGTCATCGTTTATATGGAAATTTTATTATTATTGGATTTTTATTAAAACTGGCCATCTCTAGATGTTGGTTGGTGTAGTTTAAATTATATTATAATATACTAGCGACTCATGCGCGGATTCGTCCGCTTAAAATTATATTATAGCCAAATTATACAAGATATTTACATTGATTGTAGCCTATGTGTTATTCTGATGTATAAGCTGTAACACTGGAATACTTCGAGTTCCGCCTCCAGAATTCGGCGGAAAGTGGGCAACGGAAACGGTCTTAATGGGAATGAAGTTTCTTAACACTAGGTTCCCAGGTTCTCTCCGCCTACCCTGTTATGTGTATCTGCCACCGAAACCTATCTACACGCCAAATATCAACTTAAAAAAGTTTTTAAGGTCCAGTTTTGTCTGCGCATTGTATGTCAGTCACTCAGTAACGTAAGAGTTTAATATATGTTTGTATGATAGAGCTCGCGTGAGATCTTATTATCACATCGACATATTCTACCGTAAAATTAATGTGTAACTATGCAGCTTCCAATGTTTTTTTTACTTGACCACGTCAGAATGATATCTGTATGCAGGTTTGTCCGTCAGATATGTTACGATATATTCGTTTAATATATTTGGAATCTTGATACGGATACGGATATAAGAGGGATATTATATCGTTTTCGATTTCAATTATGATTATAAAATTATTACTGATAATCCTTTAGTTTCGAATAGTTACGTACATAAGATTTTTGCAGAATTTTTTAAAAGCTGTTATTGACAGCTTGAGATATTACTCTATATTTTTTTAGTAGCGTCGGCTTGGCCAAATAAACACACTTCAGCCTAAATATAGTATAAGTAGATAAACAATAAGTTATATGCCTCAAATACTTGAACTATACGTAATCGAACCTGCCGCCTTCTTCCTATAAGAGGATGCCAACGAGGGGTGTTGAAGTGTGCAAGGCGTGTCATAAATGAAGTCGAGTCACGCGCCGGACGCGCGACGCATTTCAAGACGCATAATTATTGATATGTAACCGTTTCTTGAAAAGTTCATTTTTTTTGCCTAACGGTTAAATTTTACTTGCAAAGTACAGTACGGCTATTGCTAATATAATATAATTATTTGTTTTGTAATTCTTGTTCCTGGAACATACATACATTAGCATATATTATGTACATATATGTATTTGTATGTACAATATATTTTTTTTTGGCTTTACGCTGAATCCCGCACATAGCAACGTAGGCAGAGGGAACCTAGGGATTCAGTGTTAAGACACTCCGTTCTCATTAAGACACTTCCTTTCCCCATAGTCTGTAGTCTTAAATAAAAAAAATACCAATATACAAATGTATTAATTCCAAGTTACAATTGAGAATTTTACAATATATGTAGGTACAATTGAATGCCTTGACACAGCGGTACACTGTCTTGCAAATCGGATAGTTATGGATTCGATTCCCTAGTGGAGAGTGAATTATTTTCCTTTCACATACAAAACGCGGCGTTGCGTTCCGCCACTCAATACGCTATGTCGTGAAAAGTTGGGCGGTGCGTCGGGAACAAAGTGTCTAAACATTAGGTTCCCTCTACCGTGATATATGCGGGATACATATTGCATATTGCATATGCGTGAACCTAGAAAAAAAAACTGTCTTATATACTTTTTTGTACAGCTTACCTAACTACCATCATTGAATACATAGTACATAAAAATATCGCCTTAAGCCATCTAAGATGGGTATCTTTCTCAGAAAATTTTACTTATAAACGTTAACTATCGAATGGTTATTTAATTAAAGAATTCTATAGATGTAAGTGATAAAATACTTCGGTCTTGGTCGTTTGTTTGTCACACACACACGCACACACGCGCACACATACCTGTACTGAGTCATCGAAATTCTTGAGCTTAACGCATTATTACCTATACATGGCTGTATTTAATAAAATATTGTATTTTATTTTTTTTAAAGTTTGAGCTCAAATTTTTTTTAAACTTCACATCGTATTCTGCAAATAGTAGAACAAGCAGAGGGAAAGAGTCTAGTGTTTAGATTCTGCTTCCCATTAAGACACTCCGGTCTCTATTTTCCGCAGAATCCTTAAGGGATTGCCGTAGCGTGTTGGTTAATGGAACTCAACATCGCACTTTGCTTCGGTATCACACATAGGAAATGAAAATATTAAATAGTTTATTTCCTCCGGGGAATCCAACTCACAATCGTCGCGTATGCGACTGTAAGTCGCATGCTTGTACCCCTGTTCCATTTCGCCTATTATCTAGATTTAATAGAAAACTAATTGTATATATAACTTATATTAAATATAACTATTGCAAATTTAAATCTAAATAAAAACATACGTGGCACGACGGACATTTAACGTTTATTTATATATACAGTATTCCACCAACAAGTCGATACTCTTATAAATAATTACTCATGCCGTCCGCATATGGCCATTGTGTTGAAGGGACAGTAAATTGTTCTAATATATAGTTCTCTCTTGGCTTAGATTATACAAGCTCCAGACTTCTGATGATTAAAAATGTCTACTGAACGAACAACGATTCTAAATTGATAATGATTAAATTTATTATGGCCTCGGATTTTAGATATTATATAATAAAACTATACTTCCCAGTAATTTTTATTTTTTTTTTATTTCACGCTCTATCCCGCATATTATAACCGCACCACACTTTGTATATCAGAGCGAGAAAAAAAAATATATAATCGTTCTCCCAAGTGTGGATCGAACCTACAAGCATTTAAACGGTGCCCCACTGCGCCAAGACGATCCCTAAAGAAGGTTGATTGAAATGTAGTAAATACACACTTTCATACTTAATAGTATGAAACAAAAAATAGCATTATTATATATTTACATAGCCAGAAAATTTTGCGAGTTGAGAAAAATCTTACCTTATAGGTAGATGTGTCCAAGAGGTAAAAGCCCCTACTCTCAGATTATTATTATAGGGACCTAGTCTTAAGACACTTTGTCCCTCATTTTCCGCAGAATATTTCGATGCAATTGAGTGGCGAAACTCAACGCTGAGCTTTTTGCCTTGACAGAGCGAAGAAATGATAATATTAAGACATAATAATTCTTTCAAATAGGGATTGAACTTACAACCTGTCGCGTTTACAGTCACACTTTGTGCCCATGCGCCACAAAGTCTTTGAAATCTAAAACAAAATGCTAACACCTCACAGCGTTAAACCAAGTTAATGAATTTAAATTGCTCCTCTGGTACAGATCTGCTAAACGCTTTGTTTGGTGCCGCGATACCATCTAGTTCCGAACGCTGCTATCAGATTGTACGCATTGTTTATACAGGAGGTTGTTTTTTTCAAAGCGGCTGTGGTAAAAATTGTTATTATATGTATAAATGATGGGTGTGAGTTCGATTCTCACTCGAAGGAATGAAATATTTTTTATTTTCCTCACTCTGGTAACAAGACAGAGCGGATTGAATTTCGCCACTGAACATGCAGTCTCGAAAATTGGGTGGTTAGAGGTAGCTTAAGACTAGGTTTAACCTGCTATATATAATGAAACTGAAAAGTGTTTCAATTTATAATTTTAATCCTCTGCGTGAAGCTAAAATAATTATTAATGTTAATAATTTAAATTTATTATTTTCACTAATAAAAAATAAAGAAAAAAGAAATGCCCTAAAGAATAGTGTTAAAATATTTATTTAGGCCATTTTCTCAAAGGATCTCTTAAAATTTGAATTTTAAAACAAAAATTTAGCAAGGAAAAGCTGATTACTAATTCATACTCTCAAATTAAAAATTAATTACGATAGCATCTTGGTATATTGAGGAGTACCTCTACCCACGCTTCTTATGAATAGACATTTGTGTTTATATTTATAATTTGCAACCAGCTCGCGTCTTCAGCATTGCGTGTTGAGTGGCGGAACTCAACGCCGCGCTTTTCCTCGTTACCAGAGCTTGGAAATAAAAATGTTAAATATTTCATTTACCCACGACGACCTCTTTCTCTTTTTAATATTAATAATGGCTGTCCACACAATGTTATTATATAAATATTTACTTTACTTGATTTTACTTGTTTAGTGCCTATTTTCCAACAAGACTTAAATAACCAAAAGATCTTTGGCACTGATTTTGGCATACATTCAATTTGGCCGCTTTTCACACATTGGTTCGTTAAATGTAAAAAGCTTTTGGAATTTGTTTAACTAATTTGTTTGATTATAAAATCTAACTTTGTACACTGTGTGTACATTTAGCTTCAAACAGTATCCCGCACGGCAGAGGGAACCTAGGGACTTAGTGTTAAAACACTCCTTTCACATTAAGACACTTCGGTTGATAGTTTTCTGCGAAATTCTTAAGGCATTGGATGTTGAATGATGGAATTCAAAGAAGCGTTTTGTTGCCTGAGTTGTATTTATTTATAAATATTATGATGACCTAACTGAGATTGACCAGCTCGTATAATTTCACACACTCTTTGGGACATTTTTGGATCTTTTTTCTTAAATTTCTTCCTATTTTAACAGCAAAATTAATTGAAACACGCATAAAAGTAAAAAATAATTACTTCTGACAGTGAAAGTATAGTATGTAAAATATTATCACCCATTATTTATATTAACCATGTGAAGAAGCCGTCGATGCGCAGTAAAACATTGTTGGGTCATATTGTAAATAAGGATGTGGGTTCGATCTCTATCTCCTCGATAGCAAGACGAACCAGGACGTTGAGTTTCTCAATAATAAACGCAATATCTCGAATTCATGCAGAAAATTGAGAACGCACCCACATACCTTACTAAGTAAATCTCATAGTAAATTGTAATAATAAGGCGCGACGTTAGATTCCACCACTTAAAACGTCTCTATACCTGTGTAACGAAGTGTCTTAACACTATGTACCCTGCTATATGAGGGATACAGCGTAAAAATAAAAGAAGATTTTGCATAATCGCTTATTTTTAAAATACTGTTTTGCAAGCACCATATATATAACTGATGTGCACAATTTCTTTTACGCAAAGGTTTTTACTCGTCACGGTTCAAACACTTCACAAGAAATTGCCCAGCTTTCTTCACTTTTTGAATTATAATTATTATTTAGAATTTTATACAAATCTTGAGGCCAGTCAGGCACAAGCGTGCAAATGTACACGCAACAGGTTGTAAGTTCGATTCCCAATCGAGAAAATAAAATATTTAAAATATTCATTTTCATCGCACTGCTAACGAGGCAAAGCGCGAGTTCCGCTACTTAACAAACCGAGGTTCCTTTAACTACCGATGCAGTTATAACGTAATATAACCTAATATACCCTATTATATATAGTATATACATAACGTAATATAACCTAATATATATAGTATATACATGTCAAAAAAAATGAAATCAGCTTCACGCTGTATCCCGCACACAGCAGGGTAGACCGAGGGAACCTAGTGTTAAGACACTCCGTTCCCCACTTCCTGCCGAATTCTGGAGGCATTGCGTGTTGAGTGGCAGAACTCAACGTCGCGCTTTGCCTCGACACCAGAGCGAAGAAATGGAAATATAAATTTAAGTAAATATTTCATCTCCTCGAGTGGGAATCGAACCCACAACCAATCGGTTTTACAGCAAACAAATTCCTCAGATTTATAATATTAGAATAGACGAAACAATAGCGTCCCGAAATCAAGTAATATTCACACGCTATTTGTCCACAGACCGTAACGAGCGTCGAACCTACTACTGCCGGCCTCGGGGTGTAATTATGATAAAATTAAAAAAATCCTTCCGTATTATATGTTGGAAATGATTAATGTTTATAGTAAATTATGTTTTTGTTTTTTTTTGTTGTTGTGATGAGCACGTTATTTATAAGAGATTGTACAAGAGATTTTTGTTTTCTTAACACTCACTTATCACGCTTACATATTTAAGTTTAAGAAACTGAATTCGTAATATTTGTACCATCATGAAATCGGCAGTTATACGAAGCTTATGTAACATTATAATAATATGGTATCCGGGACTAATGTCATGTAGAAGAAGTAGAAGAAAGTATCATCGAGCTGGTCCCATGATGGAGCCAGAAAGTAAACAGTGGAACTCTTCAGAGGTTATTATCGTAATCCGTTACCATTACGACACTTCCGTTACCCGGTTTCTGTTGAATTTTCGAGGCATTAAGTGTTGAGTGGGGAAACTCTAGGCCGCGCTTCACCTCGCTACCAGGGCTAGGAAATCGAAATATTAAATATATTTCATTTCGTCGAACTCGAACTGGAATCAAACCCACAACCAGTCGCGTTTACAGACTGACCTCGAGCGTGCTATGTCGACTTAGAAAAAAAAACCAATTAATTTCACTTTTAGGTGAAAGTTAACATTGAACTTTAAATATTAATTTTAATATCAAATTACCAATTAAAGCACGCCATTTTTTTTTCTACATTATTTTGGTAATTATATTATAATTCTGCTAATTGCTGTCGTGACTTAGTGACACAACGTCTGGCTGTAAACGCGACGTTTTGGATTCGATTTCTACTCTTCTGAAAGAATTATTTTTATTTTCTCGTTCTGGTGACAAGCGGCTTTGAGTCTCGCCACTCAACACTCAATGTCTCGAAAATTGAGTGTTGTATGGAGAACAGAGTGTTTTATCACTAGATTACCTCTGTATACCCAACTGTATGAGGGATAGAGCGTGAAGCTAAAGTTTAAAACTTACAATAGGAAGTGATTTTGTAAGATGAAGGAAAAAAGATGTACATATTATAAATTCATAAATATTTACAAGGATATCACAGTTATTGTGATGATGCAATTGCGCATCTGGTCATGTCACCTCTAGTTTTAACTTTTAAGATTAGTTATTTATCTATACCAATATTATAAATTTGAAGTGCCTGTTCGGTTGAACGCGCTAATCACAGGAACTACTGGTTCAAATTAAAATTATAATTTTTGTGTGGGCAAGATCGGCAAAGAAGGCTATGGGATATGTTACATCACGTTAATCGTTTTAATGTAAATGAATGAGGTTATTATAAAATAATATATTTTTGCCGATTTTGAATACAAATTAAGAGTAACTTTGTGTGTAGGCAAAAGCATGCAATATCTAATTTAATTGTTTTTTTAAATATGGTTAATATTGTTTTTTCATTCTTAATATGATTTTTTTTCTAATATTGATGTTCACATATTATTATATATTATTTTTATTATCAACATAAAGTTCACTATTAAATGAATATATTTCAATAAATCTATACGTCCATAGTAACATCATAAAGGTAAAAAGTCTGTTAGGTTTATTACTCCTACAAATGAAGTTCAGTTTTTGTATTAACAGAAACATTAATAAAAAATAATTACTTTTTCCGAGTGGGGATGAAACACACAACCGTCGCGTTATAGTCACACCCTTGTGCCCCTGCACCACTACGGCCTCTACAGACTACATCTACCTACTACCGATACCTACATATACATATACGTAAATTTAATACCTTTTATTCATTGTTACAGGTTCAGAAGCTCAAGTAGAATGTACGCCAGAGTACATGCGAGTAATGGTACCGATGGATGGTGATAGAAGTATATCTTATCTGGACCAATTGAAAGGTTAGTTCAATTATAATTAGAGACCTAGTTGTCATCTGTCACACGTCATCCGTCCCCCATCTTCCGTCCTTTATCAGCCAATCTAAAGATATTATTGCGAAACAAAGTACGAATTGGAATGAAGGACTTTTTTCTCCAATAAATCACTTCGCTACGCCAAAAATATCCATCCGCACGCTTTTGCCTCTAATGAAAATAGTTGTGCTCTAATATAAATAGTTAATTCTCCCTAATGGGAATCGAACCCACAACGATAAGTCATATCTGCCTGACTGCGCAACGATACCTGTTAAAGATATATAATTTCACAAAACAACGTGCACGTAATAAATAAGCACTTTCTTCATTATTTTTATTATTTATTAAAATTTATTCAACGCTTTAAGTTTTTTTTTCATTTAGAAATTATTTATTCTTTTTCACAGTTGGTCTATAATAAATTTTTAAAACATGTTTCGTAGTATGATTATTTTCTTTTTTGAATATTAAAATCTAGATTAGGTGATTTCAGAATAAAATAATATTTAAATTTTTCACTTAAGGCTTAAGAGAAATGATAAATCCAATGTCAGTTGTCTAAATTAAACATTTTCTAACTATACTTTTTGTAGAATGTTCTGACTAGACCATATTTTTTTTTTCGGTTTCACGTTGTATCGTGAACATTTAAAGAAAGACAGAGGAACACTGAGAACATAATGTTGAGACACTCCGTTTCCATTAAGACACTTCTGTCCCCCACTTGCCGCCGAATTCTGGAGGCATTGCATATATTACATTGCGTAATCTACGACTAACTCGTTTAACCTCGTTACCAGAGCGATTTTTTTTTTTTAAATATTTCATTCCTTTGAGTGGGGACACGCTTGTTTCCCTACGCCACGCCTGGCCTCCATAGATCAGTTAATCAACCTGAACTAGAGCTAAATTTAAATAAAAATATATAATCTATTAATAATCGTACCGCAACAGTTTTTAATTTCTGAGAAACTTACAAACAGACACACTAACATTAAAAACACCTCCTCGGAAGCCTATATAGAATATCATACTTAAATATTATCCAATGCGAACAATATCACATATGTACCTACATAGGTAAAACTAATAACCTTCTTTTTTTGAAGCCGGTTGATGTACAATAAGTACACAGAACATAATTAAATGTAATTTTAAAGATGTTTTTGTGATACTAATCTTTTTAGATTACGTAAAGTTCAGATTATTAGTAAATTTAATTTCATGTCAAACTAATAACCTCCTTTTTAGGAGTCGGTTATAAAAAAACAATAAATCGTCCCTGACAAAATGTTTCTTTTATACATAGTGAAACTCATAGTTAGAACAATATAGTGGTTAAATTCACACGATTTCAAAATCTTTTGTTACCTTCGTTCTTTATTGTAGCACTGCACTGTGATTATATTCATGCGAAGTAATGTGTAGGTTGAAAATATCAAAACAAATTTAAAACTTTGACTTTCAAAGTGCAGCGTTGATTTCCGCCACTCAACACGCAATACCTCTGCCGAAAGTGGAGATCGGAAGTGTCTTAATGGGAACTGAGTGTCTTAACACCAGGTTCCCAGATTCCCTCTGCCTACCCTGCAGCAGGTATATGCGGGAAATAGCGTGAAGCTAAAAATATATATAGAATAAAAAAACATTTTAACACAGAAGGCACCAACAAGCTAAAACATAACAACTTGAAAGCGGCAAAACAAGTAAAAGCTTTGTCTTTTTAAGTTCGTGAGTTCTATTTAAAGTTATCTATCTATCTATAATAAAATTTAATTACACTATTAATTGAAACGCACTCGTCGTTGTACGGTGGTCGATCCTAAAATGGTCAATGCAGTTACTCATGACCATATATAAACCTATTGTTGAACAACTTATTATTCCCATGATATTATGTTTTCTTTTGTTTGTTGAATGGTGGAAAAAAGGAATTAACATTTTTATCTGGAACTCACTATTTATATGTTCAATCAAGGAAAAAATATATAAAACAGCTTCATGCTGTATCCCGTGTATTTACTTGGTAGGCAGGGAACCTAATGTTAACCACTCCGTTCCCCAGTTACCGCCCAATTTGTCGAGATCGATCGTTTGACGAGACATTGCGTGTTGGGTGGCGGAATTCAACACCGCGCTTTGTCTACGAGAGAAGGGGAAATTAATGTTTTTACAAGCTTTTATTTAACTTGCTGTGTTAGCTGGTGTGTGTGAAAACTTGATAGCTAAATTCGACCCCCTTCTCAGCTGTTTAGATTACGACTTTAGTTCTTATGATCATGAAATTACATTTAATCAATATTTTTGTTATTACAAAATGGCAGCCGTAACACCATAACGGATAGCAAATTTTTGCACAGTCCATCTATTTGGGTATTAAATTAAGGAACTTAATTTGTTTTTACAAATATAATACACCCTATAAAAACATTTTGAGACGGGATAGCACAACTGACAATTTAAATTAGAGTTTGTTTTAAAATGTGTTTTTTTTATTATTATTTATCCTATGATTGATATTAAATAAATTGAAGCCAGTCGTGGCGCAGAGGCACAAAGTGTGACTGGTTGTAGGTTCGGTCCCCACTTGAGAAAATAAAATATTTATTTACATTTATATTTTCATTTCTTTTGAGTTGAGTTTGGCCACTCAATACGCAATGCCTCCAGAACTCGGCGGAAAGTGGGGAACGGAGTATCTTAGCACTAGGTTCCCCCTGCCTACCCTACAGTGCGCGGGATACAGCGTAAAGCTAATTTTGATTTTATTGACATAAAATTATCGACTACTCCTTACACTAAAATATTTTTATAAATTCTCATTATATCGATATATTTCTAAGGAACTCGCAGATATTTTTAACCTCCACCTGGATTCCGCATATGGCAGAGTAGGCAGAGGAAACTCAGTATTAAAACAGTACGTTCTCCTCTCTCCGGTCAAAATTTTAAGATATTGCTTGTTGAATAGCTGAACCCAATAACTTACGAGCATACTTAGAGCGAGAAAATGAACAAATGAAAATGAAAAAATTAACACTAGAAATAGGCATAATCTTGGTGCACCTGTAACTCGGTTGCATCGAATCCGTAATTCTTTTATGGAACAATGTGTACGCTTTTACAATAGGATCCCAGAAAACGTCAGAGAATTTTCTATATCACGATTTAAAAAAATTGTGAAAAGACCTTGGTGTGTTAAAGGTTATTGCCAAATTAATGATTTTGTAAATGATAACACGCCTTGGGAATGAAATGCTCGCTCCAGTCTGTTTCAAAGGTATCATTGTCACAGATAATTAAATATGTATTTGTTTAAAATTGATTTTAAAAAATAGGTCCCGCTGAGTTTCTTGCGCCGGTTCTTCTCAGGTCTGAGGCATTAACTTTAGTGAACTGGTGGTAAATTATTTGACGTTCAAAAAATGAAGCATGTAACTTCTTATTTTGAATAAAATTATTTGAATTTGAAATTTTAATAAAAATATCTCATTTCTCCGAGTGAGAATCGAACCCACTCGTTACCTTTACAGTAAGGCCCTGAGAATGCCAAATAATTTGAATATACAGAAAGGCATGGGAAACCTAATGTTTCCGTTCTCCATAACTCGCCCAATTTGACATTTGATGAGTGGCGGAATTCAACGCCGCACTTTATAAAACTTTCCGCTTTTAATTAAAAAAAATCACTACGATATTTATTACACTAAAACATTTATAAATACAACATCGGTAAATTTTAAAAAGTAAAATACTCACAGATATGGAACACTAAGTACTGTATCTCAACCACAATTACTTCCGCAATAATAATTTCTTTTAATAATGTTTTTATTCATTTTCTCTCTCCTAATATGTAGAGCTTATAAAATATGGATTAGATTGGTATGAGAAATAGCATTTTTATACGCAACTTTATTCGCGTGGACTTTGAAATATAAAATGGTGAATGTAGTTTTATCCAGTTCCCGTAGGAAATTCGAGAAATCCACTCGTAGTGTTCCCCAACATTCCTTAACCTTCCAAAATTTCTATTTCAAATTCCCATTTTCTAATCTCAGTAGTTCGTCGTAGTCACTCGGTGACGGAAGATCTTTTAATATTTAATACCTTGCTGTTACTCTAAGGTTCTGTATTAAAATAACGAAATCATAATTGTTATTAGAGATAGTCGTGGCAAAGGGAAGCAAGCGCGTGACTGTGGACACGACGTAACAAGGCGCGGCGTTGAGGTCCGCCACTCAACACAGAATACCTCGAAAATTCGTCAAAAAGTGGGGTTCCCTACCCAGTTATTTACAGGACACAACTTGTAGCTAAAAAATGTTATGATTATATTAAACATAATAATTACGTAGCGTCATCTAGCAAAAATCGAATTTAAAACGATTGCCTTATAGTGAGATATTCCCAACTTATTCCTGATAAATATCCAAGATACGAAAACAATAAGATTATGATACGAATCTGCGTACTTGTATAGGTATATTTTAAAGAGCTGTGACATTGAGAGACGTTTGAATAACCCCGGGGTGTTGATGGTGGCTATTTGAAATTGTAATACTCTTTGTATTCTTTATCGTTCCTAGAAATTTGAAAGGAAGTATATAATATAGATTCAAGTGTATGGGTAAATGTGACGGTTGTGGATTCGATTCTCACTTGCGGAATGAATTATTTTCATTTCCTCAACACAGTGTGGCGTTGAATTCTGACATTGAACACGCAATGTTCTGAAAATTGGATAGAAATTTGGAAAAAGCTTCCTCTATCTACCCTGTTATATCCGGGATACAGCGTGAAGCCAAACAACAAGTTCAATTTATAGTAAATCAGGGCTTCTATTACGCAATACCGTGAACGTTTTGATTCAGATTTTCGTTTCGATCATCCCGCCAATAATGAGATCCCGTGGGATTAAAAAAGTTTAATCTCGCTAATACCGATATTGAATGAAACTTGCGGTATTGGAAGCCCTATGGCCATATCGACAATATTTTGGACTAGCTTTCTCTTCGTGGATTTGCCTTTGTTTTACTACTATCCTCTACGTGTTACTTTTTCAAAATCACCACCAATAAAATATATATTTTATAGCTTCACGCTGTATCCCTTATATAGCAGGGTAGGCAGAGGGGACCTGGGAACCTAGGGATGAAGTTGAGGCGCAAACGTGCGACTGTAAATATTACAAGTTGTGGGTACTATTCCGTCGTTACTCGTGAAAATGAAATATTTAATATTTTCGTTTCTTCGCTCTGATACGAGGCAAAGCGCTACGTTGAGTTCCAACACTCAACAAGCAATGCCACAAGAATTTGGAAAATGGTTAAACTTTATTTATTAATTTCAAATTACGTTTCTATTTTGAAGTTTTGAAATTGTTTATTATTCATTTGTTTCATTCTAGACTATTCACCTTGCCAGCCAACGATAGAGGGACCCATGCACACGTACGTGCTCGACCTTGTCGACTATCACAAGTGTGCTGTTACCCGCGTCCTTAATACTTACACCGTAAGTACCTATTTCTTTTTTTATACCTTATCACGCATAGCGGGATAGACAGGGGGAGTCGAGTGTCAGTGTTCTCCGCCTTCACACTGAATTCAAGACTGCACGTTGTGTGTCGTAATTCAATATTTCTGTCTTCGTTGTTTAGTAGGTCCGTACCTATTTATACATAAATCGCTCTCAACTCTGAAATCGATCTTGAGGTTCCATATTCATTCATGGATTATAGTTTATAAATGAACACGGCGCCTCAAGATCATTTTAGACCTTTGTCTTTGATTGAGTGTAGCCCTACCTTCATATTTGGGATCAGGTCAGCATCATCGATTAATAAGGTCATCTCAGAGCAGAGAGCGGCTTATAAATAAGGCCTTTAGTGACTGACAGACAAAGCTCAGACGTCAGTAGTTACTGAACTCAGAAAGTTATGGCGTGTAGTGTGGTTACGGAGTTTAGCAGAACACTTAGGCAGGATATTTCGATTTTGTTACGATGAGATTTACCATTTTACGACTTAAAATCCACACAAATTGAGGCTCATACCCATGTACCCACGGGTGACGGTGACGGCCAGTAATAACAACAAAAGCCGCTTAACTAGTCAATGATTCTTGCACTTCTAAGCTCCGTCTTTAAGGAAGTAGATACGTTTAAATATCTAGTACCTAGATATAAAACAACAACAAATTGTAATTTAAGCTTTATTCTGTACAGAATAAAGTTCAAATTTGTCTATTGATTTGACTGACAATTCCACATTACATATAAGGTGTAAGGAAGACATCTGGATGATATTTTTTGTTCGATTCCCGTTAGAACGTTTTTTATTATAACTAAATATTTTCCGGATGGCTTCTTTTCTCGCTATTATTATTAACCTAACCATATAATGGACAGCATTTTCCTTTTAACGCGGTTGTGAATTCGATTCCTATTCGGGGAAACAGTTTTTTTTATTATTCACTTTGGTAAGAGAGAGTGTAAATTCCACCACTCAATAACAATGTACTACAACATTCAATAGATTCTCTCTGCTTACCTTACTTTATAAGATAGCTTAGCCGAAAGTTAAAAATATTGATTTTGATGTTATAATACGACATTCTCTAATTTTGTGTTCAGGGCAAACGGACATACTATCACAAAATCGTGATAGAAGACTCATCAGGAGGCAGAGAGACTGTCAGAGCGCGGTGTGAGGTGACCGGCAAGACGCGTGCCGTCGCAAAACGCGCTGTCGAAGCTTTCCCACTAGATTTCAATGAACCTGAGTAAGTTTTTTATACTGTACTTATATACAAATATTATAAAACTGTAAAATTGTTTGGTCGTACGCACTTATGTCGGAAACTACAAATTGGAATTGAAAATTTGCTTACCTTTAGAAAGGCTATATAACACGTTTATCGTTTCGATGTAACTTACTATACGTGCGGTCAGAGTTTTGTTTTGATCTATTCCGTTCTTTGATTATGGCGTTCCGAAGACACTTGGAATGTGTCATGTGGACCTACCGTTTTTTTTTACTTACCCACGGGGAGAAGCCATCTAAAATTAAAAAAAAATCATTTTGAAGATAAAAAAGATGTAGATTTTTTTTTATTTCAACGAAATTATTTCATAAAATTATTATATTTATTACAATTTCAGTGTATTGAACATCACAAGGTACATGGAGGGTCATGCTGGTGATCCTATTTTAGGAGCAGCTGTAAAGCAAAATGGAAAACAGTAAGTTTCTTAATAAAAAAATATATAATTAAAATATGTATGATGTATAATATATTATAATACATACAAATTAGTATATTCTTAAAAAATGTTGTTAATTAGAATGCGAATTAATTATTTTCTTAACCGACTTCTGTAAGAAAAGGAAGTTATCAATTTGACTGGGTAAACCGATTTTGATTATTCTTTTTTATTTGAAAGCTAATGCTTCCCGTGTAGTTCCATTTTAATTTAGTCCGTTTCTGACAATGGTATCTATGACAAACTCACATAAGTCTTAAATTTGCATTAAGTATAATATGTACGCGACAAATAGACGAATAACTCAATATCCCGTCGACCGATTTCGATTATTCCTTTTTTATTGCAAAGGATACACTTCAAGGGGAGTTTAGATAAAAGCTTGTTTAGGTTCAGATTATGAGATCCGATTGAAATTGAAGAAGTCGATTTTTTTTGTTAACAAATATATATATATATAAAAGGATTTGTGCTGACTGACTGAGGTAAGACGCACGCAGAGCCGTAACCGCTGATGGTAGAAACGTGAAATTTGGGCAGATGTTTATTTTCATATTCTGGACATCCACTAAGAAGGGAATTTGAAAAATTTTAACCCTAAAGGGATGAAATAGGGGTTGAAAGTTTGTATGGAAAAAAATTTTAATCTGTACCGATTTTTATAAAATTTGAAATTCAGACTCTTAAAAATATTTCATTGAACACGTGTTTGATGGTTTTAAGAATTCACCCCCTAAGGGTTCAAATAAGAGGTTGAAAGTTTATATGGAAAAATCTTTAAATTGCCACCGATTTTTATGAAAATTTAAATTCAGACTGTTAAAAATATCTTATTGAACACGTGTTTCGTGGTTTTTTTAGAATTCACTCCTAATAAGCGGGCGAAGCCGCGCGCGCTCTCTAGTATTGAATAAAAAGCTTACATATTAAAAAAAATCTTAAGCAAACATTCCCAAGGAAAGATATATATGTAGTATGTTATAGAAACCAGTATCCAAGAGGTAAAATAAAAATAAATCAGCTTCACGCTGTATCCCGCACACAGCAGGGTACCTAGTTTTCCACTTTCCGCTAAATTCTGGAGGCATTGCGTGTTAAGTGGCGGAAATCAACACCGCGTTTTTCCTCGACACCAGAGCGAAGAAATAAAAATATTCATTTAATTAAATATTTCATTTCCTCGAGGGAGGATCGAACCCACAACCAGTCACGGTTTGGGTGCCACGACAGGCCGCAAGACATGTATCCAAGAGGTGTGGGCTCAAATCCTGAGATAATATAATATTTTAACGTTTGATGTTTTATCTATTATTTTACTATATATTTTACAAATCCTTAACACATGTTATTATCACGATGGTAGTCTGATTGCTCGGAGAAAAGACCACATTTTAACTTTTTTTAGCTTTACGCTGTATCCCGAACATAGCAGGATAGGCAGATAGAACTTGGGAACCTAGTGTTAAGACACTTCGTTTCCTATTAAGACTTCCATTTACCGCGATTTATCTTAGCAGAGCTTATGGAAATTAAAAATATATACCTCATTCCTACAAATCGAAATTAAAAACAAAAATTTCGAAAAACCACCGACTTCATAGAAATATATTATAATCTAATACATTACTTTTCAGAGTGTCTGGTGAAATATCTGTGAGTCCCGGTACTCCGCTGTCCATGGAGATATTCCTTGATGAATCATCCAGCTCTGTTTACGGCATACTTGTTAATTATATGCACGTCACCGATACTGGGAAACAACAGGAGACTATCATATTTAATGGGTAAGCTAGTGAGTACAAGTGAGTGAGCAGATGAGTGAGTGAGTGACAGCAAAATCTGGTATTTTTATAGATGTTACCGATATGAGAAACAACAGGAGACTGTTGTTTTTAAGGGCGACTGAGTGAAGGGAAGTGCGAGCAAGAGAATTCATTAATTAAATACATAAACAATAATTTAATAAATGTAAGTAGTAATTTAATAAAGGAGGCCGGTCGTGGCGCAGCGGCCACGACCGGCCTCCAGAAATCGGCAGAAAGTGGGGAACGGAGTGTCTTAACATTAGGTTCCCTCTGCCTACCCTGCTGTGTGCGGGATACAGCGTGAAGCTAATTTAATTTAATTTTTTAATTTAATAAATGTAAAAACGACATAGAAATAAAATCCTTACTCCAGTCTGTTTCATTGTCAGTGCCAGTAAGTACCTACTAATTAAATAAAGGCACGTATGTTAGTATATACATATATGTATATAGGTATATTAAATATTAAGTATTAAGTGAGTTATTAAAAATATATTATAAATCAATGGTTAGATAAATGAGTCATTTTTTTACCATTTTGAGTAAATGTGCAGTAGATATTTGAATAACTAAGTTAATAAGTGAGTGAGTGTTTTTTTATTATTACTATATAAATTCCAGATGCTCAGTGGACCCATATCTCTTCGACAATTTTCTGACTTCCAACGGAAAGAATTTAACAGCTAAATTCAGAGCATTCAAGTTCCCCGATACTACATACGTACAGTTCATAGGGAAGGTCACCGTCTGTGTTGATAAATGTCAAGGGGTGAGCTACTTATTACTTTTACAACTTCATGCTTTTCCCATATAGCATGGTAGGAAAAAAGAGCCACCGTTCCCTAAGCACTGCTCATTTTTGTTTGTTTTCATTTTTCTTATGAAAATTATTTAGTGTGTAAGTTTTAGTTCAAAATCTTAATTTTAAGCACTGAATTTTCATTTTTACACATCAAATTCATTCAAATAACAAAAAAGTATATCTCTACTTGATATTTACATATTTAACTACCGTTCTCACTCTATATTTTTATATATTTTATTCTATACTTTTTAAAATTACTTTAACTAACAACAATAGATACTAAAAATTAATAATAAATAAAGATTTTTTTTCTATGTGACCTTGTCTATTCTCAGGTGCAATGCAGTAACGGAGTGACCGCATATGGACGTAGACGTCGGTCACTAAGCTCTTCCGCAAACGCTAACAGAGTGTACGAAGTCTCCTTAACAACTATTATTAAAGTGGACTGGGATGATGGCGTTAGGAAAGAGGGTGGGTTCTATCAATATTTGTTTAGCTGTTTTTTTATGTTGAATTTATAAAAATTAGAAGATTCTTTTCGACTTCGGAAAAGGAATCACCTAAAAAAGGATTAACCTAGTTAATCCAATTTTTGAGACGTTGCGAGTTAAAAGTTATTTTTTGTTTCGTGTTTTTATCTGAGGGAGCTCAAGAAAATAATTCATTCTCCCGAATGAAAATCAAACTCACAACCATCGCGTTTCGACCTATATAATTGTCCTCTATACGATTTTTTTTTTTCAATTTTATATGATACTCAAATTTGTGGCATGGCACAACTCGAGCTTCTGACTTTCAGCACAGTGGTTGTCGGTTCAATTCCCATGAAGTTTCAATCGTTTTAATTTTAAACTAATGATTTATTCGCTGATTAACACTCCAACACAAAAATGACACAAACTAAAAAACTATAAATCTTGACACTGTCCAGCATTGCACGTTAAGTGGCGGAACATAGCAAAACATAATAAATAACATTAGGTTATATTCCGCCGTAAAGTAAATACATTATAATGATTAAAAATAATCTTTCTTTTCAGAATACGTTTTATCACTACCAAAAAATTTAAAAGTCGGTAATCAAATGCTCGGCGAGGACGGAACCCCCGCGACCGTCGAACAAACCAAGGACACTAAACTAGTTTATTATGAAATGACTAATAATGCTAACATTAATACACAGATGTACAGCGTGATTTTAATTATTAGTTCCGTATTTTTTTTTCTTTAAATAATATATTTTAGTAAGATTAACCAACTTTTTTTATTTGTCTGTTTAATTTTTTTTAAACTAAATTTTGATACTCATTAGTTGTGTTTTTTTTTTCATTTCGATTTTTTTTATTCGTATGTACGCAATTTCGTAATTTCATTTCAGGTGATGTATTAATAAATAAAAATAATTAGTTTAAATGAAAGTGATGAATAATCTATCTTTAAGTGCCTTCTTAACTTAGAAACTGCCAAAAAAGTTAAATAATAATGGCGATAAGTAACTTTCTCTTTGTTATCTATCATGTTTATTTCCATGTATTATACTTTCAACTATTTTCTTGCCTACTGTACTGTACTGGAATTTACTAAGCTGGTCTAGACTGTACTGGATATAAATTTAGCTAAATGCTATAAAAGATAAAAAAAATATATTTAAAGCGAAAAATATATCACGAAATGGCGGTAATAGTCGTTGTATTTTTTCTGTGCTCCAAGTGGTCTGTAGTTCACAGTCCTAAATATTTTACATTAGCTTCAGTATAAAATGAGTTTCTGGAGAAAGGAAGATGAGAGAAACAAATAACAGAGTGATCCTATAAAAAATCTGATTTTTTAAATTATTTTTTCACGAATTGTAATATTTTTTATTTTTCTTTTTTGGCACCTAATAATGCTAACGCATTTAAGTTTACTAGTCTTTAATAATACGTTGTGTAAGAAATAGGCAGTGATAACATTTCTACCATTTTTTTTATAATTTTGACAGTTGATATTTTTTTTCAAAAAGAATATAATAAACACTAACATTTACTTCGAGATTTGTATGATTATATTTTTAATTATGTTTTCTTTTTTTTTCTATTATATGTAATGATGATAGTTATAATTTTATTTAGTGTAATGGTATTTTTATATAATTTTTTTGGTTCTAACCAAATTTATTCCAAATTTTGTACTAAAGACATTTTATTTTTGATAATTTTTTGTTTTTTTATATATTTTTTGTCATTTTTAATATCAGTGCTTCGCAATAACAATTTACAAGTGAAAATAACATTTTAGTATTAGTATTAAGAATAATAAAACATTAAAACTATTATGCAGTCTTATTTAAATTTCACAATTTTTTTTTTATTTCAATGATCCAAGTAAACATTGGCTTCAAAAAATTATACACGTAAAATGGGGTATAATGGGAATAGAAACAGTTTTAAACTTCCAACCCGATTTACATATACTTTATGAATGGTAGTTACGTTAAAATTTTGTATATACTATGAGTCGTTCATACCTGGAAAGTGGAGTCAAAGGACACAAGAAAGGAGTGAATAGAAAAAATATGCTAGGGTTGATAAGAACACTTGACCTTTTTTGTGATAAATAAATATTATATGAATAATAATTTAATGAAATACTCTGTATACAGAGTATTTTTGTCTTCACCACTTTTAATAAAAGCACAGTTTTAACTACTTTATAAAAGCCTAATACTAATTAAAGCAAAAGAGATTTTGCCAGATATGAAAAAGTGATTTTTTCGAACAAAATAAAAATAAAATTTTGATTCGAACAAAATAAAAATAAAATTATCGTTGTAAAATAAAACGCCATTCGTTAAAAATGACACCCACAGACACTAACCTATCAAAGCGACAACATCATACACGCCTCATTCACGGAATCGAGTCGTAGGTATTGGCGGTTAAGTTGAACGTTATTTAGGTGTATTTTAAAAAATAGATAATTGCGTAAAATAGAACGAAAGACGGGATATGTTACGTTCTATTTTATGGTTTCTCGTTCTGGGATGTTTTTTGATAATGAAACATGGCAGATCTTTTTTTTTCGACTTGGCCATGTTTAATAGTATTTTTGTAGTAGTAGATGTCTACGTTATACATGTCTACATCTATTCGTAACTGCGTCACATAAAATACACTATGGATAAAAATCATAAATGAATATAATAATCCCACGTCTTAACTGTTGGGGAAACTGCTTAATTTTTATTAGGTACGTTTTTAAAGTATTTTACTGTATATGCTGCTCCCGTAAAACGAATGCAGACGCTTCTACCCAGTATATTTTGTGCCTGCGACTGTAAATACATTTTATTTCCTTGTTTGGCAACAAGGCAAAGCGCGGCGTTAAGTTCCGTCAATCAATACGAGATTTCGGCGGAGAGTGGGAAACGGATATGTCTCAATATGGACTATATTAATAGTAGGTTGCCTGGTTCCAGGCAGGTTATTTGAAAGCACAATTCAATTTGTAACAATGCGTATACAACATCAAATATTTTTTTGTCAACTCCACGCTGTACACCGTATACCGCATATAAATGGGCTGACAATTGGCAGATAGAATCTAATATTAATAATACTGCATCATAGTCTTAACTTATTTGGTAAAATCAAAAGTTATCAAAAAATTTAAAAGTTATCTTTAGAAATAAATATTCAATAGAGTGGACTATATCTGAAATAAATAAAACAAAGAACAAAGATTTCAGTCTTTTAATAGAACCATTATAGATAAATCTAACAACACTAATCAGAAACTAACACTGAAGACACAAAGAAGAACAAAATCACAATACAAAATGTTAAATCTCAATTCCTATATATAAAATTGGACAGACGTTAATAGTTTTGGAGTACATCGCAGATAATTTATCATTTTATTATATTTCTTCTATATATACATACCTTTTTTAATAAAAAATAAGAAATTTTCACTACTGGCAACATTTTAAACCCTTTTTTTTATATATCAACTGTCATGTATTATTTCTTATCTTTAGAAATGTATAAGTCAAATGATAAAATATCAACGAAAGTAGATACTTATTTTAGAAAAAAATATTAAATTCTTAGTTAATTAAAAAAACATCTTAAACACGAATAACTACAATTCAGAAATACAAATATGGACTGCAAAAATTTTATCTAAATTTCTAAATATAAATTACAAAAGTATGAATTAAACAATAGTTTAAAAATGTACAATTCCTTTATTTTGCAGGACTTTTTTTAATTAACTTAATGGTAAATAGATATAACTAAATAAACGCGTAAATAGTAGCTTAAGTAAAAAAATTACAATATTATCGCAGATATCGATTATTTTTAACAGATTTAAATCGATTTCAATATTAATATAAAAAACAATGATTTATAATTTATTTAAATAATATGTGTTTTATTTGAGTGCTATGTTTAGTCTTTCTCTTTTTTCAATTAATTTTTAAATTTTAAAACAATAACAATAATTCATTATACATATTTATATTATTATTCAAAAACCAAGAATTGAAATATGCACATAAATTTTAACAATGCCTCTTTAAATAACCGATATCCACCATATTTTTTTAAGAAAATAATATAAAATTTAGAATTGTGCGTGGAAGAAGGAACTTTGTTTTTCATATAATAATTAATATCTTAGAAATTTCAAAAAATAAATACATAGTACATAAAAGTCACAATTTTTATATAAATATATGAAGCACGCGTTTTTGGACAAAGGCAAGTCGAGTTTTTAGGTAAAAAAACAATCATTGGCTGTACTAATTAGTCTTCAACAAAGTAAATTTATTAAAAAAATATTTAATCGAAACTAGTTGACATCGGATAAGAGTTACTCAAGTAACATTAAAATAACTACAAACTTTATTAAAATATTATAAATACAAAATAAAATGATTTCATTACATTTATCTGACAGAAATTATTTTTTATATATATATGTATATTGAATATAAGGATCTAAATATACAACTAAGAAATAGGCTAAAAATATTATTTACACAATAATAATAGTATGTATATTGCTTTATTAGTAGATTTTGATAGATTTTTAATAAAAGGTAAGAATTTTTCATTTGTTTACATATGAAAAAGGCCCGTTTTGGTAAAAAATATCATGTTAGAAATATTGAAAGATTGAAAAAAATCAATTGATTTTGTATTTTAATTTAAAAAATATTTTTATGTCATGTTATAAAAATTTCTATAATACATACTCTACTTGGCACACAATTCTAAATAACTAAATCTATAAGTTATTGTAATGAAATATATTCTTTAAATCGTTTATATTATTAAAAAGAATATAAAAATTGTTAATCAGATTGCCGATCTAACTTAAATAATAATATGGAGAAAGAATCGTCATTTTTAATAATATTGAACGAAATATAGTCTTGTAAATCAGGGCACTATGAAGATTCCCTAACTTTGGTTTAAAAAACAGTCATAAAAATGTATATTTCTTGAAAATATTATTAATTTGAAAATATAATCTTTTTTTAATTTTTGTAAGTTACTTAATAATATAGTTTATAGGGTTTCGTACCCAAAATTAAAACAGGACTACACAAAGTACTAAGACTACCATCGCTGTCCGTCCGCCCGTGTGTCACCAGGCTATATCTCAATTATGTTTTTATTGCAGCTATACAAATACTAAAAAATTAAATAAAATTAATACAATGAAAAGATACGAAAAACAAAAGAGTGAATCAAGAAAAAAATGCATGCATGTATTATACAGGTACATGCATGTATTATACAGGTATATGCATGTATTATGCATATAAATCTTTTTTTTATAACTCTCACTGTCTTAACGTCACAATATTCGAAGTTTCGTGTCGTGTAAGTGTCGTTATATAAAGTTTACACTGAACATAAAACAAAATAACGTAAAAATTGTCCTGCTTAAACTTTAAATTCCTAAGAATTAAAAATTATATATATTTTTTATACGGATTTCGTAATATTATAACTAATTACTTAGATGTAATTATAGACTCAAGTAATACTATTAAAAATTATTAGTATCACGATCGTGTCCTCTCTTTCGCACCAATCAAAAATATTCGATGTTTATCTCGTTCTTTCAGTCTGAAGCGAAAACTTAGAAGATCTAATACACCATTTTGGCAATTACAATAGGAAATTTTAGTATATTATAATATTTTAAATTAATGAGTATTTTAGAATCTCGATTTTTATAATTCAGTAAAATAGAGAGCAATATTAATTTTAAAAAGTCAAAATGTCACATTAACGCCATTCGATTGTCAAAACGACAGCTAACTTGTCATAGTGTCAGAATACTTAACCATCAAAAAATTCCACCTTCTGCTAAATCTACAATTTTTAAAACTTTAAATATACATTCGAAGACGAAATTTGGACTACATTTCATTGAGGTACAGTCAGCAAAATAGACT
Source organism: Heliconius hermathena (assembly GCA_013403705.1). Classification (NCBI taxonomy): domain Eukaryota; kingdom Metazoa; phylum Arthropoda; class Insecta; order Lepidoptera; family Nymphalidae; genus Heliconius; species Heliconius hermathena. The sequence goes on from JAAIXJ010000172.1 coordinate 114,819, forward strand.
AATGTTTTTGGAAAATTAAATTTAATGTTATTTAAAAAACATTTACTATTTTATTCATATCAAACATAAACATATTTTATGATTTATATTTTATGATGATATGCAGAGGGAACCTACTATTAAGACATTTCGTTCTTCAGTTACCGGACATTTTCCGAGGCTTTGTCTTGTTACCAGAGCGAGGAAATGAAAATAATTTATAAATGAAAATATTTATAAGTGGGAATCCAATCCACAACTGTTGCGCTTACAGCCAAACGCTGTGTCACTGTTCGACGACTTTCTCTAAATGAATATGTTAATAAAAAAAACTTTGAATACTTTGCAATATTAATATTGTTGACTGTACCAACATTTGGAGGTTTCGTAGTAAAATTGAAAAATACCACAGTGTCTAAAGCTCGCTAATTCGAATTGTTTATAAATGACCAGTTAATTATAATAAGACTCTTGTTATCGCTTTTATTTGTCACCCGGAAATACTACATTGCCAGTATACGTATATTTAATTATTACCTGTGACAAGTGTCATACAACTGTCTTTTATTGACAGTTTGACATTTTTTATCTGTCCTTTACTTATGGCATTATGAGCACGAACACTTGTCCAATATACTTTGACAAATGTCATACCATTGCCATTTTTGACATTTTTAATCTGTCACTTGTTTCTCAGAACCACTCTGCCATCCCGAGTCCATTGTATTTGTATCGCTGTAGCAATGATGGTGGTTAGTTTTTAAAATTTCATCTTTTTCACGAACCGTTTCATATTGAGAGTCGGGCGCCAAACATTTTGACACTTCCGGTTCATTAGAATATACCGTTTCCGGTTTAATATTTCTGTCGTCGTCTGATAATAAAGATTCTTCTGTATTTGGCGAGAGCGGTGATAAATTTGGGGTAAAGAAATCTTTATTCGAATCCGAACTTGACTGTCTCGGATTTTCTTTTATATTCTTAGGACTAGTGCGTGTCATACGTAATGGTGTCACGTGACGCATTTTAGGACTACCCTCTATTCTTATACTTGAATTTAGGTCCGACATTCTGCGATCATCGAATCTTTCACTGCGAGATTCATGTGCTCTGTCCCGTTCACTGATTCGGTCTATCCTAGAATCATTCAAACGATCGCTCAAACGTTCATTCCGTTCATTAAGTCGGTCTCTAGAATCGTTCATTCTATCTCTTGGGTCACCGCGATCGGAATCATTCAATCTATCGACTCTTGAATCATTCAACCTATCACCTCTTGAATCATTTAATCGTTCCACTCTAGAATCATTCAATCGTTCAACTCTTGAATCATTCAATCGTTCAACTCTTGAATCATTCAATCGTTCAACTCTTGAATCATTTAATCGTTCAACTCTAGAATCATTCAATCGTTCAACTCTTGAATCATTTAATCGTTCAACTCTAGAATCGTTCAATCGTTCAACTCTAGAATCATTCAATCGATCTCGTGAGTCATTCACTCGTGACTCACGCGATTCATTAATTCTATCACTCATTCTTATTTCGTTCATTCTTTCAATTCTCATCGAATTGTTCAAATGTTCAATCTGTTGTTCCGTTAATCGTACGGAATTATTAAAATCTCTTATTTTATCTTGTTTTATGTGTTTTTCCGTGTTTTTCGGCCGCCTTTTAGAACCGACTTGTGGTTGAGGTCGTTGTTGACGTGTTAATGTGAACGATGTGTCCGATTCAGATGTTGATTCTGGATGATTCTCTATAGTGCCGACTAAAGCTGACATATTATTTGCATTCACACAGCAATCCGCCTGGAAATATAATTATATAATTTGGTATCGATTTTATGAGATAATAAAGAATCGTAAAATGTTATGCCACTTCACTCTCTTGCCACTCGTGTTACTTTGAATATTGAACGTTTGCTATAAAAGACTATGGATTCGATCTGTACTCGGAAGAATAAGCGCAGCGTTGAGTTTCGCAACTAAACTCAACATCACGCTTTCGGCGGAAAGAGGAGAGCTGTGTAAAGGAAAAGTTTTAAAAATACTCACATTACAACAACTCGATACATCAGCGAAATACACTTCAGATTCTGTATTTTGATTCACACCACGACAATCTTGTATTGAGGATCTGTTCAAACAACGTCACATTAGAGAATACATTCAATTATAATATTTGAAGCCTTCGTTTTGCAGTGGGATAGCATGGGCATGCTATCGCGGTTGCGATGGTTTTGAACTTGATTGTCACTAGGGAAAATCTGTTATTTTCATCCATTTCGGTCTGGTAACAAGACAAAGCGCGACGATGTTTTCAACCACTTAACATGCAATGTCTCGAAAATAAAGCAGTGCATAGGGAATGGTGTTTGGTCTTAATACTAAGTTCCAGCTGCCAAACTTGCTATATGCGGGATACAGCGTGAAAGTAAAAAAATAAAAAAATCTCTTAATAAACTTGAATCTGAAAGAATAAAGTCAGCGCGTTACAGTATATTATTATTATTATTTGTAGTAAATAAGCACTCTTACCTAACAGGCGAATGTTTATCGTTTTGAAAACCCAAATTTTCTTTGCCCAATTTTGGACAGGACTCGCTGTTTTGATCTAAAATAAAACAAAAAATATATAATAACAACACTTACTTCTGCTTTGCATATTCTTTAAATGGCACTGACACAATTGCCCAAAGTATAATTTAAGTCTATCAGTATTCACGCTGTATCCCGCACACAGCAGGGTAGGCAGAGGGAACCTAATATTAAGACACTCCGTTCCCCACTCTCTGATAAATTCTCGAGGCATTGCGTATTGAGTGGCAGAACTCAACTTGAACTTTGCCTCGACACCAGAGCGAAGAAATATAAATTTAAGTAAATATTTCTCTAGTGGGGATCGAACCCACAATCAGTTGATTTTACAGTTACATTTTGTGTCGCTGCGCCACGACTGAACCCGAGCCCTGCTATGTGCGGGATACAACGTGAAGCTGATAGACATACACACACAACAATAAGCACAAAAGACAGACTTTTTTTTGGCACAATGTCAAATTTTATTTTAAATAAGAAGTTAAATACTGTATTTTTTAATATAAGTTTGGTGGTGCTAAATATAACCGAATTTATTTTTTATTTTATTTCCTTTTTTAAGAAATCAATAAAAATACCTTTGCAAGCAGTTTTTTGATGTAAACACTCAATAGCAACATCTTCCCTAGAATCTCTATGCAAATTTCCCGAGCTAACTCCAAGCCTTTGACATCCTCTATACGGAACCAAATGACCGCGTAAAGTGTTAAATCTTTCCAAATTAACATCCTGATCGTTCGGGTACATGTGATTCATTTCTTGATTCATTCGATTCAAGTCCGGATTCAATCGAGTCAAGTCCGGGTTTAACCGACTCAAGTCTTGATTCATTCTTGATTCTTGATTGATTCTGTTGATTTCTGGTATGTTTTGCATTTGTAAAAAGTTTCTCGAACACGCGTGTTGTAATGTTTCATGTTGTATTGAATTTCGATGATCGATGTGATGATGATGAAGTAAGGTAGCGGCTGCTGGATCTTGGTGATGGAGATGATGACTGAAAAAAGGAAATTTATATAAGGAAATTAAATATTAAATATTACAAATAGTGTCATAACTATTTTATAAAGGTATTAATTTTAACTAATATATATATATATATATATATATATATATATATATATATATATATATATANATATATATGCATATATATGCATATATATGTATTTATATGTATATATGTGTATATGTGTATACATAAACTTAAAATTTGGAAAAAAATATTTAAGCTTACCGACTACCATTTCTCCCTTGAGGACTATAAGGGGGAGGAGGTCCCCACACTCCTGTCTGTGCATCAAAACTCCCACTGGTTTCCCCAAAACCTTCTTGATATCCGGGACTAAAACTAGTACTTTGTCCAAAATTAGTACCACCTGGGTACTGACTTTGACTAAAATTACCCACGTTTTGGGAAAAATCTGAACTTTGGGGATAATTACCAGGATTTTGGGGAAAATTGACAGGATTTTGGGGAAAGTTGGCGGGATTTTGTGGAAAATTAGGATTTTGGCGGGGGAATTGGTTAAAATTTGCAGGATAATTGCGTTCGTCGTAAGATTGTCCAGGATTTGGATTTTGTTCAGTTTCGCAAAATCCGTAAGCGCTGTCCCCGGATTGTGGTACACCACTCATTCTGCATCGGGAACTAAAAAATATTTTAATATAAGTTTTTTTTATCTTCACGCTGTATTCCGCAAATAGCAGTTTACGCAGAGACAACTTAGTGTTAAGACACTCTGTTCCCCACTCTCTGTAAAATTTTTGACACATTGCGTGTCGAGCGGCGAAACTCAACGCCGCCATCTGTCTTGTTAACAAAGCGAGAAAAAATCAGTCCCACATGTACGCTGTCGCTGTAATGTGTGCAGCGTGTTCAGTTGATCCACGCAATATCTCAAAAATTGGGCGAAAAGTAGAGAACTAAATGCTAACATGTTGGATACATCATGAAGCTTTACAAAATATACTAACAAACATTTTGTTATCATAATAATAACATTATTAATAAAATATATTAAATATTGATAATAACTCACTTTTGGCTATTGCCCCTCGGCCAAGGAAACCAGCTCCACGGTGAAGTTTTTCTATTGGTGCCCGGATTAGGCGAATACAAATTACCTATACGACCTGAAAAAAGAAAATTTAATAAAATATTGAGGCACAAGCGTGTGACTATAAACGAGATGGTTGTGGGTTCGATTCCCACTCCAGAGAATCGAATATTTCATATTTTGATTTCCTCGCTCAAGTCGCGGCGTTGACTTCCACCACTCAACACGCAATGTCTCGTGAATTCGGCGGAGACTTTGGAATGTAATGTCTTGACACTAGGTTTCCTCTACCCTGCTATATGCGGGATGTAGCGTGAAGATGGATGGATAAAACTATACTTACCAGGTGCCCAAAATCGATGTTGCAAGCTGAAGTCCCAAGCGGGTTGAGTAGTATGACATTGAGCACAACAACTGCAGCTATTCTGTAATATATAAAAAAAATATTATATTAAGGCATTAAACCAATATATCAAAACGTAACTAAAACTTATATGACTTTTATATGATATCATATCGATTACATAACCGTTAAAGACTTAGCGATAACTTGAGAATTTAATATGAAAAGTAAAAAATAACGCAAACTTTCATATTCTAGGAGTGTGCAGAACAGCTCATTTTTGAACAAGAATAAACAATATATATATTGAGATACCTATTACTAAAATGACAGTACTTTGTTCAGCTTAAAACGAGACATTGTAGGCTGAGTTCCTATTAAAAAAAGCTTATTTTTTGTTATTAAAACGCACACCTCTATCATATTCTTTGCCTCCCTTTCTTACTAACTTACTTTATATTTTACAAATCGAAGGTGTTATGGAAATCGAAGGCAAGGTCAAAACACTCCATTCCTCATTTTACGCCGAATTCTGGAGGTTTTGCATGTTGAGTTGCGGCGGAACTCAACGCCGCGCTTTGCCTCGACAACAGAGCTAAGAAATTAAAATATTAAATATTTCATTTCCCACATCTTGTCTCGTTTACAATCACATACAGAGGAAATCACCTTCAAAAATTGCAATTTGGTTTGGTTATGGTTTTGCCGTAGTTGGTTTACGCCTTGTGAAGGAAAGCGAGAGAAAAGAATGTCTAAATACTTTTTCCTTACCATGTTCAGGTAAAAAAAACTGAGAGCTGAAAACAAACGTTAGTAATAATATAAGAATATTTAAATGAAAAAAGTACCTGTACAGGTCTTCCAGTGGCGGCAGCGGGTTGTCCGCTCGGCGGTCTATATAACGATCTGCATCTTAGTTCAAGTTGTTCCCAATACATCTTCTTACGTTCATGACTGCAAATAATAAAGAAGAGATGTTTTTTTTATATAAAATTTTGGAAGTATCACTCGTATTTAGGGTAAATGTACTGAGTTTTATAGAAAAATCTAAATATTATAAGAACTGTATAAGATCTTTGAGACTGGTACTCTATGAAAACATTCAAATTATTTGGTGTTTGAGCTAAAATGCGAGTGTTGTGTCACGGTTTTTTCTCTTATGAAATGTAAGACTAGATTATAATAAAACTTAAACTTAGATGTCTTTGTTTAGCTTCATGCTATATTCCGCATATAACAGGGTAGGCAGAAGGAACCTAGTGTAAGACGACATTATATTCCTCAATATCACCCAATTTTCTAAAAATTACATATTTAGTGGCGGAACCAAACGCTACGCCGTAGTGTTCGCAAAAGCGAGAGAATGAAAATAATTCATTCTTCCGAGTGGCAATCGAACTCAAACGAGTCTTGGGATGTTTTTGAGACGTTTACAGACGCTGTGTAAATTAAATACAATGATTTTTAAATAATATTAAATTATATTATTCCCTCATTTATAACTTTAAAAATTACTATAAATTCTAACTCCAATCAACTGATATATAAACAATTTCTAGTGTTCTTATAAATAGAATAAAGTATTTCAAACGAGTCTTTACACTCGAAAGGAAATCTATTATCAGGTCACAGCGTCTACAGGTTACGAGGTCAGGCTATTATTATAAAAACCAAAATGGCATTGACATGAGAGTCTATTTCGAAGCCTCCATAGCAACCACTTGTTTGTTATAGGCCATTACTATTATAGGCGAAACACCAAATAAAACCTTATGCTATGATACATAAAGAGTATGTGTGAAAATTTGAAGTATCATGAAGTAGTTTTGTCATAATGTGGCGCTAGACAAGAGTTGTCAGCGCTATTGATAGAACGTTTTCGTTATTTTACTCGATCTTTTTATATTTTTCCTAAAAAAATGTCCCATTCCCAAATTCATAGGAGTAGCATAAGTCAGCACTCGCGCTCATCCTGCCACTTTGCAAGCGATTTGGAAGAACTAACAGACGACGAACTTATAAAGCAAGTAAATGATTTAAAAGTACAAATACGAGTTTTAGCCCTCGAAAATGAAATCTTCGAGCGAACTATTATGAGGCTGGAACCGTCCCTGATGCACGGGATCCAACAAGCAATGGAATATGCGATAAGGTTACAAAGCACCACGTCTTTAAATGTTGGTAGTTTCGTCAAATCGCAAACGTCGAAACTTGCGATTGAATCTCAAATGAGTCAATCAAGAATGTTAACTAGTCCATCGAAGGTGTCAGCAAGACGTATAGAATCATCGGCTAAACCAAGCGTAACTGTCATTTTTGGTTCAGGACCGAGGATAAACATTTTAGAGCGATCGGAACTAGTGTCGTCAGAAATGGAAATTTTAATTAGTAACTTGGAAAAAAGTCGAAAAAGGGCTGAAAAGAAACACGCGCTGTTAAAAGCCCAGCTTGAAGAAATCGGGCTACGAGAAATCGATATCCAAAAGGCGAGTGAAATGTTCGAGCAGGAGGTTATCGTCGAGGGATGGGACAGAATAGCTCAGAGGATTCCAGCAGAGGTGTGGATACGCTTTATGACTGAATGGGTCAAGATTTGTGACAGTCAAATAGGGAAGTTAAGACTTAGAACAAGCACTTTAAACTCCCAATACAGCAAATTGAAAGGCCAAATAAAAGTAAAAGCCGAATTGAGCGAAAGTTTGAGAGCGGTCGATTTTGAGAAACTAAAAATCGAGAACAAAGAATGCTTAGAAATAATAGACTATAAATTACAACAATTGGGTGAACTAAAGAAAATGACTGGCGATGCTAACTTAAATCTAACTGTACATAAAAAGGCTATGATGGAACAAAACGCGTACTTGACGAACATAATAAAATCGATTAAAGACAAACAAAAGCAGACAATCGAATTGGATAAGGAAAGAGATATAATTCAAGTGCAAGCTGAAAGTTTGGCTCAGAAGCTTGATGAAATTAAAAAAATAAGAATGGCTTATGAAGTACCGGACGTAATGGACTATGTTAATATTAAATCGGAAGTAACAGATTTGACACATAGCATTAAGCTATTGGAAAATAGACTTCATATACAACAAATTGCGCTGAATTCATTAAATAAGAAATTAAAATCGATATTTACTAAGGAGTAAATCAGTCACTAATAAATCGATTTTCTTTATTTATCCAGTTTAATCAAGTAAATAATAATTGATATGTCACGTTTTTAATTATTTTTACAAAATGTTTTGTTTTCTGCTATAAATAAATTTATTTTATATTTATATCTTGTGGTTTTTTTAACATCGATTATAATACTACCAACTCTTAAAGGTGATAACCAAGTTTGTTGCATCGTCGCTCATCGTTTAATTATTTTCATTTTTTCGCTCTGATGAGACAAAATACTGCATTAAACTCAGTTTCCACCGCAAAAGAGATATGAACGGAAAGTGCTTAAGTAGAACGGACTAAAATTAGATTTACATTTAGATAAATAGTTGGATGGCAAGGACCTAGCAAGAAAAAAGAATTGAAATGAACTCACGCAATTCTAGAGAACGGAGTGAATTCATTACAAAATGCAAAACTCTTTGTTGATGGAAATGTAAGCCATTTTTTTTAAAGACACTTCCGCCTAAGCATTTTTCTTTAGCGGTGGAAACCGGGCTTTCAGTTCCGCATCTCAACACGAAATATCTCGAATTCAGGTGAAAATTGAAGATTGACGGACTGTCTAGTGATAACTTTTGTCTATATTTTACGGGAATCAGCGTGACTCTGGAAAAAAACTAGTCATCTTAAAAGTTGATAAAATAATATAACTTACCTTAAAAGTTGATAAGCCAGCATACAACTAAATATGCAAACTAATACAGCGCTAACTGACAACGCGAATACTCCTCGAAGGCACCAGTATAAAGCGCCATGAACTACACCACAGTCGGTCACGTCTTCGAATACACAACGTACACCTGAAAAAAAAAGGATGTCAATAAAAATATTTCCTTGTGTCCTTTTATTTTTTGATTGAAGTTATTATTTTTTAAGTTTATTTATTTTTTGTATATTTACCGTGTATAGACGACGTACATACGGACGTACTAGTAAACCTTGGGACGTAGACGTAGTGTTTTTTACGCACCTTTCAAATATGAGCTGCCTTGTTTCTGAGTAGGAATCGAACCCACAAACATCGCATCAGGCGCATTGCTGCTGCTCCACAAACGCTTTAATAGTATATGATTCAATATTGTTTTCGTTGAATTTACTTATTATGATGAAATAAAAAATATACCATCATCATCATTTCCACTGTGCTGTAAGTCAGGTGGCAGTGAGTAACAGGTACATGTTCTAGTCAACTTTGTGTACTCGCAGAACTTTAATGTTTGTAATCTGAAATAAGAAAATTTTAAAAATTATATTAAAATAAAAATAATCTTAATATTATAAACAACAATCATAATAATATACATAACTATAGTAATAATATTATAATATATTTACTTTGGTCTAAGCCTCAATGTGAATAAGACAAAGGTTCTGATTTTTGAAAGAGATGAAGAAAGGACGGAATGCAAGATCAGTATAAATGGTAAGATATTAGAACAAGTGAATGAAGTGGTATACTTGGGAAGTATGTTCAGTAGAGATGGAAGATACGAGATGGATGTGGAAAGGCGTATTGCTGCCGGTAACAGAGTTAACGGAGCCTTAGCTGCATTGATGAGACGGCGAAACGTCAGCACAGCTGCGCGTTTGGCCGTACACAATGCAGTTTTGGTACCGACTCTGTTATACGGCAGCGAAACGTGGGTATTACAGAAGAAGAATGAAAGAAAGATGAATGCTGTGGAGATGCGATCTCTTCGTAGGATATGCGGAGTCAGCTTAGCTGATCGAATCCGCAATGAAGAGGTACACAGAATGGCAGGTACTAGCGAGGATGTCACAGTGAGAATGAAGAAGAACGTGCTCAGCTGGTTTGGGCACGTCGAACGAATGAGTGATGAAAGAATGGCAAAAAAGATTTATGATGGAAAAGTGAGCGGTAAGAGAGGTAGGGGGAGACCTCGGTTGACCTTCGAAAACACAGTATCAAAGATACTGGAGGAAGGTCACGTAAAAAGCATGAGGACCCCCCGAAGGGCATGTATGAAGAGGTTGATGACAGTGGACGAGGCGAAAGAGGTATGTAGAGACCGTAGCGTTTGGCGCTCCGTTCTCTCTGACTACCCCGCAAGGGATAAAGCGTGAAGCTAAGTTAAGTTAAGTTATATTTACTTTAGAAATGAAATCTCTTCAGTTACTTTTTTTTATTGTCTATTTATGGCTTGTAGGCGTGTTACATGATATTTATTATATGTAACATATTTTTTTGGTTAAAAATATTATAATATATTACAAAATAATAAACGTTCCGATATAAATACTTTTCAACTATCTTTATACCATCTTAAGAACATCATGACTGAGCTCAACCAAATTAACCTGATGTGTATACAAGTAATTAAAGAAATAAAGATTGCTTTTTTATGTTTATATACTTCAAGTTAAGTTTCATATATATAAGAAAATATTTTTACAATACTCACTTGTTCATATGAATGACAGTTGTAGTAATGGTTACCAAGACACATGTTAAAGCGCAAACAAGGCAGAACGCGCCAACTACTTTAATCTGAAAAAAAATGCTTGAATAAGTAGAGTAATATGATATAATATAAAATATTATATAACTTTATACAGAGTTTTTTTAAGCAATGATTAAAATAATTTACTTAAAAAAAAAGAAATATTATGACTTATCAGCACAAACATTAAATCATCTTTACGCTGTATCCCATACGCAGCTGGTTAGGCAGAGGGAACCTAATGTTAAAACCCGCCGAAATTTGGAGGTGGAACTTAACGCCGTGTTTTCCCTCGACACCAGAGAGAAGGCATGAAAATATAAATTTAAATAAATATTTTATTTCCTCGAGTGGGCATCAAACTCACAACTTGGTGCCCCTGCGCCACAACTGGCCTCTAGTTCAATATTGAATAAATTACATATTTTTTAGTTCACTCTGTATCCTACACATAGCAGTAGCTTGCTATATATGGGATACACACAGTAGGGTGCCTGGGAGGAAACCTGGGAACATAGGGTTAAGACACTTGCGTTCCCCACAACCGTCACATTTACGGTGGCACGCTTGTGCCCCTGCTCCACTACTCTCTAATAATAATATAATTAAATGATATTTTTTATCTGTATCGTATTCGTGGCATGCGTAAAAGAAGTTTGAGACATACTTTTCTTACCATATAGCTGTATCTGTTGCGGCGTCGAGCCAAACTCATGATGCAAAAACCAGTCAGGACCAGCTGTGAATATATATTTATAATATAGTTTCAGTATGTCATAAGAGTGAAACAGTTGAATCAGGGTGACTTTTTTATATCTGTGAGAATGTTAGATATTTTGAGGATTTGAGAATCGAGCAATATAATATAAAATATAATAATCTTTTTGTTCTTCTTACAGCTATTAAGGAATGCTGTAAGTCCAAACTGATTATTATTTCTTCAAATGGATTCAAAGTGCCTTAAGAGCCTATATAATCCGAAGTCTTTAAAGCTTTTCACTTTATCCCCCATAGTAATGTAGACAGAAAAACCTAGTGTTAGGACACTCAATGCAAATTTTTACGCGTGTTGAGTGGCGGAATTTCATCAAATCCACAAAAATCACGTTTAAAATCAGACGATATCCTCTTGTTGTCTTTATCAATCAAAAATATAATGGTTATCAAATTACCATAGCAGCGGGGACAGCCGCCGGCACTGTCTCCAAATGATGAGGCGATGCTGTATAGGATCTCAGAAGGATGTGTTGAGCAGCCAAAAGACCACCAAGGGCCGCAGCGAGAGCTCCACAGCCACAGCACCACCAGGCGTACTTGCGCCGCCTGCATGTCGTCTCGTTACCGTTGCACCCGATGGATGCTGAAAATAACAAAACGAAATTTAAAACTTATGATAAAACAATATTATAGATTATATTAATAAACAGCGTGACTTCGCCCACTTGAATTACACAATTATTTATTTACTAATATGAATTACTGTCATGTTCTAATAACAATATCATTTTAAACTAAAGTTTTAACCAATTACCTAAATAAAAGAGTTTTTTTTGCAACTTTGTCGAGCAAAATACTTTATACCTATGGATATAACTTTTTTATTTATGTACCGATTTAAAATAAAACAAACATTTAATATTAAAGAAAGTTTGCCAAAGCACTATAGTGAATGCTGCATATAAATCGGTTGAGCTATTTCTGAGATTAGCGTGCACAAACGCATATAGACAAACAGATAAACCTACAAAAGGACAAAAAAAATAATCTAATAACAAATTTTCTCGAGACAGCGATTGGTTACAATTTTATTATATGTATAGATTGTGTTAACAAATTAGGCAGAAGGAACCTAGTGTTAATACACTCCCTTCTCCTCTCTCTCTCTCTCCGCCGAATTTTTGAGGCATTGGGTGTTGAGTGACCGAATTCAACGCTGCTTTTAATATTAGTGCGAAGAATGAAAATATTCATAAATAATGATTCACTCCCCCGAGAGGAAATCGAACCCACAACCTGTCGTTTTTGTCAATCACACGTTTATGCCTCTGCGATACGACAGGCTACAAATATTATAATTATCTTAAGTTGTTTACCAAAATAAGGCGGCGGTGGCACATAGTGTTGAGGAACGTCAGTCGCGAGAGTTTGCGGCGCTACTTGATATTGCAAAACTTGTAACATTTCACACGACTGAACATTCATCTTAACAATAGGTAGGTACACTGTAGAACTTGATGAATATATTTTTAAACTAGTTTTCCTATATTTCTATTAAAGTTAAATTAGCAATAGTTGTTAAGACATTTTGTATTTATTTTATTATTTGATGTATGATTTTGTATTTTAATAAAAATAATTATGATTTCTCCTAAAAAATGTTTGTCTTAAAGTTATTTCAAAAAATGCTAAATAGTGAAAAATGTATTTAAAATATTTATAATTTATACATAAAGATTTTTTTTAAAAACGATTAAATTAATGTTATAATTATTACTTTTTTATTTAATAATTGCTTTTTTTAATACGCAACACTTAAAATCAATGCCACTATTGACAAAGCAGAAATTCAAAAAATAAAAAAGAAAACTTCAAAATGCGCGCCATTTCTACAAATCGATAAGACAAGCAAACACTGAGAACAATGTCCTTTTGTAACAACACAATTTACATTCACATGTTAATATCCATTTATTATTCCACAAAAATAATTTTATCACCATTTGTTATATTATATAATTTGATAAATTTGTTATTTATAACATTTTAAGCAAGTAAGTACTTTTTTATTTTATTTTCACATATTTTTCATTTTAATCCGCCATTTGTATTAGATTAAGTAAAATTTTGTTTTATTTATACAATAATAAATAGGTATAATTATCTTATAATAATTTATAATTTCATGTACACTAAACAAAAGATGACAACATATCGGGTGAAATTCTAACAGTGAACTAGTTAGGTTATAAATTACAAATTCGCGCAGCCGCAGAAGAAACAGGTAAGCCTAAATGATTTGTATTTTGTTTATATTTATACTTGAGTATAGTACATATTGTAATATGACAATGCTGTGATCGTATTCTTGTATTACATGCGAACGATAATGACGATAAAGTGTTGATTTGTGTTTGCTTGGAATAATGGTTTAGTTTGAGTAATTTAGCCACTGTAAATACTATATGCACTAGATGATAAAGCTCCCAATCTCATTGCCGCGTCTAGTCCAAGTAGTCCGCAATGTTGTTTAGATTTTTAAAATTGAAAATTGGAAAATGTTGTTTTTTCCTGTACTCGAAAGAATCCCAAGAAATCCTTTTTTAATACTGCCCTGTTATCTCTAGACATGCAGGTATTCATGCAATATTTCGAACTTTTAAGTCTAGCTGTTTCGCCTGTGCGTCATTGTTAGTAAGTCAATCAGTAACGGGAGTCTTCTCTTTCTTCTGATGTTTTCAAAGAGGACAGACGTAGCGCAGTGGCACAAGCGTATGACTGTAAGCTCGAAAGGTTGTGAGTTCGACTCCCACTCGACAAAGTGAATTGTTTAATATTTTAATTCCCTCGCTCTGGTAACGAGGCAAAGCGCGGCGGTGAATTCCGCCACTCAACACGCAATGCGTCCAGAATTCGGCGGAAAGTTTGGAACGGAAGTTTCCTAATTAGACGGGAATGTCTGAACACTAGGTTCCCAGTCCATGGAACCTGGCAGAATATAGCGAGAAGCTAAAACAAACGTTTTCAAATTTCAGTCGCAAAAATAAAATTCAAACACAATGATATTATATCACAGCGACGATTACTATAACTCAAGTCAAAAGCATATATTTTGTAACTTAAATATATATTTATCTAACTATATTACAACATTTCTTTATGAAATAGATGTCCTGACATATCTTTAGAAAGCTACGACCATTAAATTGAATGATGAATGGGCGAACATAGACAGATTGGCGAAATTTGTACTTCGACAAAGTAAAAGGATAGACGCCATTGTGATATATTCTAAACACAGTATGCGACAATTGAAAGTTCAAGCAGATTTTTTTTATATTTAAATTGTTATAATTTTTTTTTGGCTTCACGCTGTATCTCGCATTTACACTATATGTAGCATAAAGCGAAAAGGCGACGCAGGCAGAATCTAGTTTAAAAATAATGTTTTCCGCTCTACATTCCAAATTAAGAAGCGAAGAACTGAATGCCGCGCTTATACTAATATACATTGTTGTAGGATACAATATTTCGAAAAATAGAGTGTATCTTCATTTTTAGCCTATCTACGCAAGAAATAACTATTAAAAAAAAAGGATTTTTTTAAAGTTTTAATCCTATATCTATTATCAGTACGCTAACGAAATTCTATTCATATTCACATTGTTATAAAGTTAAAAAATATAGCCAAACAGATTAAAAATCGATTATAACAAAAACTACAAATGAAAAATAGGCGGGGCAGCAGTAAACAGTAAATCATAAGCCAAATTAAATAACTGGAGATTAAGATGATGGGAGTGTTTGTTTTTTTTATGATTAAAAAACTTCTATCATTATTAGAGAAAACAAAAAAAAAACTTATTAACGACCAATATTTAATTTGGTATTTTACACCTAAGTAGTTTTTTGCTTATACCTGCCGATCATACATAAAAGTGAAAGAAAATATTAATATTTTTAAATTCGTTGTAGGTACCATACTGACATATTTTTACTTATTATAATAAAGCAGAAGAATTTATATTTTGAAACATTTTCTTGCATTGGATAGCGTATCTATCGACTCAACAAGTTAGGCCTAACGCCCGGTTTCCGAGAAATGCTTAGGCGAAACGAACTTCTTTTAAATAAAATAAGTTTACATTTCCACTAATAAAGAGTTTTGTATCTTGTAATTAATGTAGCCGATTATTGAGGCCGGCCGTGGCGCAGAGACACAAAGTGTGACTGTAAAATCGACTGGTTGTGGGTTCGATCCCCATTCGAGGAAGTGAAATATTTATTTACATTTATATTTTCATTTCTTCGCTCTGGTGTCGAGGCAAAGCGCGGCGTTGAGTTCCGCCACTCAACACGCAATGCCTCCAGAATTCGGCGGAAAGTGGAGAACAGAGTGTCTTAACACTAAGTTCCGTCTGCCTACCTTGCTATGTGCGGGATACAGCGTGAAGCTGATTTAATTTTTTTTTTATTAATGTACTCCACTCCCTAGAAGTCTATTTATTTGTCAAAATATAAGTTTAGTAGTTTATTGTTGCGAGTTCAACGTAGTTCTTAATGCCGACCGAAAAACCGAGCTTAATTGTTTTTTATTTGACGATGAGAGCAAAGCTGCATGTAGAAGCTATAAAAGTTAAAAGATATTTTCAAATCTATGTATAATATAATATATAAGATAAGATTTCGCACTCTTACTAACCTTAAATAAGTTAACCATTCAGACAAAGCAGTCAAAAGAAATGTATTTGCGAAACACAATAATACATTCCATTATATAAAAAACGTTGAAAAAAATCGATTCACAAAACATCAGGTAGAGATCATTCGAGGTATCCCACATTGTTAGGGATGAGACCTTTAGTATCGATTCAATTGTATTGTCGATGTTTCGTGAGAATATTACGAAAACACCTGCTG
Source organism: Heliconius hermathena (assembly GCA_013403705.1). NCBI lineage: Eukaryota > Metazoa > Arthropoda > Insecta > Lepidoptera > Nymphalidae > Heliconius > Heliconius hermathena. Next base: position 131,074 of record JAAIXJ010000172.1, read on the forward strand.
CTTTAAAGAAAATTCGCTTTTAAAATCGATATTTTGTGAAGTTAACCGGAAAACGTTGATCATGAATGACGTTATTGTTAAAGGCAGTTGCATCTTTTTAAAAAAATAAGTAGTGTATAAACCATAAAGTACCAATACAATGCATTTTTATTATCTGTGCTATCGTTTTGTCACAGATGAACCTATTTTGATGCGGCTTATACAGAATAAAGAACTTTTTTATAGTAAAATACGGTTTTATAACGAATTAAAAACTTTACACTAGATAATCGATAACAAGTATCGTATTCCTCGTTTATATCACAAGTTAAAAGAAGCCTATTGACCATTTAGATTTGAAGAACAGTATAAATTATACATACACTCGTAAACGAAAGAAACGAAATTCCCTTTGTCATTTATATGGAAAATCGAAAATCGCGATGAGACACCTCTTAAGAGCTGACCTTTTAACAGGCATATTTTTTCGGTGTCCAAAAGAATATTTTCACTATAATTTAAAAAAAAAATAAAAAATGGCCCTGTACAAGTCGGACTCGAGCACGAAGGGTTCCATATCATTATAGTGTTTTGTCATTATACAAATGAACTGTACTTTATAAAAGCCTTACTTACTTACTTACTTACTTACTTAGCTTCACGCTTTATCCCTTGCGGGGTAGTCAGAGAGAACGGAGCGCCAAACGCTACGGTTTTTTTTTTTTATAAAAGCCTAATACTAATTAAAGCAAAAGAGGTTTTGCCAAAAATGAAAAGGGGATTTTTTCAAACAAAATAAATATTAAAATTATTGTTGTAAAATAAAACGCCATTTATAAAGAATGACGCACACAGACATTAATCTATTAAAGCGACAACGCCGCACATGGCTCATTCACGAAATCGAGTCGTAGGTATGAAGGCGGTGAAGTTGAATGTTTAGTTTTATTATAGAAAATAGGTAATTAAGTAAAATAGATTGAGAGATATTCCTTTCTCGGTGTGGTATATTTTTTGTGAATGAAATACACACAGATCGACAAAGCTTAGTAGTATTTTTGTAGTATCAGGTGTTTACGTTATTGATATCCATGCGTCACACGTAATACAGTACGGATAAAAATCGTCAGCTTCACGCTGTCTCCCGCATACAACAGGATAGGCAGAGGGAACCTAGTTATAAGACACTCCGTTTTCCACTTTCCACAGAAATCTGGAAGCATTACGTGTTCAGTGACGGAACTCGACGCCAATGAAAATCGTGAAAAGTTTTTTTTTATTTTTTTAGGTATGGGTTTGAAATATTTTACCCTATATGCTGCCATATAAAAGGAGCGCAGAAGCTTTCACCCTATATATACAAACGCCAAAAAAATCACGTTTCTTGTATCGGCGCAACTTTAAGTATTTATTTTATTTTCTTTTTTAATATTTGTTAGCACCAACAGATATATTTCATTTGTAAAAGTTTTAACTGTCTAACTATCACGGTTCATGAGATACAGCCTAGTGACAGACGGTCTGCAGTCTTAGTTAGTAATACGTTCGATTTAACCCTTTGCGTACGGAACCCTAAAAACTAACCCTTCCCCACAGACATAATATATTTATGTATCCAATATATATACTCATTCACTCAGTCACTTGTCGCAACCATCAAGAACAGGAAATATAATAGTAAATTTTCAAACGTATTCATACGATGTTAGAGCTTGTGTATCATTTTGATTGCTTCACAAGTATTGGGGGGCTCTCGAGCTCGACGTGATGCGAGGGGTCTGAGTTACGCAATTTGTCTGTATTTTGTATCTCACGTACTTAAAGTGAATATAAAACATGTTATATCTATCATGGTATAGTAGGTCGCGCGATGGTTGTGAGTTCGATTCCCATTCGGAGACAGTTACATAGTGTCATGACACTCTGTTCTGTTAATTCCATCCGATTTCGAGACATTGCATGTTTAGTTATGACACTACGTAGCGCTTATGGCACTAACACTGTTTCTCTACGCCTCAATATCCTCAATTATATGTAAGAAAATAAAATAGAGCAAAAAAAGAAATAGGTAAATTTTTGAGATATTTTTTGGTGTTGTCATGGCGCAGTGGCATAGCGTGTGATTACAAACACGACGGTTATGGATTTGATTTCTGTTCTGGGGAAAGAATTGTTGAATATGAGCGGTGCATGGCAAACGAAGTGATCCGTGTCCATCCCAATTTTTACCAACAAAAAAATAGAAAAAGACCTTTAAACAAAAATATTTATTCAAAATTCATACCCCTATTCTATATACGTGGTACAACGTGAACCTAAAACCAAAGTAAATAATAAATTAAAAAAATAGAAAATCTTACCATTATTTCTCCTATTAGTAGCCAACACACTAGTAGGTGGTCGGGGTGGTAACGCAGGCGGTGTGTCCGTCTTCACGGGGCCCGGGGGTCCGGGGTCGTCCGCACATGCATATTGCGCTGACGCCGGCTTACATGTGCATGCTACTTGGTACTAGAATGGAACATGTAAATTTTTATTGTGAGATACAGAAATACATGTTTTGACATGGATTTTAGTTTTTCTTTGAGGTTTAAGGTTTCATTTTTTTAAATAATAACTAGTTTGTGTGTACAAGACACATACATAGTCCTGCTATGTAGGTGTACATACAGCTCATTGGGCTAGATTTGAATTTAAATTCGATGACATTCAAAGCAATTTATATTAATTATATAAACAAAGATATTCTATATAAAAAAAGTCAGAGTTCCAACATATTGCACTTAAGTGCTCTCTAAATTAAATGGAAACTGAAAATCGGAGGGATATATAATATGTAACTCTGATGTCACGATAAGCCTTGTGTAGGCATAGCGTCTCACTATAAACACGACGGTTGTGGATTCGATTCCTACTCGAGGGATTAAATTACTTTAATTTCCTTACTCTGGTCAGAAGATAAAGCGCAACACTGAGTTCTGCCACTCAACGCGCGATGTCTCCACAATTAGAGTGGTGCGTGGGCAACGAAATGTCCTAACATTAGCTTCCCTCCGCCTAGCCCGCTATATTCGGGATACAGAGTGAAAGCTGTATTTTTTTACCTTATGTAGATCAGATGTAACAGAGGCGCCGGTATCGCACTCTGGGCAGGCGTCGGGGGCGGGCGAACTGCGCGCCGACCGCACGTCCGCTAGCGACATGGTGCGTCAACTACTGAAAAAAATATGCAATACATTTATGTCTTTCTATTGTATTAAAGTTTTTTCTTATGTCTATTATATAATAAAAGTTTTGGGTGCGTGATTTTTATGCAGCAATCAAAAATATCGTGTACCTAAAGTGAGAATAATTTGGTATATCTTTGTCTTTCAAAGAGTCAAGCGAAAAAGAATAGAGTAGAGAGCGAAGCGAGAAAAGAACGAAGTTTGTTAGTTTCTTTAACTGGGGCGTTTCTTATATCTGTCTTTCTAAGGGAGATAATATATGAAACAATTAAATTATATATTAATTGTGTACGTTTGGACTCTTAATTCGTGGATGTATAAGGCTTACCAGAATCTGGTCAATTGTTTCATCATCATGGCGCAGTTGATTTCCATATATACGAAATGGTCCTGGGTTTATTACCCACTCGAAGTCAAAGTTTTTGTTTGATATATTTTTAATTTTCTTTTATAGCTACTGTGGTCGAAATCATACTTAATAGTAGTCTAAGAAAATGCAGTTTGTGCTATTGAGACTAGTTTAAACAAGACCACATAAACATACGTATACAAACCACTACGACAGACAAGATTTTATCACAAAAAATATTATAAGTTTTTATTTGTCCCGAACGGATTTGAATTTGAAACCTTAGTAGACTCTACTAATTTTACCAATAATCGTCAACTCCTGTGCCAAGACAGTCACAATATAACCTTGCATTCCGAAAAATATTTGAATACGTTGAATAATTCTAGACGCATAGTATACAATGCAATTGTGTAAAATTACAAATGATTAAATAGGCATATTGTTTTTTCCATACATACATAATATATAGGTATGCACACGATTATATTCAAATTATAAATATAGGCTAGGTATATATATTTTTTATAATCACGCGTTATCTCATACAGAATAGACAAAGAGAATTTAGTGTATAGAGATCGCTGTTATTTAGGGCCCGGATTGCACCAAAGCGGAGATGTGCGGAGTCCAAAGCGAAGATTTATAAGACAAGTTTAGCGACCTCCACTAGAGACGAGATGCGTGTATAACGAAATTCTATGTTAAAAAACCTCTCCGCTTTGATGGAACTCGGGCCTTAGTTCGGCGCTTAGCAGGACAGGAAATACAAAATAATTTATTTCTCCGGGTGGCGTCGAACCCTCAACCATCGCTTTTACAATCAAAAGCTGTGCCACAGCGCAGACATTGATTATAGTTACGTGGATTTAATAAAATGTTTAAGGTAAAAACGGATCCCAACAAAAGTATTAAATGAAAAAATGGCAGCTAAATTGAATTTTAAGAATGTGCCTGATTTTCGATATCACTTATAAAAATTTTGAGATACCAATAGGTGCCAAGTTCTATAATTTTATTTATTTACTTCTTTCACCTCCAAGTCGGTAAAAATCATATCCAGAGTCGTAATCTGCTGTTATGTCATAGCCAACAGTTAACAGGTTCCACACGGTGCAAGTTGCACAAACAAAAACACTATTTAATTTACACTCTATAATGCTCCACGCGTTATACCTGTTTCGTTTGAAGTCGATTGCTTAAGTATATCTATATAGCTCTAAATATTGATCTGGTAATGGATTTGAGACTACTGTTGTAGGTATGCAGTGGCAGTTACTTCTAACTTTGATATCTCAATGATTTGATATTATAGGAAAGTTAATATAAAATTAAACACAAAACCAAATTTTAACTAAAGGCACTTCAACTACAAGAGCTAATAATATTAAAAAAAATTATGTAGGTATATTACAACAAAAACTGGCGACCTAGTTTTTGTTATAATATACATCGTAAATATGAGTCTCATTCTTTTTCAACTTCAGGCTCTATCCTATATAACGGAATGGGCAGAGAGAATTCAGTGTCAATACTCCATTATTAGCCTCTTCCTCCTCCTCCTCCTCCTCCTCCTACTTCTCCTTTCACCTAAATTTAAGACTGTTAACGTGTTAAGTGGCGGATCATAATGCCGCATTATATTTTATTTACAATCCCTTACCATACAGATTCAATTATATAATATGATTTTTTATGTTAGATGATGCCTATATTTTTTTTATGATGATGCCTATATTGTTTTCTCCATAATTTGTGAACTGATTTCAAAAAATCTCTTTTTACTTTTACTTAAAATAGCGTATTTCTGTTGTGGTCTCATTCCCACCAAATCAGAATCTGACGATGGAATTCCAAGGAAATATTAAAATTTTATAACTGACATTTCAAATAACTTTATTTGAAATGTTATTTTAATTTTTTTAACTTGGATGAATTTGAAGTGTATAACTTATACAATGTTGAAGTGTATAACTTATAAAAGTGTATAACTTATACAGTGTATAACTAATTTGTAATGCAAAATCCACATAAAATCAAGTATTACCAATATGAACTATTATAATATATTGTCGCCGAGTGTTCAAAGTTCTAATTATATTTAATTACACGTTATTCATTATTTTCAATCACAATCAAACAGCTGGCTGAGGAATGCAATTTTGACAGATGTTCAAAATCAAAGTAACGCGCGATCAAAGCTGACCGGACGCCCTCGGTCAGTACCTATATGCCTACACATTGGACTAAATATAGCGCATGAAAGTATTATTATTTCTAAGCTATAGTAGAATTCACAATAGTGTTGCTAAGGGATTCTGGATATAATAACCTCTCCCTGTATCCCGTATATAGCATGATAAGCAGAAGGAACTTGTGTTAACACACTCCATTCCCCACACACTCAATTTCGCGGATAAGGCGGCAGTCAATTTTTTCGCTTCGCTTTCGCGAAAAGCTAAGTAAATCATTCCTCCGAATGGACAACAACAGTCGCGTTAAACGCTGCGCCATGACGGCTTTAAGATTTATAAAAAAACATTAATTTCATAATTATTACTAAAATGTCACATGCACCTTCATTTGTGAGAATTACGATATAGATCTAAATTCTTGAGCACATTTGTTGGTAAATTTTGTATTGTTTTCTTCATTGTGTATAATGAAGAGCTTTAGCAATAAAATGATGTCAGGGACTATTGCCATAGATCTCTTACAGCAGGCTATATGCAGGATCTGTGAACCTACTATTTTTAGTAATATTTGGTTTTATTTTATAATTGTGAAAACTTTTGACTTATTGAATTCACCAGAAAGTAGGGAACGGTCTTAATGGGAACGGAATATCTTAACACTATTTTCACAGGTTCCCACTGCCTACTCTGCTAAAGCAGAAGGCGTCGTGGTTTAGTAGAATAGCGACTGAAAGTGAGATTGTGATTTTTAGGGTTCCATAAGTTTTTAAGGAGAAAAGGAACCTTTATAAGATCACTTTATTGTCCGTCCGTCTGTAAAAAATGTCCTCAAACATTTGGCACATTCTACAACAAAAACATTTGGTTACATCTAAAATAACATGTTGTGCCCGTTTCACAATTTTCTCTAAAGGCAAACCAAGAAATCAAAGGGTAGCACACGTATATATCATAAATAAAATTTATATATAAAATTTAGAAATAAAATTCATATATAAAATTTAGAAAGCGACGTTTCGCAAGCAGGTAGAATTTTAGAGCAGGGTTTTTTTTGTAAGAATCTTTTTCTAAGTTATAGTTTAGATCACAATCCAGCCTGCTTGTTATAATTTATTTAATTTCAATATTAATTTATATGAAAAAATCTTGAGGCCGTCGTGGCACAGGGGCACAAGCGTATGATTGTAACGTGTTGGCCGTGGGTTCGATTCCTACTCTGGAGAATGAATTGTTATTTATCAATATTTTAATTTTTTTGCTTTGGTACGAAGGCAAACATCGCATAATGAGTTTTGGCAATCAACACGCTATACCTCGAAAACTCAGTGGAGCTGAATTAACAAACTAAATAAATATTTAGTAATCTGTATTTCTAAATAAATAAATAAATATTTAGTAATCTGTATTTCATTGCGGCAGATTTTTAAATGTGCTTGACATATCTCTACAGGCAAACCGAGAAGTTAAACAATAGTAGAAAACGCATAATATCACTGAATCGCTATGCCTATTTAAATCGTTTAGAAATGGATGTTTCGAAAGCAGGTAGAATTTTAGAGAAACCTTCTCTAAAATTGTTTGCTAGGATTTTTTTTATTCTCTGCACACTTTTAAGTTATGCATGGGAAAATTAATTGCTAAGATCCTTCTGTGGAAACGAAATACATAATTTTAATAAAAGGTTTAGTAAAGAAGGTTTTTGAAAGACCTCCACATCTAGATTTATCCACAAATATTAAAAAAACGGCGTTATTTGACAACATTTATTCGTACATACGAGTAAATACGTAGTCCAAGAGTTTTTTTTATTAGTATCGACAAAATAAAGAGGTCGAAAGATAAATAGAAAACGCCTGAAGGAGTTATTGGTCACGAAAAGATACTTTCTGCTGCGACATAAAAGATGATGATGGACATGTGAATCCTCTCAGTATTCACTTATGGTGCTCACACATGGTGTTTGACGAATTCACAGAAGATTTGCCAACGTGAGATTGAAAGCATCTTAAGAATCAAATTAATAAGATAAAATCCAAAATCCACTGCGTTCTCGCACAAAAATCTCTGACGTGGATATTAAAGCCGCTACGCTGAGATGGGACGCACTTAATCCGCTACCAGCTTGTACGAAATCATCACTAGCTGGAATCCAAACTTTAAAATGAGAGTTGGCAGGTCGAAACGGAGATGGCGAGACGAGGTGGACCATTAAAGGCTCGACTGGTGTACAATAGCACAAAATAGAGGGGATGTGGAAGAAATGGTTAACAATGGGACAGTACAGGCTAGTATAAATAAAAAATCGTCACAGGTCACAAATGAGGTCGACACTGTATGTGCTGGAAACATCGCGTTTATAAATATAATAAAAGTATGTAATTTAATTACACAATATAAAAAAATATATTTTTATTTTCGTGTAACGATAATAAAATTTCACCACCTAAACCACTCTACCGAGTGAAACTTTCATTTATATAAAAATCGTTAAAGGCCACCAAAACAAATTGTATTGCCAGACTATTATATCGATTATTTTAACAACGTAGCTAATGGTATTTGTTTTGTATATCGATATTGTATATTATTTTAAAACAGTTTTATTTATACGCTGCTACGGTCGTGAACGAATTAACGTGTATCAGAGATGATGGAATGGATTCAGCAAGTTCTTCAAAAAATAAAATACATTCATAGTAGAATAGAAAGTGAAGGACAGGAAACGGGATAATGCGTGAAAAAATATTACAATTTTGCCATTCCAAGTCTCAATCGCGTCAAACTTTCACTGACCTTTATAAGGATGTTAATAAACACATAGTTTATAGTTCAGTACAAAGTTTATATTAAAGTACTCATTAACTTTCTCTTTAGTATTGTATCACGTGGAGCGTGTTTTTCCTTTGCATAATTCTTATTATTAGTCTTTATATTTCAAAATAAATAATTACAATCGTTGTTGGAGTCTTTATGTACTGTTCTTAATTTTTAAACTTTACGCTGCTACGTGTGTGCATAAGGAACAGAGTGTCACTTAGGTAAGATCATCCGCCCTAATCCCTGTATCCCGCATATAACAGAGTAGGCGAAGGAAACCTGGAAGCCTAGTCTTAAGATCTTCCCCTCCCATTAAGACACTTTCGTTCCCACGTTCCCCAAAATTTTAGAGATATTGCATGTTGAATACCAGTGTGAGAAAATGAAAATATTCCGTTTTCTCGAGTGGGAATCGAACCCACAACGTGTCGCGTTTGTGTCTCACGCCTGTGCCACTGCGCCACAGCTCGCCTCAGTAAGAAATTAGGAAAATTCAATATTTTGTATAATTTAAAAGATTCACATGTAAATCGCGTAAAACAATTATGCCATCCAACTTGAATTACACCTAATAATTTGTCATGGCTTCGTTGCCTCCACAGCTAGCATTCATGTAATACGATTGAATCCTCTGCAAATACTACTTTTCAAATGGAATGAGCTGTAATATATTAGTGGAAATTAAATCAAATTGACTTAATGATAACTTTCCCGTGTGTATCTATGGGGGGACACCTAGCTTTAAGAACTCATGGGTGTAGGAATAGGAGCCACGGCTTTCCTCGTATATAACCCAGTTATACTAATAAATAACTAAGTGAGAAAAGATTAAAAAAATATACTTAAGTATTTACTCAAAAAAAAAGGTCAAAGCTCTTTCAAAGCTCAAACTCAAGGTTCCTCCTAGAAAATATCTAACAATAATTCCATTTATTGTTAGATATTTTCCAAGCTTCACGCTGTATCCCGCATATAGCAGATTAGGCAGAGGGAACCTTTTCACTCCATTTTTCACTTTCCGCCTAATTTTCGAGGTATTGCGTTTTGACTGGCGGAACTCATCGCCGCACTTTGCTATGTTACCAGAGCGGTAAAATGGAAATATTAATAAATACTAATAATTCATTCCCCCAAATGGCAATTGCAATTGAACCGTCAACGTCGCGTCTGTATTCACACGTTTCTGTCACTGCGCCACAACGGCCTCTATTTCTCTATTTTTTTAAATAATAACTTTAAAAACCACTTATATGTATATACAAGTGGTAAATCCCCCCAACATTATTTACATAACATACGTAACGGAGTCGACGGCCAATGACTTAAGTCATCCGATTGATTATTCATGGCAGATGCAGTATAATCGATCGCAATGTGCTGTTTGACTCGCGACGCACTTTAACTGTGGTCTGTGAATGTCGCTAAAACCACATTAAAATGCGTTTAGCAGTTTTAAGTTTGACCATCAAGCATCAGAGAGCAGGGCGTTTACTAGTTTTTGGAAAACATATAAACAATTTTATCGTAGCGGGATATGAACCCACGCCTCTTGGCTCCTATCCTCAAATCCCGCTGTTCAATTTTTTATATGTTTTCTATAAAGTATTTTCTTTTCTAAACGTGGAATAACACTTTAAAAATGTAAAGACGTTTAATAGTTTAGCTAGTTTAGTTAGCCCAGAAAGTTTATAGGATACTAGTATCTTGCCAGCGGCTTCGTCTGCGACGTCAAATGGAATGACTTTAGGTAACTCTGAGCGGAGGTGCAGTGAGTTGTATTGATTGAGGTAGTTGGGTGTCGAAACTGAACACCGCACTCTATCTAATTATCGGAGTATTTTATCACTAGAATTTCTTTACCTAATTTTTAAATGAAATGAACGTGAGAAAATAACAACGACGCACACGCGAGACAGTGTATTGACGTGAAGACATGTGAAGAAAAAATGTTCACCTAATATGGTAGTTTGTTGAACTATCATATGCGTCAAGTTTCCTACTGTAGGATCACTTTTGTGCCCGGTTAGGAAGAATTGGTATAGCTAGCGATAGTTGTTGGTTCAAACTCTGTTATAGAGAATGTTTAATAATTATCACTAATTTAAAAATTCAAAGACGTGTTACAACAATAACACGCAATGGCAACGGGAGTGCCTTAGCTCTATGTTCTCAGATTTCCTCTGCCTACCATGATATGTGCGGGATACAGCGTGAAACAAAAAAACAATAATAAAGACGTGTTAAATACAGTTCGAGCATTTACAACTCGACCTCGGGCATTTAGAATGTGTCAGATGTTAAAAACAACTCTTGTTAAAACCAAAGTTAAAAAGTTAGTATAAAAATAAAAATATCTATTAAATGAGAGGCAATTTATAATATTTTTTTTTACCTTTCACTTTCACATTTTATTTTGAACGGTGATAAACGATACCATTTTGTCTTAAAAGACCAGGGAAACAAAAATTTTTTTTTCTCAGCTTCACGCTGTATCCCGCACACAGTAGGGTGGCAAGCAGGGCAAAAAATAATATATTAACATTATTTTCAGTCGTAATCGAACCATATTGACCGAATGAATTAACGTTCGATTGAATACTTGTATATGTTGTAATTATATTTTAAAACCGATTAAAATTTGTTTCAAGTAATAGGTGAAAAATTTTAGTCGATATATTCCGAAACGGTAATAGCTCAGTTAAAATCTTAATATCCGATATAGAAATTATATATGCAATAAAAAAATCGATTACTTTTGCAATTCACAAATAGAAACTTTGTGTACAAATAAATAATAAAAAAAATATCGATTTAAGTAAAACTTTGTAAAGTAGGCTGTACAGTTATTTTTGAACGAAATATATTTTTATATTCATTTTTGTTCAGTTTCACGTTTATATTAATGGAAAAAGACAAAGCAAACGTACGGGCTACCCGATGGTAAGTGAACACCGCCGTCCACAACCTCGTGGACCACCAGAGAACCAACAGGTGCGTTGGCGGTATTTAAGATAGAGATAGACTTTTTGAAGGTATCAGTATAAACCCTACCGCAGGTAGGTCATACTATACTTACGTGGCTCGTAGAAGGAAGTATTCCCGTATATAGCAGGGGTAGGCAGAGGGAACCTAGTGTTAATACTTAAGACGTGTGGTTGACAAGTGTAAGATCTGACGTAGGAAGGAAGGTTGTGGGTGTCATGATTGTGGGAATTATTTCATTTATATCTCCGGACTAAGTAGAAAAAAAACATACAAGTTCAATTCTATTACAATCTTATTTTTTTACGAAACTTCACCTATTAGATATTAATTTAATTGTCATTGAAAAATCATAGCTGTCTAAACGTATATTTTTTTTTGTTAGCTAACAAATTTAAATATTCATTATACAGTAATTTGTCTATTTTGATTAAAACGTGTTTCTAATTTATTTTAAAAAATGATTAATAATGCGGAAAATAATGTGAGAACTTTCATCAATAATATCTGCGCAACATTTATTTGAATTAGACAAACTTTTTTATGAATTTGCAATAAAATATTTTTTATGTAATAGATATAATAATAGGTATAGGTACAATAAAAGATAAGGACATTATATAATGACAGAAAAATAGGTTCTTAAGCTATCAGACAAAATAACGCGACAGTTGTGAGTTCGATATCTATTCGGGGAAGGATGTTTTTAACTATTCTTATTTCGCAAGACATAGTGCTACAACTTTAAAATGCAATATTTTGAATTTGAACGAAAAGTAGGGAAATCACTCTACCCTTCTACGCAGTTATATAAGATAACACCGATTTTAAATACTTAGTTTAAAAATAGTAATGTCTATCCTAAAAACTGCTGAACCGATTCTGGTGCAATAAGATTTTTTCGTAAATTGAACTGTGCCTCATTTAAATTAAGACGTCGTTTATTTTTCGATATATTTGTGCACAGGCATTTTTTAGCTCTACGTTGTATCTCGCACATAGCAGAGTATGCAGAGGCAATCTGGGAATCTAGTGATGATAAGACACTCCGTTCCCCACTTTACGCTGGATTCTCGAGACCTTGTGTGTTGAGTGGCAGAGTGGAGAAAATGAAAATATTAAAAATTTCATTCCCCTAAGTGGGAAATGTAGGTGCTCCTGCACTTCGACGACCTTAACAGATGTATGCATAGAGATACACTTATTGAATTAAAACCTAAATAGATAAACGAGGTGACTTATAAAGTATAGATATTGATGCAATAAGATGAAAACTAACAATGTTACTTTAGCACTAGATTGGTTGACGCAGTTGAATAACCTTTGGTGGCGGGTCAATTAAACAACGGCCACTATTAGTGAAATTACGTCACCCCCTACATATTCGCTATAAGACGCTATCTATTAGCAATCATTTGTTAACACTTTTATTATATAATATAATATTAGTAATAATGTATAAGAGGTGGTCATGTCGCAGTGGAATACCGATCCCTACTCGGGGAGTAGGCATAAAAGCAGATTTTGAAAAAGTGTACTATAATGCTTAGAAATATATTAAAATGATGTATGTTCTACGTATATCATATTTCTGCTGAATATAAAAATTTAGTATTAAATCACACCAAAACGCATAGAAGAGTCATGACGCTTCGAATGGATTGTGACGTCAAGTCTGAGTAATCCGTCAATACAATACAAGATGTCAATTCGTTTATTTACCAAAGTGTGATGTAACTCCGTCGTATTTGCGTTCTACATATAATAGCGGCTTGTCTTATTTTGTAATTTCTTTTTTTTCTAAATAAGTATTCTACACTTATATATCCTACACTTGATAATAAAAATTTTGCGTGTTTCGTAATCTATTAGTACGGTTTCATTAATTAAATACATAATTTTAGTGATATTTACTAGCTGTCATCATGCCTATTGTACTTATATTATTTCACAATTCCTGCAAAACAGAAACGGAGTGTAATTTAGAAACGGCTTTAAATTTCAAACCTAACTTTTAACATTAGCTAACTCTACCAACAAGAAGATCTTCAAGAATCCATTTACATCCAGAAATTACATTTAATGGTAGTGATTTACTTTTTTTTTAAATTTGAGAGTTTTTTGACATTTTAGATTTCCATTTTAGATTTGACTTCGATTTTCTCAAATAAAATTAAATTTAATTAAAAAAAAATCTCAACTTACGTCAATATATTATTGTTTTCCAATTCCTATAGTTATCTATAATATTGTTTATATAATTCTTCTTAGCTTCTCGCTCTAGTCCGCACATTGCAGGGTAAGGCCTCGTTATCAGAGTGAGGAAGTGAAAATATTGAATATTTTAGTGGAAATCGAATCCACAACCGCGTTTACAATCACACATTTGTGCCCCTGCGCCACAAGGACCTCAGGCATAACAATATATTATTACTTTTATTATCAAAAATCAGCTTCACGCTGTATCCCGCACACAGCAGGGTAGGCAGAGGGAACCTAGTATTAAGACACTCCGTTCCCCACTTTCTGCCGAATTCTGGAGGCATTGCGTATTGAGTGGCAGAACTCAACGCNATGTAATCCCATCGTGATAACAATTTAATCTGTAACGGAACTATCACACGCACAAATACAGATTATACAAAAACAAAGTATTATAGTGACAGAACATTACGAAATCGTCAATTCCGTCGCCAATCGCAACTCACGCCTGACGCCAGTAAAGCCAACGACCAGGCGATTAGTTCCAACTTCCATGTCACGATCAATTATTGGATAATTCTACTTTTTTATTTCTGTTTATCTGTTTATAGGTATTTATGTAAAAGAATTAAGCGATGATAGGCATTGAGTAATCATTTTGTATAAATATCAATTTAATCGAAATCGATTTAATGTTCGGTAATTTGAAATCGATTTTGCTGATATTTAATAGATATTAGTACATATAATTCAAACCAAAATATTTGATGATTGCTAAGGCGCCGAAGCTAAATGCAGTCAATCAATTTATAGTGATGGAATGGTTAACATGATTGGTGACGCCATCCTTGTGGATAGCAGAACTCAACGCCAAGTTTTGACGAGTTCGAGTGGAAACTGAACACACAACAATCGTGTTTACAGTCAAGCGCCGACCCACTGCGCCACGACGGTTTTTGTAAAATTTTTCTTTACTAAAATGCCATTGCACATTTAATTTACATTAGTTCCGAGTGAAAACACAATATTACTCGATAACTGTGGGAGAAATTCCCGTTTAATTGCCCTTGCTCATTCGTTCTTGCGTTCGTCATTCGTGGCACGCATGTATGGGCACTAGTCTGTTATGGGATAGATGGGAGTCGTTTAGCCTTAAACTTTTACCTTTTTTATTTATTTAATTTTTAAAGGAAAACAAACAGTAAATTTAATTATTATTTAAAAAATATATATAAATTATATAAAAATTTAATGTAGTTTTCACAAAAGCTTTTTTTAATGTAGATAATTGTTTTGACACTAAGTTTCACTCAAAAAATCACATTTTAGGGAAAATATTTAAAAAAAACCTTCATTGTTAACATATAAACAAATTTTCATTTATTAGCAAAACTATTTTTTCAATAGAACACTAGTTCCTAAGAATATCGCGCTCAATTAAACATACTCTCACACTCTATATCAGTATAGATTTGTATAGATATATTATTTCGCAATTTCACATTTTTTCAAACATACCAAGGTAGGCAGAAGAAATAAGTGTTAAGACACTCCGTTCTCCATTTTTCTCCCAAACTCAAGACATTGCGAGTTGACGAGTCGAGGCGACATTGTTGTTGCTGAGTGGCGTTACTCAACGCCTCAGTTTATGAGGCCAGGGCGGGATAATACATTTGTATTAAAAGTTGAATCATTTCCATAGCAGAATAGGCAGAGACAACCTGGAAAGCTAGTGTTAAGACACTCAGTTCTCCATTAAGACACTGGTGTCCCATAACTTGCGTGTTAAGTGGCGGAGCTAAGTGAGAATCGAACCCAAAACCATCGCGTCTACAGTCGCAGTGCGCCACGACGGCCTCATACATAATATCTATCTATCAAATTTTTCTATTTACAGTGGGAGAAAAAACGTGATGATAACTAACCCAATTAAAATAACAGTAGTTGAAACCAACGAGCACATTTAGATGTTTATCGCAACGCGGCCATTGTTTGCCTTTGCTTTTTTCCCATATACGTTTTTAAACAACTTTCCACTGAAGTACTACCTAGTTTAATTTATAAGTTATATACTTTATATTTACCCAATAGTTAGGCGGGTCGTCGAGTCTTCGTGACGCAAGGGAGTTCGATTTCCACTAAGGGGGAGTTTATTATTTTTACTTCAACATTTCCCCGCTCTCATGTCAAGACGGCTGGGCGTTGATATTCGCCTCTGAACACGGATTGTCTCTTAAAAAGAACGATGCGTGGGTAAAGGAGTGTCTTAATAGATCTAGATCCCTTTGCCTACCCTGCTATATGTATGCGGGGTACGAAGTGAAATTAAAAAAAAGTAAAAAAGTCTGAGGGAGGCGACAAGGTGTAAAGTTTCAGAAGTATCACGTGGGAACCAACGTATTTACCATAAGGCAGTAAAATAACAGGTTATTGCTAATTTTTTTTGTAAAATTTTTATGTGGGAAATTTAGTATAATGTAAGTTTTTCTTAGAAATTTATTTTTAAGTAATTAGGTTTGTTACAGAACTAAGAATTTATTGACAGGATACTTTAATTAAATCTACCTCAGAAGTAAATCTGTCTAGAACTATTTCAGTTCATTTCTATAACATGTTTCGATTTGACACGTAGTGGCTTTTTTTAGTTTTTTTAAATCTTTCAAATTTTCAAAAGAAATATTAGTAGAATCATTTAAAATTTAGTTAGGTCTTGAGAGCTCGGGTAGTGGAGATATTGTGTATAAAAGGGCCTATGGAAATTTATCAGTTATAAACTATTAATCAATATTTAAAAAATCGATTTTGCATTACTATATTTTATCTATATCACCATTGTTGTTTAATTATTTTTTTAATTTAAAATGAAAACTGACGGTAATCATTAAAGTCGGTTCAACGTCAGATTAATCAGTACTCGCAATGTCCACTTTAAGCAACAAGTGTTTTAGGGTCAAAGAGTCACTGCACTCTGCCTTAAGCGATCATTATAGTCGTGTGATATTGTATACTGACCTCTTGTTTTAAAGATACGTTTATTTGCTCTATCCTGAGTTGACACGATTAGGGTAATCTTTTGTTTGGTTGAACGCGCTAATCTCAGGGTACTAACTACTGGTACGAATCAAAAAATTCTAGTAAGTAGTAAGTAAGTCTTCCATTACTGAGTGACTGACAGACAACCCACAAACGAAACTATTGGACTTAGAAAGTTGAAATTTGGCATGTAGGTAGGTTAGGGAGTGTAGGACTAAGAAACGTTGTCCCCTAATTTATGAGGAAACGGCAAAAATATGCTTGCGATTTCTTAGGAACCGAATACCGTCTTGTCTCTCTAAAAAAAATATAAATTTAAAATGGTAAAGTAAAGCTAACTAAAATTCTTTTGAAATTAATTTTAACGAGGCTTTCTCTGAAACTTATACCTCCAAAAGATGATAAATAGATATTTATGTAAAAACACAATAAATCAGGCATAATTAAATTCTCATGGTGTGGCGGTACTGAACACGTAGTGGCTTTTTTTAGCTTCCAGAGCCAGTCAATCGAAGTCCGACACTCCAAGGATGTTAGCCAATATTAAGTTCTCTGCTTATTACCCAACTGCGATTGCAACTGCAACTGCGAGATATCGTTATCATTTATATGTCCTATGTATGTACGTTTCTTTGTGGTCTTATAACTTGTTAACCTGTGAACCAATTTTAATAAATCATACGTTGATGAATTAGTCTTGATGGCGCGAGTGTTAGTGGATTTATTAATTTAGTGTATGCCGTTGTTCTATTAAAAGATTAGGCAAACGCATGGGAAAAAAACTGTGCCAAAGCTTACTAGAAGTCGGTTTTCCTAGACTTTTTTTGATATCTAAATAACAAGATGTACAGGACATCGACCTGTTGTAATGTGGCTTGTTATATTTTTTTACAACACAATGGTATTGAAGCGCTAACTGCCTAACGAGCTTCCCGTTAGCCTGCCAATGCTTTTTTTCTTATAATGAAATAATATATATTTTGATATTAATAATAAATTTATAACGAAATAATGTTTTTAGAATCTTTAACTTATAAAATCGTGAGACCGTCCGTCGCGAAGCAGGGGCACAAGCAGTGCGACTGTTATAGTGACGGTGTGTGTTCGATACCCACTCGGGGGCATGTAACAATTAATGTTTGAATTACCTTGTTTTGGTAAGGAGGCAAAGCGCAAGTTCCGCCACTCACAAGACAATATCTCGAGAATTCGGCAGAAAGTGAGGAACGCCAGTGTCTTAAAGGGACCGGAGTGTCTTGACACTAGGTTACTAGGCTCCCTTTGCCTTCCCTGCTATATGCGCAGGATACAGTTTGAGTAAAAATAAAGTGTAAGAAGTTCTTTTGACATTTTTATGTGATCTATAAACGAAAACATTTGTCTAGCTGTATTTTACTTTTATAAACATATAGTAACATAAAGCTCAGTTTCCACCGCGGGGCGGATAATGCTTAGACGGACGGATCCCTTTTAGGTAAAATAAACTTACATTTCCACGAGTAAAGAGTTTATTTTGTAATTAATGTCCTAGCTTCGTAGAACAAATGAAGTTCATTTTTAGTCTTTCTGCTCACTCGGTCCTTTCCGTAGTTCCATTTTCACGCCATAATCACACGTATATATAAACAGAATATGTCAAAACTAATCTAGCTAGCTAATACTTTATGATTTTGATTAATCCCAGGATCTCGTCTCTCGCCTTTGCTCCTTAATCAGACCAGTTCGCTGATACCATATTATTGTAATATCACCAGATTATATATTATGATGGTAAAATAATTTAAAGAAGGTGAAATTAAGCCTCTTGATAAAAGAATGATCTACTAATAATAAAAGCATATTAAAGATGGTTTTTTTTGTATAATAATTGGAAAATATAGATAAATGGAGATAAAAATAAAGTTATTTAAAAGAAACGAACTTTAAAACCATACCTATATTTTATGCCCAGGCTTAAACAAAACGAAAAAGTAAATAGTGATATTTTATTTACTTCAAAATAAAGATCAAATTAAAGAACCAGAAAAGAAACCTTCCTTTTTGAGATCGCATAAACAAAACCTTATACTAAGTTATAAGCTGCAAAATACTTAGCAGCTTAACTAAATATATGAAAAATACAATAAAATCCATTCTATATTAAAACAAAGGGATCTCCTCACAAATAGACCTCAAAATCAACCATTTTACCGTAATCCATATTATTTTATTACAAATCGGTTAAGAATTTTCAAAGGCAACGCATAAATCATGATCGACGTAACGCCCATCCTTGTTTTTTCTGTGGACGCAAAACTTTCTTGCTTATTTTGAGTTAATCTCAAAAGATCGGCACAACTTTGAACCTTTTTTTATAATTTTGTTATGCTTACATAACATTTAACTATAATATATTCTGTGTAATAGATGTTAAATTTGTATTGTATATTGCAAAAAAGTTATAACTATATATAATTATGCCAAAATATCTTAACAAGTTAAAAAATAAACATTTTTGGTATCGAAATCAATCGTCAAAACTATTTCACTATACTTCTAAAGTTCACGGCTTAAAAGTTCAAAGTTTCACAATTCTATATATAATTATTAATATATGTACGTACCATATAAAATATCCTTTATAATGACACTGTGTACACTTCACAAACACTGGTTAAGCACATTTTGATGTGATTTAAAACAATTTTACACTAAGTTTTTAAGGAATAACGTTTAAGTGCGTTAAACAGACGCCTCGCGTTACGACTGTGGAGTGTGGATAGCGATATTTTACCTGAGAGAAAAAAAAAGCTCAGAACAAGTATTTTATTTATAGCATTTAAAACTTTAAAACCGTTGAATAAAGCTCCTTTTGTATGTGTAAAGCAAATTGCATTATTGTAGCCATGTTTGAAAATTGATTTTAATGATTTTTAACTTTATTTTCAATGTGATAAAGATTGTTTTAAGTTAATATCGTATATAAAAGTTCGGTATAGTTGTATGTATGTTGTGGGCAGTTGCTCTAAGACACAACTTCTCAAAGTTGTTTGACCTATTTAAGCTTTGATTTATTGTTTTGTTTCATCTGACGGATTTGTCTGTCCTTTTTGTAGTACATAGAATTATAGGATATATATTAATTTATAGAAATTATATAAAGTAAGTGTAAGTAAATATTTACTTACATTATTTTATTACATTAATTAATAACCTTAAGTTTCTTACTGTTATAAAATTAAAAACAAAATGTTCCCTTATATCGCATATATATTTAATTGAGAATGTGTTAAATACATTATAATAACTTTTATAATTTAGTTACCAATGCTGGCTGGTAAAGCTGGTCCGGTAAAATTTAATTGTGATTATTTAATGAATATTAAATTAACATCTTAATCTCGTACAACACACAATATGGGTGAAATTTCCTAATTAATAGATGGGAAAAAATTTGATGTAAATAATAAATATTGCTTAAAATTCCTTATACCGGAAATTTTGTATAAATCTTTCCAAGTCAACAGCAGAATAAATCCATCAGAAAAAAAGAGATTGTAACGAAATTACAGTTAAAATATAACATTTTTCAAGTTTATTTCTAATATTTATGTACAATAATAAAAATATGTTCCTACACTCAATATAGAGGATTAGCAAAACTCTAGAACACGATTTGTTAATTAATTCCAATAATTAAAATATAAAAAGACTGCAAATAATAAAAAGTATAACAAAAAATTTTACCTCAGTTTAAACTTACTTAAGAGGCACAGAAGTTTGACAAGGTGTTGTCAGGAGCCGTAGTCCCAAACCAGTTTGCGGAGAAATAAAACAGGCCCCAATTTGATATGAATTAACTTATTACGATTGTTATCTAGCACCGAGACGAATATCACAGCGTCACTATGAAAGTTAGCAATGGTTTAACTTAAATGGACCTATTTAACCCCTGTAATGGTCATAATAAACTGACGGTTAACATTACTTAAAAAAAATATTTGTAAAAACAAAAACCCCGACCGCATCAAACTAAAAAGAAAATAAACAAGCCCAGTAGTTTATTAGGATTAACAGTCGGGACCTATTTAAATTATGCGAGGTTCCTGGTAAAGATTTTATTGATTGAAGAATTACTTATAGGTCCCGACTGTTAATCCTAATAAACTATTGGGCTTGTTTATTTTCTTTTTAGTTTGATGCGGTCGGGGTTTTTGTTTTTACAAATATTTTTTTATTTTACATTTTTTTTGTTAGAATTTATTATGGTAATGATAATCATGATATACCTTTTTGAAATCCTGAACTTGAGCTCTTGAATTTGGTACCCATATTGTGGTTTTCGAAACGAAAAAAAAATTTTTCACTAAGTCCAATGGCGTACCACAGCCGCCATGATTATTTTTTATTAACGTCACCTATCTAAGAACTCTTGGGCTGCTAATACGAATCTAACGATATCTCAAATATGTAAATCCGTTCAGCGGTTCTGGAAATACGAGGTAATAAAGAATATTACATACATACAAGATACGCGCGAAAAACATAACCCTTCCTTAGCAGTCGGGAAAAATCAGCTTCACGCTGTATCCCGCACACAGCAGGGTAGGCAGAGGGAACCTAGTGCTAAGACACTCCGTTCCCCACTTTCTGCCGAATTCTGAAAGCATTGCGTGTTGAGTGGCAGAACTCAACGCCGCGCTTAACCTCGACACCAGAGCGAAGAAATGGAAATATAAATTTAAGTAAATATTTCATCTCTTCGAGTGGGGATCGCACCCTCAACCAGTCGGTTTTACAGTCACACCTAGTGCCGCTGCGCCACGACCGGCCTCAACATTACTTTTGTATATGAATCAGGGAAAATCAGTTATTTCGTGCAGATTGGCTTCCTTCTGCTGAGGCTGCTAAATGTTCTTCACTGTATTCCAAATAAAGCGTGAGGCTAAAAAAAAATAAATCAAAAATACAGTCGAATTTGAATACCTCTTTCTTTTTTGATTTTTGAAGGCAGTTAAAAATGGTGGCGCATGTAGAAGAAATATATGTTTCCGTACTAAAATAATAATCTTTATTTGCTTAGTTATGAAAAATATTTTTATTATTTTGATTTGTATTCTACATATCTATATAACATTTTAAATATTTTATTTTATTTAATAATACATGTCCTAAGCGGTTCTCTAAAACTTATTTTTATATAGAAGAACCAACATTGAGTGATCATGCTGTCGCTCATACGTCCACAAACAGCATCACGCTGTATGCCGCACACAGCACCCAGACAGAGGGAACCTAGTGTTAAAACACACCGTTTTCCACTTTCCACCGAGTTCTGGAGGCATTGCGTATTAAGTAGCGGAACTCAACGCCGCGCTTAACCTCGACACCAGAGCGAAGAAATTAAAACATAAATGTAAATAAATATTTCTTTCCCTCGAGTGGAGATCGAACTCACAACCAGTCGATTTCACAGTCACACTTTGTGCCCCTGCGCCACGACTGGCCTCTATTCCATTCTTCATAAATCGATTATAGAGAGTTAATAAAAAGTACAAGATCCATATCTATTCCGTAGTTATCTCTAGTACTAAAGATTTGCCGACTCTCAAAGAAATTGAAGATTTTAAAGAACTTTGAGAATTTGAAGAGGACACTCGTGCACTACTTTGCATGTGTTAGGCATATGATCTAATATTCATAATCTAGCATTAGCTTGAATCCTGAATTAGGCATTTAGTGATTCAATGCATAAAGCAAAATTCTCACCATCGACATAAAATGGGATGACTCAAATGTTTTTAATTTCCAGAAAACTAACATAGAATCTTAAAATATGCATCTTAAATAATAATTTTACAAAAATTTTAAGTTACAAGAAAAATAAATATGTTGTTATTTTGCCAATTTTCTATACATTTTTTTAATAACACATATACCTCCTTGTTTCAATAATATTTTAATAATTCTTTATTTCCTTTCTTAGAATTTCCAGATTCTTATTTAACTTTGTACTATTTAGGTACATTAGAATATGCACTATAAAATAATTATATATTAAACTAATTTTCTTTGTCATAATAGTGTTATAAATTCTAGAATACATAAATTTCTATTAATAGTTTCCCATCATAATAACAACAGTGAAACATAAATAAAAAACCAAATAAAGTAACAGATTTATTTCCATTCTACTTACAGCTAACTGAATAGAAAATAAAACAAAAAAGACTAAATAAATTATTTTTCTTTTTAGATGGAAGCATTATCTTCGTAATGTGAAAAATGTCTATTTTTAATTTTTTTTTATTCAAGCGCTGCTCTTAGGTTTAGGAGCCCAGGCCTCGACTTTTGGTGTAGTTGTACTGTAAGGAACATATTGACCAGTTGTACCTGATAAATTCTCTGTAAATTCTGCCATCCATTTGTATTTTGGTCGGCTGGGATCCTGAAATATAATTAATATTTATACCTGTTAATATATATTTTTAATTTCTAACAAATTACAGTGATAATTGATAACAGAATAACAGAAAATACCTTATAGAAATAAATAATGTTCTTAAATTTTTGCAAATTTTTCAAGCCAAAAGTTATGAGTAGCCTAAAATAATTTAAAAAGCCTAAAATAATTTAAATAATAATTGTAGGTGAATCACACACCCAACCATATCGAACTGTAGCAAACATATTATTTTTATAGTTGTATACACATTATACAACAACAAAAATAGTCTTATATTATATTCAGCTTCACTTTAATTTCTTGAGACACAAAAAAATTTAAAATAAAGAATAAAAGATCTAAAAACTAGGTTTTCCTCATAACCCACTGCTATTTGCGACTGCCACTTGCCATTAAGCAAATGGTAGGAGAATTAAAAAAATACTTATTTTGTGTACTGTACACTCATTTACTTGACAAGAACAAAAAAACCTAAAATCAAATCCCCATAGCCATCTACAGCTAACTGGAGTACTGTATAAAAGTAAACATTCCACTTTTAATAACTTATTTATTACCTGGTGTGGGGGAAGATCAGTTTTGTAATGGAGCCATCCATACCATTCAGCTGGAACCTGAAAATAGCAAATGGATGTTAAACTTTCTTAAGAGACCATTGTGGCGCAGGGGCACAAGTGTGCAATTTGTTTTTTTTTTTACATTGAATAGGCTTGTGTTTGACTGCATCAAGCCTGATGAGTGTTGATGCAATCTACGGTGGTGCACGCTTGCCTAGTAAGTACCTATTGACTCTTTTGGTACTTGGCAGAGCCATCCCATAACAGAGAGCGGTACTCCATACATGGTCTAACATGTCCTAACTATAAACACTATTGGTTGTGGGTTTCATTCCCACTAGAAAAATATTAATTGTTTTTATTTCTTTGTTCTGGCACATTGTTTCACAAAAGCAAAGCGCAGCATTAAATTCAACTATTCAACACACAAGACCTCAAGAATTCGGTGGAAAATGGGGAAATGGAAAACAGAATGTCTAATACTAGATTTGCAGGTTACCTCTGCCTACTTTACAATGTGAATCTATAAAAAATATGACTAACTTGTTACAAAAGCTAAATATACAATGAAAGTCAAGCTAACCCAAATTGTCCCAAATGTGGGCAGAAAGCTAAGAAAAGTATATACCCTGCAATAAATATAAATAAATAAAATAAAAATACTTTGATACAAACCTGACTACCATCATAGTTCATGTGGTATTTGTCAGAATACTCCACCCATCTGTTTCTGCTGTAAAAATAGCGGGGGTTCTCATAGTACTTGTTGCCGAAATTATCTTCACCTACTAGATGACCATCTTTAAGTTCATCTTGCCTAAAAAACAATTTATTCTTATGTTAGAAAATAATGTCTAAAATTTTAGTATGTTTGACAAGTCGAGGCCACCATACAGTTAGATTTTATATTAGGATTTTTTCTTCTTTTTGTTTACTTTCTTTCGAAGTGTACAATAGCCAAAAGTTCAGAAAGTCAGCCAATCCACAACAAATATGTACTATATATAGAATAAATGATACATATATATAAACAACATTCAGAATAAACATGTAAACATCTTTACTCAATGTACCATTATATATTTAATTACTTTCTGGAGTCAATTCTATCCACATAATGTTAATGGTCATGTTAAATAATAAATGAATAATGTTCATTTGAATCAAATAATTTATTCAGGTGTCATTAAAGCTTTACACTGAATTGTACAATCGATTACATTATAACAAAGTAAATGTTTTTAAAAATATTAATAGAAAAAGTATCTTTTGTCACGACAAACTTATAACCCAAAAATTACATAATAAATACTTATATTTATTTACCTGTACAGCTTAAAGAGGGACGCACGAATCCCACCGTTCTGACGAATGATGTTGAAAAAATTTGCAACTTTGTCCAGGGCCAAGATTTTGGCGATGGAATTCGACATTTTTAGTAAGAAAATTTAATTTTCGTTCAAGATAAAATATCAAAATAAAAATTTGACATTTCAATTTAGTGGTTTGACAGTTGACAGTTGTGTTAAAATTTTCTGCTTCGTATTTTATGGAATTTAGGCGTGCCAAATGAGAGAAATGAGTCCTGTGGAATAGAGTAGATACAATGAAAATTGGTCAGTGAATATATAAAATATGGCAATAAAATATTTTTGTAAATAAAAAAATTAAAAAAATATAAATAGGAGGGGAGCTGAAACGGAGACTTCGGGATTTACTAAAGCGTGGCAGATTATTTTACTGAGGGATTCCTTGCACTCGGTTAACCGAGTACTTAAGTACTTCCACCAAATATGAGCCGGACTAACCGATGATGCTGACCCCATCACTAAAGTGAACGACCCAAAATATGTAGGTAGGGCTACACACAACCGCAGCCACACACGCTACACACACCGTCCCCGCCGGTGGAGACGAGGTCCCAGTTTTTCTGTGGCCCAATCGCGCCTCGGTGCGAGAGGTGCCCGCAATTAAATATCCAAAAGGGCATCAAGAGCCCTACCCCGAAGGCCTAGCTCGGACTGAGCGAAGCAAAGTCCTCCACTACAAACGGTGTACGTAAGTCGCGGTGCGAGTCACAAAGAAGACACCCTTGCGACACTGTGTTTTCATTTGTTGGTGCCTTCCACGGTAGCCAAGCCAAGGTCAGAGCTCTTTTAGCTCGGCCTCCCAAAGCCCGGTGACGCTGTAGAGGCCAGTAGGGCCAACAGCATACTGCTCATTCGAATAAGGAAGGAATAAGGATATGAGCCGTATATATTTGGCCGCGTGTCTAAAATAAACGATCAGATTAGTTAAATGATCTAAGCTTCGCAACCCAATTGGTATCTATGATATTCGAGTAAATCCTGACCTAGCAACGTCGGTTCTCCTACTAAAATATGTACTAAACATGTAATTTCATCACAGGATTTATATTCATATTTTTTATTTTCTTATACGGTTTAGAATAAGGTAGGTATTGAGGGATTATTTTTTTTCAAGCTGAGGGGGGAAAAGCGTGTTTAGAAGTTTATATTGGTCAGTCAGTCCGAAAAACAACAATCGTACTAATAAAGTTAATTTCAGTAGATTCTTGTTTTTCTGTTATATTGAAAAAATATTTTTGTTTTGTAACGTTATTCCATTCAATCCATCTTTTATTTGGTTCTTTTGGCGGTTAGAATGTTACAGATCATATACCACTCTTAATTATTTCTATTTGGTCATGTGGATAATGTTGTAGTTAAAAGCTTACTTTATAGCACAATAGCCAAAAGAATGATTAATATTTTATTAAGCCAGAGCATTTTTTAAATTTAATAACATTTCCAAAAAATTAAACTCACCAACTAATAACTAGAGTCCGTCGTGGCCCACGAGCACAAGGGTGTAACTGTAACGCAACGGTTGTGGGCTTGATCCCACTCGTGGGAATTAATTATGCTCTGGGACCAAGGCAAAACCCCGGCGTCGAGTTCTGCCGCTTAACACGGAATACCTCAAAAGTTCGGAGGAAAATGGAGAATGGTGGTGTGTCTTAATACTAGGTTCCCTCTGCCTACCCTGCTGTGTGTGTGGGATACAGTGTGAAGCTGATTATAAAAACTTTGCTTGCTTAAATTAAAAGATTTTCTTTTAGAAACTTTGGTTCCTGCCTTAAAAATCCCAGCACATAGAATAATATTAAATATTTTAACAATAAAACATGTAACACCAGCTTTAATAAAATAATATTTATATTAAAAGTAAGGGGGCCAGTCGTGGCGCAGGGTCAGAGTGTATGACTGTAAAATCAACTGGTCGTGGGTTCGATCTCCACTCAAGGAAATGGTATATTAATTTACATTTATATTTTCATTTCTTTGCTCTGGTGTCGAGGCAAAGCGCGGTGTTGAGTTCCGGTACTCAACATGCAATGCCTCTAGGATTCGGCGGAAAGTGAGGAATGGGTAACACTAGGTTCCCTCTGCCTACCCTGCTGTGTTTGGGATACAATATGAACCTAATTTAATTTTAGTTTCATATATTAAGTGTTCAGTGTTCAAAATGCAGAATATATTAATTAATTCTTTCAAATAGAAAACCAATCCGGGACTGATGCTTTTACAGTCAAACTCACACCACCAATCAACCAACCAACTTTCTCCAGTTTAAATAAAATTGAAAAGTCTATCACATTTTTTATATATAATTCATTGTTAAAACATAAATATTATATACAACAACATTGTAAGCCTAATTATTCTCATGATTTTGATTTCTTTTTCACTTTTTTAGATATTTTATCTGTTATGACATCATCTAACACAATGGTAACTTTAAATTCATCTATTGCATCACTATTTTTTCTTTTCTTTTTATTTTTAATAGTTACGTCACTAGTACAATTTTCTTCTAAAGATATTTTATCATCTTTAGTTGTTTTGATTTTCTTTTTCTTTTTACTTTTTATATGATGATTTAATTCTATTTTACTGTTAATATTATTGTCATTATCATTATCTTCATTATTTGATTTGAAGGAGCCAGCAGTTTTTAACATACATCTGTCATTAGATAAATTTCGACTATTATCATTATTTACGTTCTCCTTTTCTCTCTTTTTAGATTTCTTCACTTTTTCTATAGTGGCAACATTTTCATTTTCTTGATCCTCAATATCCCTGACACTTTCACTATTTGTTTCTAATAAGCTATGGTTTAAACCATTACTTTTTAAAACATAGCTGTCAATAGACAAATCAACATTATCATTATTATTTAAGGTCTCTTTTTTCCTCTTTTTAGATGTCTTATTTACTTTTTCTATAATGGCAACATTTTCTTTTACCTGAGCCTCAATATTATTAACACTATAATTTTTTAAAATATCATCATTAGATAAATCACCACTATCACTATCATTTAGCATTTCTTTTTCTCCTGTTTTAGATTTCTTATTGACATTGTCTTCTATAATGGCAACATGGTCATTTCGCTGAGATGGTCCAGTGTCATTATCTATAGATTCATTAAAACTACAACGTTTTTTCTTTTTTTTCTTAGATTTTAATGTATTTAAATCTTGGTCATTATTCAATAATGTATCTTCGACTACTTGATTATCTTTAGATTTGTTTTTAATTTTTTTTGCATGGGAATAACCTTTGAATCTAGATTCTTGGAGTAATAATTGTTCTTGTTGTTCTATTCTTGCCAGTTTGCCTAAAGCCCTAAGTCCATGGCGTGCACCTCTGTAAAAAGTATAATATTATAATTTATAATATTAGTATTTATAATATATGTATTTTAATTTTAATCATCAATGGTCACTATTGAACTACTAACAAGAATAGTTTTTGATTATATACATTTTTAAAAAAGGCACAAATTTTTTTTTTATTAAATTAAAAAAAAAGACATTAATATTAAACTTTTTAGTAGTTGAAAAGAGTGATAAAAACATTGCAAATTTTTATTTTCTATACATTATTCAGGGGCCATCAATATAAATAATATTTATTAATTAAGATTTAACTTTATTGAAATTAAAATATAATAATTATTTATTAACAAAACATAAAATTTTGAATGTAGCGGGATTTGAACCCGCGCCTCTTTGGAAACCGTCCAAGCACTCTGACCAACTAAGCCACACATTTTCATTAAGCTACATCACAATTCTTATACTCTTGTTACACCATATTTATTTTGTTAGTTGTAGGGAGATAAAATAAAAAAAATACATACTTATGTGCTGTCCTGCCATTACAAGCAGCAAAGAGTTGTTCATCAGTCATCTGAACCACTTCATCATTCT
Source organism: Heliconius hermathena (assembly GCA_013403705.1). Taxonomy (NCBI): domain Eukaryota; kingdom Metazoa; phylum Arthropoda; class Insecta; order Lepidoptera; family Nymphalidae; genus Heliconius; species Heliconius hermathena. Next base: position 160,141 of record JAAIXJ010000172.1, read on the forward strand.
CATCACTTGACTCTGACTTCTGAACTCTAACTATTTTAGCTCCATCATTTTCAAAAACCTCAGTCCTCACAAAGAAATCTTTGTATTCTTCCTCTGAATTTGCATTTTTAGATTTATTTTTACCTTTCAATAGAAATGTGTTGTTTGTTATTTCAAAATTTTCATCTTTGCATTTAATCCTTTTTGTTTTTCCTTTATTATCTTCAACCTGAAAGTTTTATTTTACCTTCACACTGTATCCCACATAAAGCGGGGTTGACAAATGTAACAGTATTAGGGCACAGGATATATACATTTGTTTTGTACCCATGTAAGGAAATAAAAATAATTATTAAAATTTTTTTTCACCTCTGTGGGAATTGAATGTCATATTTATCTCAAAAGTTAATATTAAGTACTTGTAATTGTTTATTATAGAACATAAATTAGCACTTATTAAAAGGTAATAAGGCTTATGGCTCTATGGCTAGACTCACCATCACAGGCTTATAGCCATAAGCCTGTGGTGGTGAGTTTCATCCTACTCAAAAAAAATTATAATTCTCCATAAAGACAAAGTGCGATATTGAGTTTCATCAGTTAACATACAGTATCTTGAATTCAGACAGAGAATAGGGTAATCTTTACACTAGGTTGTCTTTGACTTCATTAAAAAAATACAAGACTAAAGCTTTATTCTAAGCTTTTACTTAAATTCTATTTCTAATTGTTAACTGTTTAAAATATTCTGATAAAGCTTATATATTTTTTGTACAACAAATTCACCAACGCTAATACTAGAGTAAATTTCAAAAAGTTTATTTACTTTTTTGTATAGTTATATGTATAGTTTATTGTATATTTTTTAAGAGAAAAAAGAAAATAATAATATAATTACTTAATATTTCGTGTACCTGTACATTACTAGCCGCTTTATTATAAAGTTCATTCCACCAGTGCTCAGTGAAATCTTTTGCAGGGTCGTAACCTACACCAGTGATACTTCTTTTTAATTTTGGCTTAAGAGCTTCTGATATTCCATCTTCTTTCTTACCCAAGCCTTTGCCTTAAATTATACGACAAATTAAGATATTAGATGTAATAAAATATGAGAAAATTTAAATGTTTATAATTAAAAGACAAATTTACATCACTTCACGAAACTTACCATCAGTCCAACCGTATTTTTCTAATTGTTTTCGAGCAAATTCCATATTAATTATTTAAATGTATAATATAAAATGCACATTACATATATATTTTATAGTAATTGCGTTTATTTATAACTTTATAACCTATAAAACTATAAAACGCATTACACATTGACAACTTGAATTAAGGATCAGAGATTGACAACTTGAACCCGTATAAATTTATGACTTCAGACAGATTAAATAAACCTAAAAAAGTGAATATTAGAAAATCTTGTGCTTTGCTAAAATGTACAAACCAACAATGCGCCGGAAAATTATTTATTTTTTTAGTGCCAAAGGAAGTTAAAATGTGAAAGAAATGGTTAAAAGCTATGGAAAGGGTAGATCCATTTGGAGATAAAAGCATAGTGTATTGTTGTGAAGACCATTTTCAATTTTGACGTAAATATTTCACTAAAATCAGCTTCATGCTGTATTCCGGGAGAAGAAGAAGAAGAAGAAATGGAAATATACATTTAAATAAATATCTCATTTCCTCAAGTGGGGATCGAATCCACAATCAGTCGCGTTTACAGTAATATTTTGTGTTTCTGTACTACGACTGGCCTTTAAGTATAGTGATAATCATTTAAGTAGGCCTTCTTAGTATTTTATTCTTTTTAGTTTGCATTTGTTTGGTTTGATTATTTTGGTCAGCGGTCCAGAACCTTTGGTGTCAAAACTTACAAATTTCCCATTACGCTTACATTCTAACAGAGTACTCGAAAACGTTTGATTCTTTTTAACTACCAGTAGGTAGTTATATCTAGTAAGATATTACTATTTTTTTCATTGTAATTTTAATTTTATATGTATTTTAATCCTTAATATTCCATTTATGGGGGACCATGGGGGTCCAAGATGGAAGGCTTGCTCGCAGCGACCCCTGCCAGCCCTTACGAGGGCTGCAACGTTCCATCCGCCACGTGCACCTCGAGAGAGCGCACTGATAGGGCGTCCCCCCAAGGCGACGCGCACCAGTGCGTCCCCGCTGGTGTGTCAAGTGGCGACGAATGCGGCGTTGGGGACCGCCACCCAACACGCCATGTCCGGAACGGCGGGAGGTGGAGGACGGAGCTACAAATAGCTACGTGGAATGTAAGAGGAGGGATGGAAGAAAAGATGAATGAATTATTAGATGTGATGGATGATAGAGATTTGGATGTCGTTTGTGTGACAGAGACCAAGCGAAAGGGCAATGACACGACCGATTTGCCGGGCAATCGGGTCGCTTTCTGGGCCGGCGTACCAGAGAGCGAGCGGGGCTGTCAAGGTGTAGGTGTTATTGTCCTCTCGATTGGTTAGTGCAGCAGTTGAATACAAGGCGATCAACCCGAAACTGCTTTGGGTTCGCTTCAAGCTGGGGTTAACAAGAGTATTCTTGTTAGTTAAGTATGCGCCAGTATCCACAGCTCTATTAAGCGAACTCGAGGAGTTTTGGGAGAGTGTCAGGGATGTTCTAGATAGCGTTAGAGGGAATGAAAAATTAATAATATGTGGCGATTTGAATCGGAACTGCGCGAAGCGGTTACGAGGGAGGGGGTNCCCGAAGGGCATGTATGAAGAGGTTGATGACAGTGGACGAGGCGAAAGAGGTATGTAGAGACCGTAGCGTTTGGCGCTCCGTTCTCTCTGACTACCCCGCAAGGGATAAAGCGTGAAGCTAAGTTAAGTTAAGTTAAGTTAATATTCCATTTAATTTCAACCTCGCATCAAATCAACAAAATCGGCCTAGATTTGAATAAAAAATTGTCTTTACCTATATGTAAAATGGTCTTATTCAACTCTATGTAACAACCCTTGCCCCGCATCCTATCAGCGTCTCTCAGTTTTATGCTGTATCTTGTATGTAGCAGGTACTAGGCAGTACCTACCCGGCAGAAGGAACCTAGTATTAAAACTCTCCACTCCGCACGTTCCGCTGGAGGCATTGCCTGTTGAGTTTTGTCAACTGTCTGTTGTCAACTTTGATAAAATGATCATTGTTCCTAAAATATCTTTAGATACGCCAATGGACGCTGGCTGACCCACTGTGTTACTCAACAATTATTAAATTAAAATAAGATTATTATTTAATGAAAAGAAATTTAGCTCAATGAAGGATCGGTAGCTTGTGTGTTTTAAGTAAAAAAAAACAATATAATAGATAACAGGAATGTATAATAATTAAATTCAAATTAATAACAATAATAGGTCTGGTACTTAATATCTAATTTTGATTTACAAGAAAAATTCTTTAATTTCCATATATTATGGTTTAAAATCGTCCAAATCTTCTATAGTTGATTCGTTATTGCTGTAAATAAAAATAAATAATGTCATATTTATGTCTAAACTTGTGTTCCGCTCGTGGCTTTTTCCGCTTGGCTACACGGTCATTTGAGAAGTTCTTTGATTTTTGCAATTTATACATTTTAAATGAAGTTTTTTAAGTAAAATAATCAAGTCGACAATACGGTCGACGAGTCGTGGCCACGCAGTTTTAATTTTAAGGCTTTTCTTACTATTGATTACTTGTTCAGATAAAGTAAACTTCATGGTGGTCACGACAGGCCAACAGTACTGTATGTTATTGATGACATCACATTACAAGCCTTTGATATTGCTGGCTTTAATTTAATACAATATGTATATATTATACGTATACAGATTTCTTTAGAAGCATTCTGTCTATAATTGAAAATCGTAATAAAATCAGTGTGTAGAGTTTTAAATAAATAAGCTCACATCCCTAAGCGATTTTGTTTTATATTAAGTATTTAAGGAACTAGAAATCTCTTTTATTATTTTCGAGATATCCTCCACATATAGCAGGGTAGACGGAGAACCTAGTGTCAAGACATTTTGATCTTCACTTTCACTACACTACGCACTACTGGGGAAATAATAATTTAAATATAAATTATATTTTCCTTTCGAATTCGTCTTATGTGAGAGTAGAACCCACAACTGTAACATATATAGTCAAATACTAATTCAGTGCACTACAATGGCTTCAGTATCTATATTTATTATATATATACTGCAGAGTCAAACATAATATACTTATCTTACTAGATTAATAAAACAGCCACAGAATGTCTCAGTGGCGGAACTTAGCCCTGCAGCTTGTCTAACAGAATGGGGAAGTAAATATTATTTATATATATTCATTCCCCCGGGTGAGAAAAGAAGCCACATTCACAACCAGAAGCTGCAACACGACTGCCCCAAAATGAAGGAAATAACAATAAAGTGAAAAATAATCATTCTCCCAAATAGGAACTGAATTCTCAGCCCCGTAAGTAGCATCACCAAAAAATTATAAATCAATCTAAAATATTCTGAGAATAAATTAAATATTAAAAAAAATAAAAAATTTAAAACTAGCTGCACTATTTTATACTCTCTAACAAAACTAGTGATGTTAACCATTTACAAAATGTGTCACCGGATTTTCGAGTACAGTGTACATTTAAAATTAAATGTATGTTAATGTAATTGCAGTAATATCTCGTCAATTAGAGTATACAGTAACAAATAATGTCATCGGTCAACATCAATCACTAAACACACAAAACTGCTTTTCTTACCAATTTAACAAACTCTCAGAATTATTTTATCGTTTAACTTCTGGATAGTAATTATCGTTGGGATCTCGTTTTGACCTTTCTAAATAACGCATTCCGTGATCGCCGTATGATGAATAGTTTTCAAGTAAAGGCTTTGATAATAATTCAGGTCTGAAATTCTTCAGGAAATATACCCAGCATTGTACTGTTTTTTGTTCTGTCGACCTGTTGGTTCAAAGTAAAATATTATTTCTACTATATCCTACTTTTTTTGCTTCTCTATTTATCCCGCACATAGGAAGCTTTGCAGAGGAAACCGAGGAACCTAGTGATAAGACACTCCATTCCTCATTTTAATTCTTTCTTTCTTTTAAGCAGGTAAAGCGAAACATGTTTGGGCCAACAGTTTATTATATGTATTTGCGCCAATTGAAATATTTCAGGAGGCACAATCAATGTTTATATTTAAGAAAAAATGCAGTAACATTGTGCAAATGAAAAAAATACTATATTTCTTTCGCAACAGATTGATTCCTATTCAAGGAAATAAACTATATCAAATTTTCATTTCCTCATGCTGGTAATGAGGTAAAGCCAGACTTTGAATTCCGTTACTCAACATGCAATGCATCCAGAATTTGGCGATAACATGGGGGACAGAAAAGTGTTAATGAAACTGGAGTGTCTTAACAGTACCTAGTGATAAGAAACTCCATACCTTCATCTTCCCAAGTTACTTCTGCCTGCCTTGTTATATGCTGAATACATCATGAAATTATAATAAAAATAAGTATACAATGACTCACGAACTCACCCTTTGCTAATAAGTATTTCATCAATTTCCCTAATGTAATAATTAGGATGGTCCTCTAATATGTCTAGTTTGCTAAGCATGGTCTCGTCTACTTCATAGACTTCGCCTGAAATTATTCTTTTAATGATTTAATAATAAAAAAAATATAATATTGTTTTACTCAATACGACAATCATACCAAAACTCTACATTAAAAATGCCTAAGCACTAAAAGTTAAGAAAAGGTTCACAACTATATTAAAAAAGCAGGTGTTTCACCACAGGTAAACTCGTCCAAGCAACCCTTATTACCCTTATAACTATAAAAAAGAGTTACATTTATCATATCAACTGTTTTTTTTATTATTTAAAAAATTCTGAAACTTTATATTTTATCACTCAATATATAATTATAAGATTATTGTAATTATAATAATAAATTATTTCTCTCTTTGATATCATTATCACCACACCAATCACATCAGTGAAGTTCTTTGACATTATAATAGAAACCCTTATATTGAATTATTTTAGTTTTTCCACTCTGGTAAAATAAATTGCAATGTTAATTTTTTTGAACTAGGAGCTAGAACTCCATTGCCTACTGTTCTATATGTGCTAAACATCAATAATCAATACAATAACTACACAGACAGTTCATCTTACCTTTAACATTATGCCCTGTGCCAGGGCTGAATAACAAGAATGGTATATTATATTTCGTTCCAATGATTAAGGGGTATTTAGTTTTAGTTCTGCCTTCACTTAGAAATTTTCCAACTCCATGTTCTGGATTCGTGAGCCAATGGTGATTTGGCTCATTTCGTTTTAATGTGCCGTATACAAAAACTTTGTTAGTCATCTGTACAGAGAATTTAGAAAATTATCTATATTTTTAATAATTGCACTTCTAATTTTATGTGTTTTTCATATTTTATAATCTAGTAGGCTTACTCACTGTTTGGTAACATCGGCAGAAATTGCCCTTTATTTGCAAAGTTGACTTGAGTAAATATTTCATTCAATCTATGTTTATGATAAGAAAAATATTCTTAACTACATATTAAGTTTTGAAGTAAAATATACTTTATAGACAATTAATCAATTTCAAAAAACTCTAATCTAATCTGTAGGAATAATTAAAACGAATTAACTAATAAAACATTATAGTAAACATGGAATTGAAGTTGTCATTTGTCAATTATGATACTTGACAATTGCGTTATTGCTTAAAACTACAAACACCATAACAAGAAATCTAACTTTTTTTTAATTTTTATCGTATAAACTAGTGTTTATAAGTAATAAATGTTTATAGAAAATTTTCATTTTTATTATTTTATGTTTATCTAATTCAATAATGAACAGTAGTATATCATTACTTTTGAGGAGATGTTGCCACTATATTTTCACTATTTTTGCATTTAAGGAATTGGAATCTTATTTAATCTCTTTAAATAGAAATAAATCTATATAGCTTTTGAATAACATGTATGAGAATAAATTATTTGAATTTGAAAAAATCAGCTTCTTTTGTTATGACACCGTGTTCCTCACTTTCCGCCGAATTTTGGAGGCAATGCGTGGTGTGTGACAGAATTCAACAACGCGCTTTGCCTTGACACCAGAGCGAAGAAATGTAAATTTAAATAAATATTTAATTTCCTCGAGTAGGGATCGAACCCACAACTAGTTGGTTGTACAGTACACTTTGTGCCTCTGCGCCGCGACTGGCCTCTAATTAATAATTTTTAAATATCACGTAGGAAATGGCTTTTTCACGTATACATTATCAATAAAGCATTTTGAGGAAGGTTAATGAATATCTAGCATATTCAATAGAAATTTTAACCTTTTTTAGAGGCAAAATAGGGCACAGGGCTCTATGAACAATTTCTAGGCTCTAAAAACAAATCACAATCTGATAATATTTTTTCATCAAAAGACAAAACTGCCCCGTAGATGAGGTCAGCATAAAGAATTAAAGCAACCAACAAACAATGAACAGTGTAAAAGTAGGGACGGTTCAAGAAAACTCAATTTTAAAACAATTTCCTGATTAGAGTCTCATGATGAACATGTATGACACACAACATTTTTGATAGATGTTAACGTTTTGTCATTAACTCTTCTTCTTCTTGGTATTAATCTCTGCGTATGTTGGACTGCCTTCTTGCTCAACCTACTCCACTTTGCACGGTTTTTAACATCACCGAGGATGTTTTTTGGTTTATTCCGTTATCTCTCATGTCGGGCGTCCGGGAGGATTCACTCCAGAGACAGACATAGCAAGGCACTTCTATCCGATGTAGTTCCTAAACCTGGATGCATCGTAGCCATACCATCTCAGGCTACCTCACCGACTCCAAGACTACCTCGAATTAACGTGTTGCGTATGCTGGATCAGGCCGTGTTACCCCACATATCCACCGCATCATTCTTCTTCATTTCCGTGACGTGAAGCTCCTAAGTGTGCTTAGATAGTGCTGGCCAACATTCGCTGCCATATAAAAGAACCGGTTGGATGATGCCCTTGTATATCAGCCCCTTTAACTTTGGCGGTAATCTACGATCGCAGACCACACCAGTGACCTCCTGCCATTTGGCACAGGCAGCGCTTATCCGGGCTTTGACATCATGAACAACGCCTGCGGATAGAATAACCGATCCTAGGTACCTGAACTTTTCCTTTTTTAGAAGCTCACTTTACTCTCTAGCAACGCTCTCTGTTCTCGTCAATGATTGCTATGTCATCGCGATACATCATCAGCCATGGAGGCTGGTCTTAAATGTGAGCCTAAACAGTATCGAGCACTACTTTGAATACGAAAGGACTAAGAACCGAGCTCTGGTGAACTCTTACTGAAATCTGGAAAGGTTTAATGTCGCCAACAGCTACACGCAACAGGTTTAATGCCCATCAGATACACTGACGAGACAAACAGTCATAGGCCTTCTGCAGATCTGAAAAGGCTACATGTAGAGCTCTCCATTTTTCCCTGTATGCCTTCATTAATGTTCTGAGGGCAAAAATGGCGTCCATAAACACTGCTCCTTCCCTTGTAAATAAGTGTGGGGTAGTGAAACTTAGCTACCGAAAGGTCAGTAAGCATGAGCACACCAAGAGAGCCCAACGATTTCCACACTTCGATCAGAATATCGTCAGGTCCCACCGTTTTTCTGTTTTTCATGCGTTGAAAGCAATAACGAATTTTGTCAAGGGTTTTTGGGGTTATTATAATAAGTTTTTGGTGGAAGTTTCATATAAAATATTTTTTTCTGCGGGAATCAAATGTCTAGCAAAAGTAGTGTTAAAACTTGAATATTAAATATAAATCCTAGAGCATTATTTACATTTTGTGATTGACAGCTTGCATCTGGTGTTGGTAGCCGCAGCTTTTTTTGTAGCAACATTTTTTAACTCATATGAAAAAAAAATATTATATACGCAATATGTTGTCGGTTCCCGAGTGCCGGTAGTTGATCAAAGATCGGTTAAGGCTCATGATAAATTCTTTATTAGAGTCAGCTAAGGCTATATTACTATTGCGAACAACAAGAGATTTTTTCATTTAAAAAAACATCTTGCGCTAGAGAGGGCCTCGCAAAATGTATGCATGCCCACATAAAATTTAGGTCTTGCTCCACCACTGAGGAAGAGGAAGCCTAGTATTAAGACACTCTACTCTCTAGTTTCCGCCGCTATGTTTTGTACTCTTAATAAAAAAAAAGTTCAAAAACTAAAACTTGACTACTGAATATCAAGTTCTAAAAAGTATGAAACAAGAAAATACTGCCATCTGAAATTGAAAGCCTTGGTCATATACCACTTTCACTAATTAGCTCTTTTATTTGATTGTAATAAATTACAAATTAATAAATATGCTTACATCAAAAATATTGTTAAAAGTAACACAAATATGTTGTTTACAAAATAAAGTTCACAAACAATGAAAACATGGTATCACTAAGGATAGATGTCATTGACTGATCGTGAATTGCGTACGAGATTTCGAGTTTGTTCGTTCTTATTGAAATCGAGTCTATAGTTGAATATTTCACGTCCTCATGGATGGTTCGCGTTACCCAAAACAATTTAGTGATTATTATAAAATCGTGTAAAATTTTCATAATGTGTATTTTTAATATCCATTAATATTAATTAAAATTTTTCGTGAACTGTATAAGGTTTATCTTGTGTCATAATAATAATAATAGAAATATATAAAAATGAGATTGGCGGGCACAATTTTTACAAATGTTACCAAAATGTTGGACTTTTATTCACAATTCAACCCATCGCCGCTTTCTATAAAGCAATTTATTGATTTTGGTAAGTTTTTATTATGTATAGTTATTTAGTAAATATAACATAATACATATGTATTGCTAATCGATTGCAGTTTTTATTTTGTTGGACAATCAAGGCTAAAATATTTTCACAATAAATACGAATTGCTTGATATTATTTCAGTTTCTATTTTTATTTATTTTATGTAGGGATAAATGAAGACGTAATGAGCTTAACCTGTCTTGTCTTACGTATTTGACAAGGTCAAGAAGGTTGTGAGACTTTGTGTAAAAACTATATATTAACTTATAAATTCTCAATGAAACAAAATTTATGAATTAACCTTAAATTTATAATATAATATGTTTTAGTTTTGATAATTTTCATTTTATTATTTCAGTAGATACTGTTTGTTATGTATGAGAAATTTACTTTTTACCACAATACAATATACTAAATATAACATATAACATAGACAGTATTTTTTTGCTAGTGAGATAAAAATTTGTAAACAATTCTTAACTTATACACATCATAATTTTTAGATTATACTTCTTATAAAAATTTGAACTATAGTACAAAAAAAAATACTTTGAAATAGATAATTGTTGTATTATCTTTCAAGGAAATGTATAAAATATATTGAGTTTGTTATTTCATGAATAAAATCTATAGAATGAATTACACAAAAAAATATTGTAATTTATTACTTATAATTTTTTTATTATTCTTTATACCAAAGTACAAAAAGTAAATTTTACGCAAAAACTGCCAACAAGTAAACAATTTCCATAGTATAAATTATTTTATTTAATTCTTTTAATTATAAGGAAATAATAAGTTAGTATCTTTATGTGAAAAATTATATAAATTTTTATTAAATATTTTATTTATCTTATATAAGTTGTTATTATATGTATAAACATATAACAACAATATATATAAGATAAATAAAATATATCAATTTTTATTTAATATTTCATTTGTCTTATAAACAATATAAAGTATTGAAACTTTAATTTTCAATATATGGATATTATTTTTGAAATAGGAATGTTATTAGAACGTGACAGTAATTCAGATTAGTAAATAAATAATTGTGTAGTGCCAGTGAGAGAAGCAGTGAGTGTGAGCAGCTAGTCTTGAATAATACCTTCAATGCCACTTAAAAAGTTATAACTTAAGAGAAAAATTAATCTTAACAAATTCTGAATAACTGGTGTTCATTATATTAAAGAGTTAAAACATATATTCTATGGAAAGTAAAGAAGACAAGTAGAGAAGTATAATAAGACTATTATGTTTCTTTTTTAATTTCACTTTTTTGGGGGATATAAGTTGCTCGCGTCCGTAGGATTTACCATCTTTTCCTATAACAAGTAAGACTCACCCTACACGTGTCCCCTGGGTGGTGCAAAATGAGCAATGAACGCCGAGTCACAGGCGGCGGTCAATTAACCTGTTTAGGCCATAGCAGACCTAGGGAAGTTAAATGCCCCCTGAAATAGCTGCTATAATACCTTGGGAAAGTAATATATGCCTCTTCTCCCAACCCTCAATTTTATGAAAATGTCGAATAATGTGAAAGATAGTACGTCATGCGATCCGGTTAACCCCCGGCGCTCTCCGGTACCTGGGCCGGAGGGTGTGAAATTAGCTACCGAAGACTTGATGGAAGTAGGCGACCAGGCTTCCATTACAGTGAATGCTACTGGCAGCAAAAAACTTACTCAGCAGGCCTTCCACCGCAGTATGTTTACCACCAGGCCTAGAAGTAACTCCTTGGGCGGTAAACCCCCAGAACACTTACAAACTGTGGTAAAACCTCTGAAAGACGCAGTTACGCAAAACGCACCCAGCCAACAAGGCACCGTGAGCCCTCCTTCTTGGCAGAGAGTACCAGGCAGAAACCCTAAACGGAAGAAACTCAGTAATTCACCGGAGAGCTTAACCACCAGCAACATGTTCAGTCAGTTACCAATAGACTTAACTGAAGACCCCCTTGCAACTAAAAAAATAGTGGAAAAAAAACCTAGCAAACCCCCACCTATAGTATTGTATGGTATAGAAGATGTGAATAAACTAACTGAACTTGTGGAAACTGTAGAAGATAAAAGCTCATTCACATATCGAACTACAAATAGAAACCAGCTGAGAATCAACACCCAAGATATGGAGGCATACAAGCGAATCATCACCAAATTCCGCGAAAGTGGCTTAATTGGTCACACATTCAAAAAAAAGGAAGAACGACCCTGTCGTATTGTCATCCGAAACCTCCACCACACAACACCTAAAAGCGTGATAAAGGAAGAAATTGAAAAAACTGGGAATACTGTAATCGGGGAAATCATTAACTCCAGATATGGCCCGGATAAAAAGCCAACTTCAACATTCTTCGTAAATCTCTTACCTAGCACAAACAATAAGGCAGCTAAAGAAATCAAATACATCTACCATCAGGCTGTAACTGTAGAGGACCCGAAGAAGAAAAATTCAATTGTGCAGTGCCAACGGTGCCAGCAATATGGGCACACAAAAAATTATTGTATGAGACCTTTCCGTTGTGTTAAATGCGCACAGGCTCATAAAACCTCAGATTGTCCAAAGAGAGATAGAAATACACCAGCTCAATGTGCACTGTGCCATGGCTCCCACCCAGCAAATTACAAGGGTTGTGAGGTATATAGAGAAATCCTTGCTAGAAAAAATAACAGATATGGTCAACGAAGAGCCACTGCAAAAGACAACACAAATCGAGACATAAACCGCCCAAGTAATACTGCCCAACAATATACCTCCATTCATAAGGGAAATGAACCACTCTCATACGCCAAAGTCGCTGGAAACGAATCACACAAAGTTGCCACAGAAAATACCTTACCTGATATAAACAAAAATCCTACGGTATTGGAAACTCTTCTCACCAAACAAAACGAAAAATTTGATTTGGTCTTACAACAAATGAGTACTCTTATGAGCCTCATAACTACACTCATAACTAAATTACAAGGATAAAAGGCCTTGGGCTAAGACTGGCTACTTGGAACATAAATGGACTTTCACCCAACAAAAGTGAACTTGACATGCTGATCGCCGTGCACAAACTGGACATAGTTCTAATATCCGAAGCTCACTGCACGGACAAAACCAATGTCAAAATCAAAGGGTTCCAGACATATACTACAAATCACCCAGATGGCACAGGTCATGCAGGATCAGCCATAATTATCCGGGACAAAATAAAGCACCACCTAATGCCTGAATACAAAACTGACCAAATACAGGCCACTTCAGTCTCAATACAGGATAGATGTGGGTACTTTAATGTTTCATCTGTGTACTGTCCCCCAAAACATCGTATAGACTCTGACCAATTCTCCAACTTCTTCTCAAGTCTAGGCAATCGATTCATAGCAGGAGGCGATTGGAACTCCAAACATGTCTATTGGGGCTCTAGATTAATTACAACAAGGTGAAGGCAGCTATATTTGAGCATCAATAATAATCGCCTAAATACAATTGCCCCATCAGAGCCTACTAACTGGCCAGCCGATCATAATCGAATACCGGACATACTTGACTTCTTCATAACAAAAGGACTCTCGAAGATATATATGAAAATCGAGACATGTAATGATGGGTCATCAGATCATACTCCAGTCTTACTAACTATAAGCTCAACTATAATCGAGGTCGAAAGACCCATATTATTATACAACCAGCATACCGACTGGAGCTCCTTCAGAGACTACATAGTGGAGAACCTTAATCTAAACATTAGACTCAAAACGGCAGAAGAAATTGAAATAGCGGTAGTAGGTTTCACTAATCTCATACAAGTTGCCGCGTGGAAGTGCACACCTATTGTCGAGCATAGAAACCAAGGCATAAACATACCTCTGGAAATAAAAAACATGATCCTGGAAAAGCGCAAATTACGCAGAACCTGGCAACTTAGCCGCCATCCACAAGATAAGACTGCCCTTAACAGCGCCATTGTAGAATTAAAAGAAGCTCTGAAGAATACAAATGACTCAACAATGCAAGCAAAGTTGGAATCTCTAACTGCTACTAAAGCCACCAATTACTCGCTCTGGAAAGTTAGCCGCTCCTATGATAGACCTAACGTACCCAAGCCCCCTATAAAAAAAGGAAATGACTGGGCCAGAACAAGCCAAGATAAGGCAAACCTGTTTGCGGAGCATCTAGCAAACGTTTTTAAACCAAACGTAATCCCGGACAAACCATCAGAAGAACATGTTGACCACATCCTAAAACAAGATCTTCAAATGGACCTTCCCCCTAGACCTGTGTCGTCCGCGGAAGTCATAAAAATAATTAAACGGCTGGACAGCAAAAAGGCACCAGGTTACGATCTGATAACCAAAGAGGTATTGGTGGAACTACCCAGAAAGGCTCTTGTCTTTCTCACCGTCATCTTCAACGCTATGTTGCGAGTAGGGTACTTCCCTAATGCGTGGAAAGTCTCAGAAATAATTATGGTCCCCAAACCTGGCAAAATAATTACTGATAAGACATCCTATCGACCGATCAGTCTGTTGCCTATACTATCTAAGGTTCTAGAGAAGATAATACTTCGTAGAATTATGCCAAACCTCTTGGAGCGCGGAGTGATACCAGATCACCAATTTGGCTTTAGAGAACACCATGGCACAGTAGAACAGGCTCATCGAGTATGTGACACTATAAGAAAGTCCCTAGAACAAAAGGAGTACTGCTCGACTGCATTTCTGGACATCCAGCAGGCATTTGACAAGGTCTGGCACAAAGGTTTACTATGTAAGATCAAACAAAATGTCTCACACTCATACTTTCCTGTGTTCAAGTCTTACCAGGAGGATCGTATATTTTATGTGAAAGAAGGTGACGCCACCTCCGACTTCAAAGAGATCTACGCCGGGGTACCTCAAGGATCTGTCCTGGGCCCAACACTCTACACCTTGTTCACTGCGGACATACCGCTGACACCACAAACAATTACAGCCTCATTCGCAGACGACACTGCTATATTGTCAAGCCATAAGGATCCTAAACTGGCATCAGAGAACCTGCAAAAGTGCCTGGATAAAGTACACGGATGGCTGCAAAAATGGAAAATTATGGCTAGTGCTACAAAGTCAGTTCAGGTGACATTCGCTCTAAAAAGAGGAAACTGCCCCCCTGTAAAGTTGGGCCTAAGAACTCTACCCCACAACGACCATGTAAGATATCTTGGCCTGCACATTGACCGTAGACTAACCTGGAGGCACCACATAAAATGTAAAAAGCAAGAGCTTCAACTAAAGTACAATAGCCTGTACTGGATGCTGGGAAGGAACTCAAGACTTTCTATGGACAACAAATTGCTTATCTACAAAGTCATCCTAAAGCCCATCTGGACGTACGGCCTGCAACTATGGGGCAGTGCAAGCGACTCCAACCTAAATATAATCCAGCGACAACAAAACAGGATCTTAAAAACAATTGCAAAAGCACCTTGGTATATAACCAATAATGAAATCCACGAGCACCTCGGAATGAGAACAATCAAGGAGGAAATTCGGAGTCTGGCAGCTAAGTACAAAGAGAGGCTCATTCATCACCCCAATGAACTTGCTCGCCAACTCACCATGGACCGTTATGTGAAACGATTAAAACGACATCATATCCTAGAGCTAGAAACCCGCCATTAGCTCTGGGCAGCATATGAGTTGATGCATCCGATGGGATGCCACTCGGCACGACAGCATCACAGAACAAATTCGCTCATAGTCACAAGACTGATTGCAAATATACTCAAAGAAAAAAAAAAAAATTCACTTTGTGTTAGGCATATAGGCAGAAAAAACCTTGTTTTAAGACATTTTATTGCTGCCTCAAATTAAAGATATTGAATGTCGAATGTTTTAATGCAACACCATATTATTGCATTAAAACAATCAAATGCTACTAGTCTGTAGTCATGTCTCTGTGAAGGAGCTACTTCCAGCTGCTGAACACACAGCACCCGTGCAGTCTTCCTCACGATTCACTTGGACTTATTGCCCCAATAACCCTTGACGAAACTCATTATTGCCCTCGATGGATGAAGAAAGGAAAAGAGGTGGGACCTGACGATATCACAATCAAAGCGTGGAAATCTTTGGGCTCTCTTGGTGTCCAACAATAAACTATTTCTGAATCTCAATAAGAATTTCAGCTGGTACCGGGTACTTTGGACGCCGTTTTTGCTTTGATGGAGACATACAGGTAAAAAAGAAGAGCTCTGCATGTAGCTTTTATAGATCTGCAGAAGGTCTTTGACTGTGTGCCTTGTAAGTGTATTTGGTGGGCATTGCAATCCAAATGGATCCCCAAGGCCTATATTGAGATTATCAGAGACAAGTATCATGACTCTGCTTCTATGGTTAGGACTGCTGTTGGTGACACCAAACTCTTCCAGATTTCAGTGGAGGTTCACCAGGGCTCATCTCTTAGTTCATTCTTGTTTAATGTAGGGCTGGACACTGTCTTGGCTCACATCCAGGACTAGCTTCCATGGCCGATGATGGCTAATGATGTTGAGAATGGTGGTCTTAAACTAAATGTATCAAAGACCGAGTACATGGCCTGCGGGAGCCCGGACTCGAGCACTATCCATGTAGGTCTTGAACCGGCCGTTAAGTCGGATAAGTTCAGGTATCTAGGATCCATTATGCACGAGTCTACAGGCATCGATCACGACGTCTATAGCCGAATAAGCGTTGCCTGGGCATCTATTATGCGTACGCATAATAGATACCTTAATGGCACAGTGAGACATTCTCTTGCATTAACAGCTGTATATAACATAATCTTTGTAATTATCACAAAACTTTTTTGTTATAACATTAACTTATAGTGTCAAACTTTTAAAATACTTAAAAAAAGTATAAAAAAATATATTTTATGGCATTTTAAAACATATTAACACAAACAACTCAAAAACAATTTTAAACAATGACACCAAATAAAAATATTATGTAACTAGCAATATTAAACAAAAACAGTATAATCAAGTTGTTTTCTTTACTGGAATGTTTATGTACGGAAGGTTAAATGTCAAAATTCATTCACATTAATTATCTTGTACTCACACATATGAAAATAAATAAAATAAATCAGCTTCACGCTGTATCCCGCACACAGCAGGGTAGGCAGAGGGAACCTAGTGTTAAGACACTCCGTTACCCACTTTCTGCCGAATTTTGGAGGCATTGCGTGTTGAGTAGCAGAACTCAACGCCGCGATTTTTCACACATATGAATATTATTAAATTATTAAATAATATTTATATGTGTGTGTAGGAGTACACAACAGCTCATTTTTGTGAACGAGAATGAATGTTTAGTTAACGTGTTAATTTTTGCGTTCGGTCTCTATATTAGTTCACTATTGAGATACCCACTACTAACACCATTCTTCGGTCGGCTCAAAACGAGACATGGTGTTTTTTAGAGAGGCGCTTTCGTTTTTTTTAGGGCGGCGTTCTTTTTTTTAAAGGTCCATTCGTTTTTTTTTGGGTGGGTTACATTTTTTTAGAGAGTTATTTATTTTTTTCTCGATATCATAGTGCTTTCGTTTTTTGTTTTGGGTATAATTGACACTTTTAGGACACCAGGACACACAAGCAAAAAACGAATACAAGACTTCGTTCCGTTTCGAACAGTTCCGTTCGAAACGGAACGTTTGCTGATTTGATTTTTTTATCTCTAAAAATTCATATAAGTCTAACACTTCCACTATTTTTATTCCATTTATCAATCTCTTCCTTCTCATGATTATTTATTAGCATTTTAAAAGAAAGAAAAAGAAAGCATACTTTGCTTTACCTTATATATTTCATTCATTCCCTTTAAAAAATATACATTTTTTCTTAATATTATTTAGAAGAGGTTAAATTATTAATTTAAAAAACACAAAGTGTGACTGTAAAACCGACTGGTTGTGGGTTCGATTCCCATTCGAGGAGATGAAATATTTACTTAAATTTATATTTCCATTTCTTCGCCCTGGTCTCGAGGAAAAGTGCGGCGTTGAGTTCTGCCATTCAACACGCAATGCCTCCAGAATTCGGCAGAAAGTGGGGAACGGAGTGTCTTAACACTGGGTGCTCTCTGCCTACCTTGCTGTGTGCGGGATACAGCGTGAAGCTGATGATATAACAACGGACGGTCAACATATTCATATTATACCTATCAATGTACTTTTGTTTTGTTATTGGCATATGCAAAGCATATTAAGTTACTCATTCTTTGAACAATAGCTGTTAGAAGTGTTGCCATGATTGCTGCAATTAATTTAGGATAAAATAAAATACGAAGTAATAATTGTTTTTATTACTTATTAACTAAAAATTATATTTTGTTATTATAATAGATATTATAACGAAATAACCACACATTGTAAAATTTTGCATACAACTCATGCTTTTTGTTTAACAGGATAAATGGAATATAAAATATTCCTTTTCGTTCAGAATATACTGAAATTGGAAATTTTATTGGCATTCGAATGAAGTGTGTGTTTTTAACCGACAAAATAATAGTCGAATAAAGCGAAATAAAAAAAGACGCTTAAAAAAATGCCTACCTGCAATAACTGCGAGAAATGCGTGACGCGTGAAGTAATTTCAAAGAAAATAATTCTGTAATCATGTTAATTGGACACAGCAATCCGTACTAACTACTATGTATATTATATAAAGATTGCTTGATGCTTACTATAGTAGATACTTTTAATAATCCTTTAATCTTAACAGATGATTTCCGTAAGAAATAATAAAATTTTTTTAAGCAATGTACGGAAATATTACAATATTTTTTTTTATAAATGATGGTCGGATGTAGAATATGGTAAATTTCCTTTTTTTATTACTGAGGAAAAAGGTTCTTTAGATAGATTAGATATACGCCGCCGCCGTGCCCCTATGGCATCTTTTATGCGTAGGTATAAGGAACCTAGTGTTAAGATACTTCGTTCTACATTAAGTCACTTCCGTTCCTCACTTTCCACTGAATTCTTGAGGTATTGAGTGTTGAATGATGGAACTCATTGTCGCTCTTTGTCTTGTTACCATTATTTTTTCTAATAAAATGTGCTTTTTCGTCAGCGTTACGCTGAATCCCGTTGTAGAGTTTGAGTGGAGTGGCGGCACACAATGGAGTACGTTTTATTGTTAGCACTACGAGGAAATGAAAATAATTCATGTTCTTGAATGGAAGTCGAACCCTCAACCGACGCTTTTGTAACCTGGCGCTATGCCGAGACGGCGTCAATAAATATAACAAAATATACCTAATAAAATAACTGGTATAAAATACCATAATTATATAAATAAACAGTTTTATCCATTGTTCAAAACAAAGCTTGGCTTCTCTAGCTGTGACCTACATTGATATTGTAGTTTATTTGCAAATTAAATGAGTAATACTATACGCCATATGGCCTACTCTGCTCTCACTTTTATGGTTCATACACAAAACATTGTATGAACATTGAACATGTTTCGAATATATATTCAATATATTATAATATCAAATAGGTTTGAGGCCTTCGTGGCTCAGTGGCACAAGCATGCAACTTTAAAATGCGTAATCGAACCAACAACTGTGGGTTTGATTACCACTCGGATGTGGAACGGGGTGTGTCAACACTAGGTCCCCAGATGTGCTCTGCCTACTCGGCTCAATTGCGGGATTAAAAAAAAATTGATTTTTACAAACATCTTTGTATCGTTGAATGAATCTCGGAAGGCAGTTTTGGTGATAAGTTGCAGTTAACAATATAAATGTAGTAATGTTTCAATATAAATGTAGCAATGTTATTATTTGATACAATAATACAATGAAATGTTAGTTATCGTACATAAACTAAAAATTGAATTGATATATGTTATGGATAATATTCTTTAAGTATTAACATAGATTTTACAAATTGCCAAAATAAGTAAAACCAAGTTATAACTTAGTAGAATGTACAGTGTTGTTTTACATAGTTGGAGATTAGAATTAGACCCAAGAGGGCGGAAGTTCAAAATGTATATTTATTTCCTTTTTTTTATATATGTATACAGAAAATAAATAGATTATATATATTCATATATGTGTATGTACGTACATATTTATTTACTACGGTAATTATATTGTATTGTTTGTTAACTACATACGCGTCCTACTATGCATTTTACTAATTCCTTTTTGTGATAATTGTATGTGCATCGTAAGTAGGGTTAATCGTTTAATTTTCACGTTGAAAATATGGGTTAGTTAAGTGTGAAACTAACTTTTTTTTTTACTTTAATTTACTTTTTACTTTACTATTTTCTTTTTTTTACTTTACTTTTGTCTCGTGTCGAGGAGGAGGAGTTTGTGTTGAATCATTCCATTGCTTCCAATATTTACACCCAATTCAATGTGTGATCGATAAAATTATAATATTTCAAATATTTTATTATAATATATAACAAATATTTTATTATAATACTAGCGGACCCGGACGCGGCTTCGCCCGCTTAAACTTTACGAATGCTTATAGATATATTTAGGAAATTGTTTGTGAAAATATGTAACTAATTTAAATAAAAAAAAATATAAGTAAACGTAACCATAGTAAAATATTAATAAAAAACTAAACAAAACCAGCTACATTATTAATAATTTTATCTCTTTCTGTCTTTCTATTTCCCCGAGCTAATATCCAGAATAACTGAACTAATTTTTATTGGACTTTCAGTGATCGATTTTACTGATTTACCCGGGAAAAATCTTTTTACTCGTTTTCCTTGCGCGCGTACATAGATACTATATGAAATAACTAAAGTCCTTTTTACATTAAATATGATAAGTTTTGCGAGCAATATCAAATAAAATCCCAGAAAACTAAAACCACAATTTATTAAGTGTATAACAACGGTATAGATAACCATCCAACCAAGATGAAATAACCAACAATTCTCTCCTTAATACTTAAATAATATTACACCGATGCCGCGCAGGGCCGCAACTTACACCACACCAAGAAATTTATGAAAATCTAACTAATCTGCTCCTCGAATAAGCGAAGAACCAAAGAAAAGTATAAATTAATTATAAACAGCAAATAATTACATAAAAATTAACAGTAGTTCGAAAATGTATGAAAATTTACAAAACCGTCAAAGTCATCTGCCCGTTCGCGTCGGTCATACTATGCCGGTCGTATGCTAGGTTATTTCGAATCAGTGACATCTCCTTAATTATTTATTAGAATGTTATACAGTGAACTATAATTTCAATCTAGATGAAATGCTAAAAGTGACTATTATATTCATTTTCATAAGGATCAATATCAAATTATAGAAAATACATACAACAAAAACCCGATAAATATAAAGTAAATTAATTAAAATGGTTAATTGTTGTTACTGTGTTACTTTGCTCAAGCTTCAGAGATAAATATGGTATGTGTATCGCGGACTTTTTTAAACATTATTTAAAGGACAATATTTTTGTAAAACATTATTTTTATGTATCTCATAAGGTTGAGTCGGCGCACGCCATGTATGCGTTAAGCAAGCTCATTTTGGGTGACGTTTGCTTATAACAACAAATAAACTTTGCAAACCGTTGCTTAGCAACGGTCGGTTGTTATTAACATGGCGGAATAAATTGCCTGTCAAATTGAAAAATATTTTAATATATTAGTATATATCGACAATATTACAAATGTAAGAAAAAAAAGTAACCTATGTTCATCCGAAGACCCTCAAGTATCTCTGTATGAGTATTTTATTACAATTGAATTAGCGGTTTGGCCCTGATTGCGGCACAGACAGACAGACAGACAGACAGACAGACAGACAGACAGACAGACAGAGTTACTTTCGAATTTATAATATAGGTATGGATAATAATAACCCAGTGAGGCTGTGTTCCGCCGCTCAAAAGTAGTATTTCGGATTTGGGGGAAAAGTGGGCAACAGAGATCTCTCACAAGGCGAACGACACATTTGACATGGTGATGTGACTTGTGCTTATTTTAATTCATATTAAAAAAAATAAAAAAAGTCCTGGGCCCTGTTTCACACTTTTCACCCAATTTTCGAGACATGGCGTCTTCAATGGCGAAACTGAACCGCGCGCTATGTTTTCTTAACAGATGGACAAATTGAAAATAATTCATTTCTCCGTGTTGGAATCGAACCCACATCCGTCGCATGTACAGTAGACGCTATTAGTCATGTTGAATTGTTGATAACAAAACGGCATGTAGTTTCAATACTCGTAATCGATAAACAACAATTGATGGCGTACAAATTATTAGTCAAGGTGATGTGACTTATGTTAATTATAATTAATATTATAAAATCACACAACCATATCAAATAGTTTCAAGGAAGGTGTGAATAAATTATGACAATAATTTTCCTTTATTAATTAATAAGATTTTCGTCGAAATTTTCAACTCTCAAAAGAAAACTACTTATTTGAATTATTTAATTATTTTTTAGAGTAGGTAATATAAAGACAACGGTTGTGAGTTCGATTTGCGCTCGGAAATAAGTTGCGGGGCGTTGAGCTGCGAAACTCAACACTTTGGAACCATTACACGAGAGGAATATTCTCAAGGAAAACAGGGAAACGGAACGTCTTAAAACTTAATTTCCTCAGCATCCCCCGAGGGAAAAGCAGAATCTGTCTTTTTTTTAATTTTATTTTGTTTTTGTAGTTTTATTTAGTGTTAGACACTATAATCTCTCAGTGGGATAGTACAAGTTTAAGTTAAAAATGATTAGGTAAAACCAAGCGCGTGGTTAGTTTCTGTCATTCAACGTGCAGTTCCTCTAGACCACTGGTTCCCAACTAGTGGTCCGCAGAAGGTTAGATATGGTCCGCGAACGATTTTTATTTTATGAGTGGGGATGGTGAGGCGAAGTTTACGTTTGATTATCACAGTTAATTTTTATTATACCCATTTATCTCAACTCCGTACTTCTATCGTAGATACCTATGGGATAAACATCAATCGATAAATTTAACGTACAATTTTCCAAATAGACTTAAAACTTCCAATCAATAAACTTTCCGTTACAAAGCATTCCTAGAATTAGAACAATGTAAAGATAACAATAGACCAACAATGTATACAAAATTCCACACTAGGTAAGGTATTTATTTATGTAAATAATTAGAAATGTCATTGCAGTTATCTAATTGTAGACAATGGTTGTGGGTTACGTTGAGTTCTGCCACTCAACACGCAATGCCTCCAGAGCTCGGCACAAAGTTTGGAACGGAGTGTCTTAACACTAGGTTCCCTCTGCCTACCCTGCTGTATGCGGGATACAGCGTGAAGCTGATTGTGGGTTAGATACTACGCGGGGGAATGTTTTTTTTAATTTACGGAGCGTCTACACTAGAAAACGGGAACTAGAAATAAGCTTATTTTAAAAACATTTCTTACATTATTGCCCTTATATGAATTAAGTTTTTATTTTTAAAATGCCTAATATAATATAATGTTGTATATCTGTATACTTATAGCTGAATTGGGTCACACAGTAACTCATACTATCTAACCAATTGATGCGTATAATACGCGTTGCCATAACAGCGTATATGTCACTTTATACGAAAATGTATATTGTCAAATGTATGGTGGTGTGTGTTTTGCTTATTTTATTGATTTAATGTGTTTTTATGCATTATTTGATAAGGAATTCGGCAGAAAGTGGGGAACGGAGTGTCTTAGCACTACGTTCCCTCTGCCTACCCTGCTATGGACGGGATACAGCATGAAGCGGATTTTTTTATGCATTATTTAATAAAAATATTAGCATTTTGCACTTCTCCAACATATAAACTATAAGTGTGCTAAAGCTAAGCGTATTCTCCGTCCGCGCAATTTTTGTAAAAAGGGGTTCAAAGTTTTTGCTTCATGTATTAATATACAAAGGATTTGATAGTTCTGAGTAAAGAGTATATTGTTGACGTGGCACGGTGGGAAAACGTCTGACTGTAAACGCGACAGTTGTTGGTTCGATCCTTAGGGAAATGATTATATTTAATTTATTTTTAATAAGGTAGATAAAGCGCGTCGTTGTGTTCCACCACTCAACGCACAGTATATCAAAAATATGTTTGAAAATGGCGAACAGAATGTCTTAACATTGGATTATCTCTGCCTACCCTGATATGCGGGAAAAGCGTGAAACTGTAAAAAAATAGGGGATCTTGGAAAATTTTAGTAACAGTGCGGGATGAGTGTCAAAAATAGCATTGATTATGTTTAGAATGTAAACGTATGCATATTAAAATATTTTGTATCGAAAGGTAATGAGGAGCCAAACAATATTTTTGGCCGGTCGCCACACACACTCTAGGTCAATGTCAGTTTTAGTCAGCTATATAAAGACGCTAAGGTGCTGAATAATCAGTGTAACATACGTAAGCCGTTTTAAATTAGGATTATTTACTTTTTAACATACATATAATATAAAAATTGAGAGTAACTGAACCCGCGCCTCTCTTGGAAGTCGTCTAACGTTTTGCGTTTGCGTTTTTAAATGAGTACTTTTCTTTCCTAAATTATTGTACATTTTGGAACGAAAAGTACCTTAAACTAAAAATGTTAAAAGTAACAGAATATTTATTTTTGAAATTAGTAGTTTTTACTCCTTGGTCGCTTTGTACATAAAGGCGGGCTCGCTTCATTTTTTTTAATAATATATTAAAAAAATATAACACTTTGAAGGTTAACGTCGACTTTCTTACGGCAGTGGCTATTGTCATATGTAAGTATATTAACAGATGATTCTTAAAAATATGCTATTTTTATTATTTTACAAAGTATGTAGTTTGATGCCACTCGTGGCGCAGGGGCACAAAGTGTGACTGTAAAACCGACTGGTTGTGGGTTTAGGAGCAAAGTGAATAACAGAGTGTCTTGACACTACTTTCTCTCTGTCTACCCTACTAAATGCGAATATAAATATTAAAACCAAAAAAAGATGCATTAATCTAAAAATATATTATGCCATATTTCATTAGGCATTTTCTATTTTCGGCGTCCTATGCGGCAGTCGTTCATTAACTTGTACGGAGTTAAATTGGTGCGGACGTCACCTGTGCATGTGATGTATGAATACGAACGTCACTTCCTTTATGCTCGTTGGTAGTTAGTCGCATTCGTACGATACGCTGTTGTTATTTTAGTTTTCGTTCTTATCACTGTTAATGATCTCTTACAGAAGTGCCTTAAGGATAAAAATTTTACAGAATAGTAGTAACATTGGTAGTGCATTAAATTATAAAGAAACGAAAGTAAAAACTGGTCAAGTGCGAATTGGACTCACGCACGAAGGGTTCCGTATCATTATCTATAATGACAAGCAAAACCACTCGTTTGTTGTATGGAAGCCCCCTTAAATATTTATATTATTTCGTTTTTTAATTTTTATTGTTAAAGCTATACATACTAATACTTACATATCTGTAAAAATTTAAAGTATGTAACGGGTCACGTTTTGCCCTTTGAGTACCGAATCTTCATATAAAAACTATAAAAAAATATTTTATGTCGAAAACCTATCAGCTTTTACCAAAGCGGAAGCGGGAAAATAACAAAAAAATACCCAAGTGGAGTGTGAAGTCTCAACCATCGCGTCTACAACCAGAGCTGTTCCACTACGACATGATAACCTTCATACAAGAATTTGTTACCTGATATTTTGTGAATTCTTTGTTATTCTTTCTGTTATGTGTGTTGTATGAAAGTAAATCTAATTAACTTTAATATAAAGAAAGTAATTCAGAAGATAATAAATAAGAATTACAATAGGTATGTTCATTGCCACAAATATGAATTGCAACAACACCTCAATAAAAAAGAAACATAAAATTGCTTTTGAAAAAAAAGTTAATTATAAATCTTTTATTTCCATTTCTCTTTGCTCTGAAGAGACAAATTATGGCGTTGAGTTCCGCTATTCTACTGAAAGCGAGAACGTAGTGTCTTGACACTCAGTTCTCTTTGCCGATTGTTATCATTTTCGGTCTTATTGGTTGTTATTGCAATCTTTCGAATGCTTACGTGTGGCCTAATAAATAGCACACAAACATCCGTAGTAAGTATCGATGAACGATATAAGCGTGAGGAATCTCGAGTCCATAGTTCAAAGTGACGTACATCGTACACTATTTATTTAAAGGCGGCGTGAGAGTGATAAATACAAAAGATTATCGTCACAATATTGGGAAATTTTGTTTTGAGGAAACAATAATTTGAACTTAGCGGGATTTGAACTCGCACTTCTCGGAAACCGTAAAAATGACCGTATCCAGGAGACATGGACTCAAATCACGCTATGTTTTCTTCCCATGGTATACGCATATGTATGTAATCTATACATATACTTCATACTTCATAGTGGACGGAAGACCGCATTGAACCTTCGGATAAATAAGGAAAATTGCAATAATATTGAGGTCAATGTAAGGCTATTGTCAAGGGAAACATAACAATATAATAACGTTCACATAGTGTGCAGAAATTAAAAATAATTTAAGTTAAGTTATATAAAACATTGAACTTTCTTTGTATTAGTGTATAGTATACGTCTTGTATTGGACAAGTTCTTGTATCTTGATGTCTTCACATTTCGAGATTTGGTTTTTGGACAAGTGACATGGGCTCAGATGCTACTACAATATCAATTTTTTATGCATGATTACTATTAGTAAAAATCACTAAAATCATGTATTTATTTAGTGAAACCCTTTGAACATATTAAAAACACGCCTTAATTTTATTATCTAGTGTAAGATTAATAATTATTTAGAAAAAATAAGATTACAAAATACAGCAAGCCGCCATGTCAAGTGTAACGCCAGAGAGATTTACGTCACGCGTTGGTGACCAAACGATTTAACATTTAGTATTGATTGATTTCTTAATTAATGGCGTTTCGAGCGTGCCAGTTGAGCACAATTCATTTCGCCAATGTCACGTTGTATGGAAAACACACGAAGGAAATTGACCGGTAAAAAAAAAAGATAACTATACACAATTATAGAATACATGTAAAAAAAAGAGATCCAGTTAAAGTACAGCCTTCAAACATTTAGTATTGTACAGTGATTTATGATATTGACAGATTACTCAGAATTGACGTCACAAGCGATGCCATGACAGTTAGACACGTCTTGCTGGGATATTTAAAGTGAATTTTTGCAATATCAAATCTTTATATTTTGCAGAAATATAAATATTTTTTTATCAATATTATAAAAATGACATAATATGTATACATTACTCATATACACAGTACACACTAGCGCATACAAACTGGGGCGTGGAATTAATTAATTACCCGGTTCGAATCTACAACCGTCGCGTTTCAATCAGGCACGCCCGCAGCGGGAGTACCACAATGGCCTCAAAAAATGTTGTGTTATATACTGGTAAAAAGGTAAATTTTGCAATATATTCTTAAAGTTGTACATAATCTCTTCATGAAAAATGTTGTTTTATTCCTAATTCAATGTATGGTTAATGTACCTATAACTGCACATTACAATTGTATTGATGGTCGTGGGTGCGATATAATTTATGGAATATAAATAATAAACTTGCAGCAATTGCGCAATGCTTCGGGAACTCGACGGAAAGTGTGGAGTGGAACTTCTAATCTTTATGAAAACGGAGCGTTTTAACACTAAGTTTCTAGGTTCCTTCTGCCTACTCCGCTATATGTGCGGGATACAGCGTAAAAGTAAAAAAAAACTTTTTGACACTTGCCACGAACAATTTTATCAAATCAATTGTTTACATACCACGAAGGAGCCGAGGTGAATTAGTCTATTAGATGTCAATAAGCACTTGTATCAAGAATAAGTAGATTAGAACGACTTTATTGTCACTATATAAATAACATTTGTTGTTATAATGATTATCACTAAGTAGGTTAATGATTTTGAGTATGAACCACTTTTAGGGTAAATATTGATGAAAAATCGATCAATACATTTGCTCTCTCTCTCTCTCTCTCTATAACGTCACATAGAAACAAGCATATGTATAATGTAATGATGAATACATTACCCTTTTTTTAGTTGCGCAGAAGGGTAAAAAAACATTTCAGTAGCGTCCACGTAAGACTGCCAAGATAGTGTTAATTAATTTATTTAATCAAATAACTTGTTTTTCACAATAATATTTTATTATCACTCCAAACTTGATGCAAGGTCTTTCTATTGCGTATCAGTAGTTTTCGCAAGGTGTAGAATGTAGATAATAAAAAAATGTTTACTTTAATTAATAATGGCACAGTGGCTCTGTTTACGTAGAGTATTACGTGAAATTTAAATTTATTTTTTTTAACTTGATGACATAAAACTATTGACAGTGATAATCTTTTCACAGTTGTAAAATTACCATTTTACCATTCTTTATGGAGATTAGCCTAATGACTAAATTGGTTGAAGGAAGGAGATGGAATAAAAAACAGACACATTACGATATTTGATAGAAAAGAATTTGGGTATATCCTGTGAATATCTTGTTAGAGTTTGTATCACAACTGTAAATAATGTTTTCAATATAATATGCAAAGAAAATCTTGTTTTCTTATTTACGCTTTATCTCCTGTGTCTATCCTGTACCTAGCAGGCAAGAGAACCTAATGTCAAAACACTCCTTTTTCAGCTTGAATTCCAGACATTGCATATTGAGTGGCGGAACTTAACGCTACACTTTGTATACCTGAAGGGCAAATTATAATAATTCACTGTCTCATGTGTAGTTTAAAAGTTATTATATTAACCATTACTTTGGTCTATATGTAGAGGTTTCCTTTTGGAACCGTTGAAATAATCCGATTTAAAACATTAAATAAACTTACAAAAAATTATGAAGGTATTTTTTTGTATTCATTTTATATATTTGTAGATAAAAATATATCTTTAGTCAAGGTGTCTGATAAGTGGTTGATATGGATTACATAATTACGATTAGGCCTCCAATGAAGTGTCGATAACGTCCCATTATACATGTATCACGTAAATAATATATTTTTACTAACTTTAGCCCGCGGCTTCGCCCCTATAATTATATATATATANTATATATATATATATATATATATATACTCACTCTTACTCACAGAGTTTTGTATTGCCATTTCACTCCCGCGAGCTCGCATCAAACTGAAAACCTTCGCGTTTACAGCCAGATGCAATCCCTCTGCTATAAAGACCTCAAATATAACCAAGATTGATATTTCAGCCAGGTTTATTGTAAGCATACGCAAATTTAACATTATCAAAGGGAAGCGAAATTTTCCTTATTGCATATATTCAACGAAAACTGGTCCGAAATGGTAAACAAAGCTTGCGAAATCGACAAAGCTATGAGTCAAGATTCAAGGAGCAAAATGTGTGCTGGTCGTCACGTGAGACGAACGCATACCATGCTCGAAACACGTAGGCCATTTTAGTACATTGTCCTTTTAAAACCTATTTGGGCTTATTTCTTGTTATTTTTCGTTAGGGGTTATATATATATATATATATATATATATATNCACGTTCTGTCACACATAGCAGGGTAGACAGGGAAAACTCAATGTAAACAAATCTATATATCGGTTTTCCTTCGAACTTACAAATGTGTGGCGGATTTAACGTCGTGTTTTGGTTTAACAGTATTGTGAGAAATGGTTATAATTTATTCATCTGCGTAGAAATCCAATCTACAGCTATCGCGCTTATATTCAGACACAGCACTTATATAATGCCTTATTTTATTACAGTTTGAAATAAAGAGAAAAATAAGATTTAATTTACTCCGTTTACCGGTTATAGTAATCTATTTAAGATATATTCATGCTATACCCCGCATAAATCAGGCGCATAGGCAGTGATAACCAGGAATCCTAGAGTTCAGACTCTCCGTCCCACACTTTCCGCCGAATTCTTGATGAACTGCGTGTTGAGTCGCGGAACTTGCCTCATTCTTTCACCACTTTTTGTCAATTTAGGAGTCGTTCGTAATAGAAAGTACTGGTGTATTAAATATTCCTATAAGTTTTATTTGAATCCACAATTTTGTTGGATTATGCCAACTACTTACTATTATTGTTCAGCTTTATACTAATAATGTTTTTTTTTTTATATTTTATTTACTTCGTCTTGTTTATTAATAGAATTAAGTACTTAATGTGTTTATTATAATATACTTTCGTACTTTTTTTTATATTTCATATACCGATCTTATTATTATTTATTACTACATTCGATTTTAGTTTCGTAAGAGAACATTATTTGGGTAGACCGGTTTTTGCACGTTACTTATATCAAACGATATCCTTCTTACAACATATGTGTTTATAATTATTAATTTATTTATTTACTTTTTCATCAATAGGTAAATCTAAGAAAACATTCTTTTTAATAACTATACTAACATTATATTATACATTTTTTTAACATAAAAAAGCAATATGGAGGCAAAAAGATCTTAGTTTTAATATGAAGCTTAAAAATCCATCAATTTTATCAATTTATCTATCAATCACTCACTCAATACCCTACTACTACCTACTTCCTATCTGATTTGCTCCAACATTTGCACACGTCTTGGATCCGATGATGAAATTATATTTTTTACATTTTAAACCTGACGGGGCTTTGACTGGAGAACTAGGATTACGAGAAAGGACTTCTTTTTTGCTTCACGCAAATAGCAGGATAAGCAGAGGGAACAGAGGCGGAGACTATCTCATCTATTTTTCGAGACATTGCGTGTTGAATGGCGGAACCTAACGTTGCGCTTTATTATCAAATCCAGTAAATGAAAAAGAGTAGTTTTCCCGTGTGAAATTCGTAACTACTACCATCTCTGATATTTACAGAAAGATGCCGTGTCAACTTTGTAGATACAAAGTACATTTAAGCATCTTTTATATTTTTTTACTTTAAATTTTGTTCACAATAATGTTTTTGTAACATACTTATTTGTAGTCAAACGTGACTATCATGCGAACTAGGCGCCATTATCATGTATACCGTGTTTGTAAATAGTAAAGTAATTAATATACATATAATGCAATTAATTATATTAATGTAATTAGAGATGATGCCATCAAGTTGCAGCCGACGTTGCTTATACAGCGGTTGTAGGTTGAATCATTAATCGGGGGAATTAACACTTACCCTTTTTTTATCATAAGGAAATCCATTTACGGATACCGGCCCGAGTGGGGGCTCGAGCGGGTTATGTGCTCACGGACCGGCAAATGGAGGCCGGTCCGTGAGCCCCACATAACCCGCTCGAGCCCCCACTCGGGCCACCCACTAAAACCTCACGGTGCTCCTCCTCGACTGAATGATACCTTCACATTAAGATCCTTTCTTTATACTTATACGGGACTTATACGGAATGTAGATAAACATTCAAATTACTTAAAACATCCATTCACGAGACTATCATAGCACACAGAAGCGCCATTTCAGTGTAAGTGCTATAGTTGTGGGTTGAATTCCAACATTCGTTTCACCATTCTAGTGAGACAATGGTGTTCTCATCTCATCTGGTGTTGAATTCCGTCTCTCTATACGAATTAAAATGCGTTCGGAAAGTGCGGACAAGAAACAGTGTCTTGACATAAATTTCTCTCCCTTTACCCCGCTATGCGCGAAAATGTGATAAATTGAAACAAAAACAGTAATATATATTTGTATCAAATGAGAACTTAGAAGACTAACTGACCGTCGTTTTAGCTACTCGTATATGTTTAACTGTTTATAGATAACATAATCACCTTTTTTCTAATTCATTGGTCATCATTTGGTGCAACAATGACGTATTCGCGCTGTACGTTATGATAATTTATAGCCTTTCTGCATGTATTGACCATATTTAATTTATTGTTAGGGTTTGTTTTGATTTGGTTTGTTTAAAAAATTAAACCCATATAGGAACACATCTTGAAGACAGACGGACAACAGTCCGTCTGTCTTCAAGATCATTTATCTCGAGAACGAATACGAATATAATGTGAGATTTAACATTGTGGATTGTAGGCCTAAGTAGATACCTTAAGTTTTTACTTTTGAATTAATACTTCTAGAGTAGGCCTTCTTATCTAAAGTGCCCACAGTGAAGTTGACCGTGAACTATTTTATTACAGTTTTGATGAGTGAAGTACCTAGGTGTATATAATTTCTATTATATTTCTTCTTAATCTATGTATATTTTAATTATTAAATTGTTTTCAATATATATTTTTTTAAATGTATATCAATTTTAATACGACTTATGACTTGTTATCGTTGCGCCTTCGACAACCACAATTTCATAAAATTTGAATAGCAGCATAGCAGCATAACTGAGTACCCATGCAAGTTCATAAGCGAAACCCAACGCCGTTCTTGGTTTTACCTGAGCTGGAAAAAAAAATAATGATATCAAATAATGATTCAATAATTGAAGAGCAGTCACAACGCGGGGGGGGGGGGGGGAGGNGGGGGGGGGGGGGGGGGGGGGAAGGTGGAGCGCGACGGTTGTGGGTTCAATACACGCTCGGTGGAATTAAATATTTAATATTTTTATTTCTTCGCTCATGCTACTGTTCCGCCACTCTACACTCAATGTTGCAGAATGAAGCGGAAAGTGTAGTGGTGACAATAGGTTCCCTGATCCCTCTGCCTACCCTGTTATGTGCGATTCAAGACGCTGTTCCATTGCGACACATTGCGATCTGAAACATTTAATAATTTCATATTTAATTTAAATATGTATAATCATATTTTTTGTAAGTATCAAATTAATAATTAAACGCTTTTTGTCAATCGCGTTTGTTTTATTTATACAGGTTTTGCAGAAAATGACCTTCATTAAATATGGTTTTTAATTGAATATAAGTACCTACTAAAGTTGATTATTTATAAAATATATATTAATATCGTTGTAACTACAATGTAGGCAGAGGAAACCTAGTTTCGAGACACTGTTTCCTATGCGCCGAATAATATTTTAAACTTTGTTTGTTGAGTTGTGGAACTCAACCC
Organism: Heliconius hermathena; assembly: GCA_013403705.1. Classification (NCBI taxonomy): domain Eukaryota; kingdom Metazoa; phylum Arthropoda; class Insecta; order Lepidoptera; family Nymphalidae; genus Heliconius; species Heliconius hermathena. The sequence continues at coordinate 193,017 of JAAIXJ010000172.1, forward strand.
CGCGCTTTGTCTTGAACCAAGAAACGAATATAATTCATGTCTCCGTGTGGGGAATAGATTCCACAACCGTTGCATTTACAGACACGCCATGCCGCTGGGCGAAGTATCGTCTGACCGCCTCATTATTCAGCGATACTTTTATTTTTATATATTTTTTTTATTGAAACAGCAAATTTGATAATTAATTAAAACATTAAATTAAAAACATGAGGCCGGTCGTGGCGCAGCGGCACGAGGTGTGACTGCAAAACCGACTGGTTGTGGGTTCGATCCCCACTCGAGGAGATGAAATATTAACACTAGGTTCCCTCAGCCTACCCTGCTGTGTGCGGGATACAGCGTGAAGCTAAAAAAAAAAATAAAAACATACATTGATATCGTCATAACCACAACAACAACAACTCGTTTTGGTACAAACACTCCACGCGATAAAACTAACAGATCATTTGCTTAATGGTAAAAACTATAATCGAGGACGCTTGAAATTGAAATTGAATATAGTCCATATTCAAAATTTACACATTAATATCTTATTTCGTCTGAAATTTAGATATTTAAAAATCTTATTAATTAATTATTTATTAATTTTATTATCTTATTCTGTAATATATATTTGTTTACATAATGTGTCTCTTTAGGTATACTTGCCTTGCGGTAGGGAGAGGAAATATAGTGTTAAGACACTCCGTCGCCCACTTTCCGGCTAATTTTCGAGATATTGCATGTTGAGTGGCGGAATCCAACGATGCGCTTTCTCTTATTACCAGAACAAGGAAATATAAATATTTCAATGTCTCGAGTGGGAATCAAACCCACAGTTTGGTCGTAAAAGGCCAGTCAGTGGCAGGCAGACGGTCACGATCTATCTTTTATTTTATTATTTCTTACGTTTTTGATCAAGGTTATGTTGAATGACAAGTAACATTTGTGACGTAAATCATTATTATTGAAAGATAACAGTTTTATCGTAAACATATTTGATAGACACCAGTGGCCTTTTAAATATTCTTATCTTCATGTTAATCTTTTATTTTTATTCGTTTTATCACATTGTTCAAAGTGGGGAACGGAGTGTCTTAACACTAGGTTCTTTCTGTCTACCCTACTATGCTATGCTATGCTGCTTATATAATTTGGAAAAAAAAAATTAGTTGATTCGTTTAAAATTTGCCAAATAATATAGGTACGTATACTTATAGAAGCTATTAATAACTTAGATAAAGTAAATAAATAAATGTCTCTACATTTGTTTCTTTATTTGTTTTTGTTCGATATTAAAACAAATTTTGTTGGTGTTGTATGTTAATAAATGTTATTGCGCTTAATATAAACAATTAGTTAGGTATGAATAAGCGTCCGGCCGCATTTGCTTATCCGCCACATTTGACCCGTTTTAAACAGCTGTATCATACATACTGTATCTCGCATATTGCGGGATAGGTAGAGATAACCTAGTGTTAACTGCTAAGACACTCCGTTCAAATGGTTTTCTGCCCAATATTGAAAAAAATGAGTGACGGAACTCAATGTTACGGTTTTTTTTGTGAGTTGTGATTAGAGCGAGGAAAACCTGTTCTCCAAATTCTGCTAGAACTTGAGATATTTTCCTTACTTTGGTAACGAGGCAAAGCGCAGCGTTGAGTTACGCCAATCAACACGCAATGGCCCCAGATTTTGGCGAAAAGTGGGAATACCGCTTCTTATTCCGCGCCAGCTTACGATGCCATGTGCGGAATACATCGTGAAGCTAAAAACAAGTGCGAGTTGGGGTCGCCCACCGAGTGTTCCGTACAAATATTGGAGGTCTCTAGTTTTTTTGTTTTTGTTTAATTCAAACTTAGCTTAGCCAGGGGTCTTACTTATATCTCTATCGATGCCTCACTTGAACTGGCGGCTTTAATACCAAATTTTGCCCCCTTTTACCTATTTTTTTAGGATTTATCTACAAATGTATAGTTTTCCGATTTTTACTGACCTAGTACTACCTGTAGATGCTAGCTGCTAGACAGACAGACGGACGGACAACAAAGTAATCTTATAAGGGTTCCTTTTTTTCTTAAAAAATATAGAACCCTAAAAATAATAAATTCCCTAGGTGCGAGTCAAACCCCAACCATCACGCTTACAGTCAAGCACTGACCGTCCGCTGCGCCACCATAATGTCAGTTAATGTAATTGCAGTTAGTATATAAATACTCAATGTGCGTCCGGTCGCATTTACATATCGGTCATATTTATTTATTCGTTTACATATCCTTCATATATATTGCTTTGAACAACGATATTATACATACTTGAAAAAAGTTTCGTTTTAGTCGAATTATTATTCTGTGATTCATATTCCATCTAGGTTGGCAGGCAGAGGGAACCTGACAACGTAGCACTACGACTCCCCGTTCCCGTTAGGACTTCCGTTCCTCACTTTTCGACAAATTTTTGAGGCAATAAGTTACATTACATTAAATATGTTTACAAATATGACGAAGTTCTCAAAATGAATAAAGTACATACCTACAGATACGCCATATCACACCCTCTTTCCTCTTATGTAAACAAACACTACCTAAAAGCGAAATAGAAGTGTAAATTTAATTTGAACATTATATTGTATTGTCTGGTATTTGTGAGCTCTATATATAGGCTTTGCAAATTCAATATATTATTTCCTTAAAAAGTCTTCTACTTGTTAAAGTATTATTTTATACTTAGGAAAGACAAAGAATTTAGAAGACTTTTTAAAGCACTTTTTGTATTGTCTAATGCATATGTCTCTACCACTGCACCGGCTCGGAAGGCAGTTAAGCTGGGGAGGACCCGCAACAAACTCAGTCAACAACAACAACAGTTGTTCGTCTTAGGGTTTCGTACTTCAAAAGGTGAAAACGTAACCCTCATCCAAATCCATCTATCAAGATCATTTATCCCGCGATCGCGTGGAGCTATCAAGCTGAAATTTATATCAAATATTCAGGTCAGATATTAAAAGATACGAGCATTTACGCATCGATCGCGTAACCTAAACCTATATTATGGTACTTCCCTTAAATCTACAGTTATGAAATTTGGCACGAAGTGAGAACTTACAATATAAAAAAAGATCCAAATTTTACAGGTTACAAAAAATCATTACAAACTTATACATATTTGTAGTTCATTTTTACAAAATCATACAACATAAGTTTGTCAACTTTTTAAAGTTATACTTCCCGTTGACCGAATCCTGAAATTGGTGCAAATTGGTGGTGGTGATGGTGAAACTGGTAAAATTAGTGGTAAGTCCGACTCACACGTTATCGGTTTTTGTTCAATATAAATGTTAAAATTCTATTGTTTAATGTATTTTTAATTTTACACATTCACCTCGCGTTTAAAATTTCAACTTTAATTAATTTTTTTTCATATCATACTGAAACTCAAGCAATGTAATGATTTTAATGCGTACAAAATTAAATTTAAAATTTCCTTAAACCGAATTTCGTGTGTAAAAGTAGTAATGAATTCGAAGTAACATTTAACATGACCTCGTGTCATTGTGTAGATTACTTATATAAAATTATATAGACTATGTAAAGAGATCGTCAAAATAAGAAGTCGTCTATTCGGACATATTGATAGCATTTTACTGTTTACTGATAAGTTGTTGTTTTTTCACTACACATATGTGTATTGTATATATAGAGTGTTTTGATATTCTTTTATAAATAAATAAAAAATATACATGTATATGGCAGTCGTACCGCAGGGGCACAAGGGTGTGGCTGTTAACGCAACAAAATGTGGGTTCGTTTCCCACTCGGGGAAATAAAATATTTAATAATTTCAATTCCTCGCTGTGGTAACGAGACAACGCGAGGCGTTGAGTTCCGCCATTTAACATGCAATGCCCTCAGAATTCGGAGGAAAGTGAGCAACGGAAGTGTCTTAATCGTAACAGAGTGTTTTTTACAGAGTGTTCTAGATTCCTACCCTGCTGTGTGCGGAATACAGTATGAAGATAAAAAAATATATATCAGAAATTGTATTTTTCAACTTGTAAATTAGGTAGAGCAAACAGTGAAGTAAGTAAAAGTTTTGGATTTGGAAAAAGTTTTGGAATTGGGATTTGGAAAGAAGTGGCAACCATCGAGTGGTGGTTAACATTTTAAATCCAGATATTTTTACACTATGCCTCAATTTCGTCGTTTTAACGCGAAGAGTGTGAGTTTTCATGAGATTGATATGTTGAGATTCTTGCGCTGGTTTCTCCCAGGTCTGATGAACTAACTTTAGTGAAACGGTGGTCAATTACGAGACGTTCAAAAATTTAAGCATTTAACTTTTTATTTTGGATAAAATTTATGGATTTTGACTATAAGAGGGTTACATATTTATATTTATATATTTTTTATTGATACAAAGCCAGAAACGTTTTTATAATGTAGGTGGTGATTCAAAAATATACACCTAGCCTAGTGACTAGAATTCTCTCGGTGAAACCAAGAGATTTAGATAGTGTGTTGATTTTTGTTTTTTATAATTGCTAAGGTCATTCATCTCGTACACTATTCTGTCTTTGGCGCAATGCCTAGAAAATGTTAGATTATTACGTGATAAGCTTCACGCTTTATCCCGCATATAGCAGAATAGAAAGAAGGACTTAGTTTCAAAAATACTCCATTATCCACTTTCCATTGGATTTTGCGTATTGAAAGGCGGAACTCAACGCAATATATCTTCTACCAAAGCAGAGAAATGTAAATATTTTATTTTGCCTACTAGGTCGAACAGGAATCTGGAACCATCGCGTTACCAGGTCTAAATTGTTGTACGCCACCGCGCCAAGATTAGTTATTATAATTAAATAGTCTTTAAAATGTTAGTAATAATTTAATTTTAGTCTTAAAGCTACAACGATACGAAGATTTTATTTTACGATTAAAAATGAATAAATCATTTCTTTATCACAAAATATATTTTTTTAAATCGTATTTTCGTTCCCCAAAATCGTATTTTCTTTAAAATATGATGTAGTCTGTCAACATGTTTACCCCGGAAGCTCGCTGAAATAGATCTCATATGATATTGTACAAATGTTTTCGTCTGGATGCCAAGGACGTATTTGTTTGTAGCGACGCGTCCAAAGTCCACATGTCGTCACTAGTCCATTCACTGTTTAAAGAAAAATAGATGTTTTTGTAATTTCCAACATTGTTTAATGACTAATTCTTTGAAAATAAAAAAAAATGTATACGATTTATTCCAACCATGTATCAAACATAAATTATATTTATTATGTTTGCTGCGTAATTATAGGTGCTATAAAATAATAAACTTCACTACATATAACGGTACTGTTTGTAGTTTCCTAGCAGAATTTTTATTTTCCACGCCTCTTTTATTTTTTTTTCGATATTTCTTGAACAATATGGGATAACACTTTTTTTTCATCATTATAATACACACAATTTAGAGTGTATTGTAAATGTTTTTAATGCAGTATTTTTTATATTTCCGATTTGGAACAATAGTAATTAATTTTCCTGCTTAGTTATTGGTATTGCTTAATTATTGGTATTGCTTAATTATTGGTATGCTATATACTATAAAAAATTTACTTACAACAATCATTAGTAGCATTTAGGTAAAAGTAACCAAAAATTATGGATTTTCTTCCTTGTGAGATGGCTTACTGTTTTATTTATTATGTAGATTTCAGACTTTGTTTCTAAACGTGGAATATAAATTTAAAAGAGAGTTGCTTTTTAATGGAAGTCCTTCGCCGGGTCACGTGGCTTGCATAAAAACCATTTAAGAATCGAGCAAGTGTTTTGTACGGGTTTTTTGGTCAATACAAACTTGTTTGTAAATATTAAATTAAAAGTGCATTGATCTTTTCCTTTGCCCTGTATAATATTTTCTTTCGCTTCACGCTGTATCTTGCATGTACAGATCCCTCTACACTAGATCCCTCCCCAAGTGTGGCCTGGACTAACCAAAATAAAAAAGTATTCCAGCCAGTTCCTCGTAATATTAGTATAAATTATTGTAATATACAAAATATATACCTCTATATGGTCTTACATACAAATACGCTTGTCTTATCACATTATACCTAAGAATTGGAAACTTCGCATTCAATTTGACACTCCACAACACAGTTTAATAACGTAAATAGAATTCGTTAAAGGCGTCCATTTTCTAAACCATCGATTTGGAAAATCGCCTATAAAACTCATATAATTCACGTAACACGTAAACACATTTTGTAATAAAACCGACTTTGTGCGCTGCTAATTGTATCGCATTCGATATACTCACTGTAATTGTGAAATTGGCGGTATAGAAATGATTTCAAGGCTAATATTATTAACTTTTTTTTAGCTCACGCCGTATCCTGCACATGATATGGTAGGCAGCGGGAACCTGGAAACTTAGTGTTGAACACTCCGTTCTCATTAACACACTTTCGTTGCATAATTTCCGCCTAATTCTGAGTTTACTCTCTTAGGCAAATTGAAACTAGTGAGAGTTGTGTGTAGCTAATGACATCCTAGCCGTAGTGCTTGAGATTAGCGCGTACAACCAAACAATTTTTTTAGCTTTATAATATTAGTATACGTATGGACAATACAAAAATTGTTTCAAGGCTAATATACATTATTAAGAAGGATTAGCCATTTTCAGGGCCAAATTCGTTGAGATTTACGCGTGATTTGTCTGCAACTTTCAGATTTTGCAGGGTGGACAGAAAAAAAATTAGAGGAACGTAACACTATTTTCCAATTTCTTCTCTTTTCTCCTTTTTAGAAGAACTACTTCATGAATGGTGAAATATGGCAACTTACTTGGTGTAACCATTTTTTAAACATATACTCTTTACTTCGTATATAACAGGGTAGACAAACAGAACCAATCAAGGCAAAAAGAGGAGAACGGACACTCCGTTCTCCACTTTACGCGTTATCAGATCGGGGAATGAAAAGAATTGAGGCACCTGAGTTAAAAAATCGAACTCACAACCATAACTAATTTTAACTAAATTTTACTGTTAATTAAAATAAAAGGTGTAGTAAGAATACTATTAATGAAATGCATTAAACTTGTTTCCCGATAGCTATCGTTTGTGTGTGACAGGCGCTATTTCTGCCAAACTCGCGTCGATCAAGCTAATTGCTTTACCTGCATCGGTACGGAATAGCGCATTGCCACAAACTGCATTCTCTTTGAGTGCATTGAGTGCATTTAAATTATTTAGTGTATAGGTCAGCTTCACGCTGTATCCCGCACACAGCAGGGTAGGCAGAGGGAACCTAGTGTTAAGACACTCCGTTCCCCACTTTCTGCCGAATTCTGGAGGCATTGCGTGTTGAGTGGCAGAACTCAACGCCGCGCTTAACCTCGACACCAGAGCGAAGAAATGGAAATATAAATTTAAGTAAATATTTCATCTCCTCGAGTGGGGATCGAACCCACAACCAGTCGGTTTTGCAGTCACACCTCGTGGCGCTGCACCACGACTGGCCTCAGTGTATAGGTAATTTATGAATAATCGGAATCGAAACAGCATCCCACTGACTGATTTTTAACATGATGAAATCTCTAAGTTACTATATGATCACATCGTGAGATTTCTTTTTTAGATTGCATATTGAATAATGAAACAGGAAAATAATAAACTGTTTCAGTGCACTACGATGATCCTTATTATATTTAAAGTCATCATCAGTATGGATATGAATGTGATCTCTCTCTCTCTCGAGGGCGTGAATTTATTTGTTCTTAACACGTAACGTTCCGAAAGATGAGCGGATAATGGAGAAAGGATACATATATTAAAACTAGGTTCCGTCTGGGTACCCTGCTACGCGGGAAAACGCTTGAAGTTGCTGAGTTGAGCGCTTCCTTTGTCTAAATTAACAAAATGCAACAAAGATATGCCAAGGAACTTCCTTCCACGCGCCACGGAAGTGTGGAATGACTTACCCGCGGCAGTGTTTCCAGGTCGATATGACATGCGTACTTACAAAAAGCGCATCTATTTCCACCTTAAAGGCCGGAAACGCACCTGTAGCTCCTCTGGTGTTGCACAGGGTCGTGGGCGGCGGTAGTCACTTACCATAAGGTGACCAGAACGCTGGTTTCCCTTGTTCTTTTCCATAAAAAAAAATGCTAAACATCTCTATAGACAAACAAAAAGTGAACAGTGAACGTTTATAAATATTATAAATATCTATTCTTTTTAGTATCTACTCTAGAAAGCATTAAAGTAACCTAGGACAAGGGCATTACGTGTAGTGTCGTTGCGTACGTGTTTTGTAACTTGATATTGTAAATATTTACTGTTTCATATTACAGTGTCAGTATCATATGGTGGAGTGCCCGCAATGATGTCATTTCATATGAAATTTAATACTAGGATCTAACTGAGATACGTCAGAATGGAAGCTTAGTTTTTAATTTCATTGTAGAAACGTTCGTAACTCGTAGCAATGGGTTAAAGGTTCGATTTTTACTCAGGGCAATGAATTATTTTAATTTTCCCGCTCTGGTAACAAGACAATCCGCGGTATTGAGTTCCGCCACTTAAGACCCAATGTCTCGATAATAATAAATGGAATGTAAATGAAATAGGCCTCTTCGAAATTGATCTCTTCCCGAGGGCTCGGTCCCGGGAAGTCGCGTGTGTCCAAATCCTGGGGATTTTTGTTTTTTTTTTTTCATATTTTTGCAATGTATGTCCCGATATACACAAAAAAAATGCTTGGCCTGCCGCTTTATTTTTTGTTTAACGAGTCCTCTCTCTACTTAACCAAATCGAAACTATAATAGTTACATAAAGTTCTCACAATACTCCTATCAGTCTCTGTCTAAAGTAGCAGTTTAATACTTGAACTTAAGTAATTGGTTCCTATCGAACACCCGCCAATAAAATGATTGAAAATTATTAAGTAATTGAACATTATTGAAATTGATAGCGTTCCAGATTTCTTCTGGTATCTCATTTATAGACCAGTTATCGCATATATCTTACATTGTCACTTTTAAATATGACTTTTGATTTTGCACCCTCCTATTACGTAACTTTTTCTCTTTTTAACCTTGTAACTTTCTTTGTGTCTTCTCCATACATCGTAAAATTAGCGAAGAGGTAACTGCTCGACTGCCACGTTCGGGACCACTCCCCCCCATTACCCCTTCGATTTTTGCGGAGGAAGCATATAGTAGTACATATAAAACAAATTTCTTTCGTTTAAGTAATCATTATTATATCGTTCACATGGATTTTTGTAAGTAATATAATAGAAAAAAAATATTAGTGACACTTAATTATAAATGTTTTTATTTATTTTAATATTAGTTTCCTCTTTACAGGGCTGAATGCGTGTGAAAGAAAATCCTACTTATTTTTAAGAAAGGAGTTACCAGTAAGGTTAGTAAAAGTTTAATTATTGCATATTTATTCTTTTTTTTCAGCTTCACGTTGTAATTAACATACTGCAGGGTAGGCAGAGGGAACATAGTGTTAAGATACTCTGTTCTCCACTTTCCGCTCTATTATCTAGACTTTCAAAGCGGCGCATTCTCTTTTTCCCAAAACTAGGAAATGAAAAAAAAACACAATTACACATTTTAAAGCCGAATATAACGAGTTCACTTATAAACATTTACTCAACTTAAGTCTGAAATTTCGAAAGTTAAAATTAACTATAATTCCCGGCATAAAACATCCAAGTGCTCCGACCACGTACCGCCACCGCGAAACTTCTATACTGCTACAACTTTAGTTGTTACCATATTCTGTTAAACAATTTTCACAACGCTTTTTATTAATGAGCCTTGAGTAACACTAACGCCAAACGCGACAGGTTGTGGGTTCGATTGCCACTCGAGGGAATTAATTATTTAATATATTCATTTCTTTGCATTGGGGTCGAGGCATAGCGCGGTGTTGAATTCCGCCACACAACACGCATTCCTTTCAGAATTTAGCGCAAAGTAGGGAGACGAGTATCTAACCACCTCTGTCTACATGCGATACAGCGTGAAACTGAATATAGAGTAATACTCAAACTTCATTAATAAAAAATAACAATTATTTATGACAAAACAGGTTGCTGATTATTTGTAACTCTTTAACAAAATGCACCGCTTCCATTCAGTCTGCCACCATCATCATATCAGTCATTATTTTCAACATAATCATTATCGTGCCAATCATCAACATGTCTATATATAATAAGACAGTAAAAATATTTTGTCTGTACATTTAGTAATTTTGACTGAAATGGATAGAGGGACACTTAAAAAGAATAATAGAAAGCAAAAAGATTTTTTTTTCATTTCTTGTCTGTCTGTCTGTCTGTTGATATCTATATCCACGTTTTTCTCTGAAAGTACTAGTACTTTCACGAAGGCATGAGATAAAAGGTAAACATGTCAAAAAAAGGTTCTTTTACATGACAGGTTTGATGGAGTTATTATATTAATAAAAAAATATATATTTTAAGAATTAATACGCTGATAACACTGTAAATAGCCATAAAATTTATCATAATATTATCTTATAATTGAAATAGACGTAGAGAATACCAGTAAAGCAGGAGATTATTTTTTACACAAATTCACATTTTTATTGTAATAAATCTAATTTTATAAACTTGCACACTGTATATATAGTAAATAAAATAAGTAATTAAGTTAAAAGAAACGGAAACGAAAAATAGTAAGTAAAAAGAACAATAATAAAAAATAAAGATTGTTTTCATATTTAAAGCCAGGAATATTTTAACTTAATATTTAAAAATGTTGGTATGCACTCGGTTTTTTATTTTCAATAATATTTTTTAAATATGTCATGTACATGAAAAACACCTAAAAGTCAACTTCTTCTCAAACTTCAGACATATTTTAATACTTTAAAAATAAATTAAAAAATTGATCATTTAATAGATAATGTGGTGGACCGTTTCGTCATTATATTGGTGGTATCCTCAAATTCGATTCGATTTCTAATAAATAATTGAATAATAGATATATTAAGGTTTATTATCCTATAATAGTTAAGTAACTTTTAGTAGAGGCCGGTCGTGGTGCAGCGGCACGAGGTGTGACTGCAAAACCGACTGGTTGTGGGTTCGATCCCCTCTCGAGGAGATGAAATATTTACTTAAATTTATATTTCCATTTCTTCGCTCTGGTGTCGAGGTTAAGCGCGGCGTTGAGTTCTGCCACTCAACACGCAATGCCTCCAGAATTCGGCAGAAAGTGGGGAACGGAGTGTCTTAACACTAGGTTCCCTCTGCCTACCCTGCTGTGTGCGGGATACAGCGTGAAGCTAATTTATTTTAATTTATTTTATTTTAACTTTTAGTAAAAATTGTACATTTTCATTTTATTTATTTTTTTTGCTATTCTTATTTTATACATAAATTTTATATATAAAATTCAAGCACAACAAACAATAATGCTGTAAAAATGTAAAACTCCACGTTAAATAAATTAAATACAAATAAAAAAAAAATACAATAAAGTTTGAGAAACAGATTTTTTTGTTTACATTTTGTCTCATGCCATAATGAATCGAGTATAGTCATTAATAAGGGGCTGCTTGTCAACTGTCACATCATTCAATTATTTTTTTCAAAGTTTTACCATGGCCACTGTTGGGGTGTCAATTAAAATAAGAAATAATTATTGGATTTGTGTTTGGTTGTCAATTGACAATTACAAACAAAAATTAATCTTTTATATAATTACTATAAGTATAATATGCTTTAATTTTTACTATAAAAATGTTGCCATTAGTAAGGAGTAAGGTATAGCGCGCATTAGTGATTTTTGTCACCGTAACTGTTGCGTCACTGTCACCGTGTACATCACCCTAAATGAAGGTGCGCGCATTTGGATACGTGACAATTGGGTGACTTTTTGTCCGCGGAGGATGGCAACACGTCCGTGACGCAACTGTCACCGCGTCCATAGATTTATATGCCCGTGCGCGCATTAGAAACTAAACCCTCCCCCTTGCAGTTTCCATACTAGTTGTCTTCCGCATAAACAAGAAACAGCAGCGTGTTGCATTGCAGCTCCGAATTTTAATTTCAGGAATGGCGTCAATTTCATCTCCAAGGCAAAACGTGTGTTTTCATGAAGATGAAATAGACAACGACATACTGATTGACTAAATTGAGTTGAGGCCGTAGCTCCATGACAAATCCCTAAACGATTATTTTTTCTACGTTTGCTTTTTTTTTTCTATTTCTTAATATCAGTGCACAGACAACCATTTCTTGGAGATTCATTTTATCAAATGTAAAAAATTTCGTCACTGTCATCGCAAGTGCGCGCAGTAGCGAAAAGCATGGTGACATGACAGTGACAAAGAATTTATTGTCACCCAGACAAAAGTCACCAATGCGCGCTATCCCTAATGCTTTGTTATTCGTATTTGAATTTCGAGTTGCCATGTTGCAAGTGTTTTATGTGATGTAAATGTGTTCTGTATAGTTATTAATATACACAAAATTCCAAAATTCGTATCGAGTCTAATCAAACAACACTATGTACTTCTATAAACATTATGATAATTATTATGATAAAACATAATAAATATCACTAAACAATTATTTGACAGAGATAAAAATGTTTGTAAAACTTATAAATTTATATGTTGTTAGGCAATTTAAGTAATAAAATTTATAATACTTTAATTACTAATATTAACTAACCGACAACCGAAATTGGTGATTTTGTGTGTGTAAAAAAAATTTTGTATGCAAACCGCTTGATCTTTTTATGAACTATAGAAGGAATGGCGTTAATCTTATAAGAAGTGCTTTATTTGGACTAATATGTTATTATCTATAGGTCGTTGTCATGGCGCAGAGGCACAAATGTGTGACTGTAAACACGGCGGGTTGCGGGTTTGATTTCCATTCAAGGAAATGAAATGTTTGATGTTTGCTTTTCCGAGCACTGGTAACGCGGTAACTCACAGCGTTTAATTTCGTAACTCAACACGTAATGCTCGCAGAATTCGGTGGAAAGTGGGGAATAGAAGTAATAACAACTAGGTTCCTAGGTTCCTTCTATCTACTTTGCTATGTGTAAATACAGCGTGAGCAAAAAAACGTATGTTATAAATTAAACTTCTAATTGTTATATTATTATTTGGTAATCCTTATGTAGAGTTTCGTAACCACATGGTAAAATATGTGATACAAAATAATAAGTGCATAGTACATACACTTGCAAATCTAAGTTTGTTACACTTCCCGTTGAATTTGGTCCCAATCATGAATTTTGTATAGAACCCACAGTTTGCGTGTCCATCTCGAATTTGAACGGTTTTTGCAGTTATTCTATAGTCATTAAATTAATTAAAAGTATCCTTACTTTTTGTTATAAAGTACAGATTAAGCAGCATCATCCATTGTATTCTAATTTGAGTCAAAAGTACTTTTTTTTTAGTATTTTTCTTTTCTAAATATGGAATGACCTTTAAAAATGTTATAGAAGCCGTCGTGGAGCAGAAGAAGTGTATGAATGTAAACGCGACGGTTGTGGGTTCGATTCCTAACTATTTATTATTATCACCACTAAAAGATTAGTGGAGAGTCAGGAACGGCGTGTCTTAACACAAAATGTCTTCTGCCTATCCTGCCACATGTAGAATACAGCGTGAAGCAAAGAAAAAATAAATCTTCGCGCTGTATTCCGCACACAGCAGGTTAGGCAGAGGGAACCTAGTGTTAAGACACTCCGTTCTCCACTTTCCACCAAATTCTGGAGGCATTGCGTGTTGAGTGGCGGAACTCAACGCCGCGAAAGCTGGTAAAAAAATTACAAAAATGGTAAAACCAAATCAATACTAGTTTCTAATAAACAGCCGCTTCTAAAAATCTTAATTACAATTTTATTTAATAAGCTATTAAAGACGATTATCAAACCACAAGACTATTTATAGTAATATACTATGTCGTTAGCGATGTAAATAAGTAAGGGAAGTCCAATGAATTGATTTTGATTTAAAAATATTACGTGTTAAATATGTATAGCAGTTTAACGTCGCAATTGTTTAGTAAGAAGCTATCGATAAAATCAAGAGTTACGTACTTATAATGTTTTACATATTTCATTATTATATGTGTAGCGGAGAAAGGCGTCTTCATAAATTATGTTATACGAAATTCATGATTTTTGACAGAGGGAACCAGGGAACCTAACGTTAAGACACTCCATTCTCCATTAAGACACTTCCGTTGCCCACTTTCGGCCGTATTCTTGAGGCATTGCTTGTTTAGTGTTACCTGTGTGAGGATAATAGTGTTAAATATTGCATTCCCCCAGTGGGAAAAACTCACAGCCGTCACGTTTATAGTCACAAGTTCCTGTCCATACGACAACATGGTCCTAGTTTTTATTTTATTATTGTTCACACAAATCTAATATTTTAATGCTTAAATATTATATTCCAAATTGTGATATTACTAAAGAAGAGAGAAGAAAGAAGCTTAGAAGCTCTTCCCCTACCCCTGTCACACAATGTCACACTTTGCCGACTCTCTCTCTACTTTCCTTAATGTGTGACGTATTTTATGTATGGACCCTTAACAACACCTACTTGGCTCCTCATCAACGTGAAATCGTATTAAGATTTTACTAATTGTATTATTAACTGATTATTGTATTTATATATTTTTTTATTGGAATAATGTTAGTTTAAAAAACTATATATTTTTATGGAGAATAATCTATATCTATCTTTTTCTCTCTTTACAGGTTAGCCAATATAATGAAAGAAATAGCGCTGTTACCAGAGAACCTGTTGCGGATGCCGTCGGTGGGCCTCGTCAACCAGTGGTACGAGCGTTCTTTCGAAGAGATCATTGAATTCGAGAAGAGGGAACCTGAACAGCCAGTTTTGACACAGTAAGTGTAGTTGAATTTTATTTTTAAAGCTTCATTCTGTATCCCATATATAGTAGGGTAGACAAAGGGAACCTTCTTTTAAGATTCTCTGTTTCCCAGCTACCTCTTTTTCAATATATTTCGTTTTAAATTGAGGAACTCATTGTCGCGCTTTGTCTTGTTACCAGAGCGAGGATTTAGAAAATATTAAATAATTCATTTCACCTAGAGGAAATCGAACCCACAACCGTCGCGTTCACAGTCACACGCTGCTCCTGCCACTGCGCCACGACTGCTTTTATAATTTTTTTTTATTTTAAGACAACTATTTTCCATTAAATTAATATTTAATTTTACTTATATCCAGATTTTGCGAACGTCTCGTCCACATAAGAAACAGGCACGCGGACGTCGTGCAGACAATGGCGCAAGGTGTCCTCGAGTTGAAGGAGTCCCATGAAGTGGAGCCGGGCATTGAGAATTCTATACAATACTTCTTGGATCGCTTCTATATGAGCAGGATATCTATTAGGATGCTTATTAATCAGCACAGTGAGTAGATAGTTGTGGATTCGAATGTCGATTTTTCTTTCAGTTTCACGCTTACCGGAGCGGGAATATGAAACAACTAATTCCCCCGACTAGGAATCGAACCCACAACCAGTCAGACACTGCCACTGCGATAAGATCAGCTTCACCCTGCAATCAGAGGGAACCTAGTGTTAAGACACTCCGTTGCCCACTTTCTGCCGAATTCTGGAGGCATTGCGTGTTGTGTGGCAGAACTCAACGCCGCACTTAGCCTCGACATCAGAGCGAAGAATTGGAAATATAAATTTAAGTAAATATTTCATCTCCTCGAGTGTTGATTGAACTCACAACCAGTCGGTTTTACAGTCACACTTCGTGCCGCTGCGCCACGACTGGCCTCAAACGGTGACTGCAACAAGATTACATATTTTATTT
Source organism: Heliconius hermathena (assembly GCA_013403705.1). Taxonomy (NCBI): domain Eukaryota; kingdom Metazoa; phylum Arthropoda; class Insecta; order Lepidoptera; family Nymphalidae; genus Heliconius; species Heliconius hermathena. The sequence continues at coordinate 208,872 of JAAIXJ010000172.1, forward strand.
GTAATTTTAACGGGAATTTGTACGAATTATATTAAAATAGCTTATAATGTTCCTGTTGAAAATATAAGAAACCACTACTTTTAAATATGCTCCTTTGTTGTATTTTCAGTTACCATAATACTTACCATTATGAAAATATATTTATATTAATTTTGTAATATCATACGATATTAAAAAACTCATGGCAAAGAGGAACTCTGCTAAGTCTAAATACAAAAGAAATTGCACTGAAGAAAACCTTATTAGGTTCAAAACACTACGGAACCGATGTATTAAGACTTGCAGAGATGCACAACGTAAATTTATCCATTCCACTATTGAAAATAACAGCCCTGCTAAAGTGTGGAAATTCCTAGACGCAATGGGTATTGGGCGAACACGGAGAACTATTAATATAGGCGTAAAGACAAATCTCGATGAAATTAACAAACACTTTTCAAATGTCAATTTACTGAATCAAAAAATTAAAACCGACACTATTAAGTCGATTCCCGATATCTTCTGTCCTTCTCCTTTTTATTTCTCCTCTGTTTCTACTGGTGATGTGAAGAAGCATGTCAGTCGGAAAATGATTCTCTTAACTCTCAATCCTGTACTGCCTGTCCTATGCCACATCTTCAACCATTCTCTTTGCTCAAACTCTTTCCTCAATACCTGGCGCCAAGCAATAGTAATTCCTATTCCCAAGGTACCTAATCCTTTATCCTTTTCTGACTATTGCCCTATCTCTATTCTCCCATTTTTGTCAAAACTGTTAGAGCGTATAGTCCATCAACGGCTTTCATCCTTCTTAGCTTTAAATAAAATCCTATCCCCCTTCCAATCTGGACTTCGTCCTGGACACAGCACGGTTACGGCATTAAATAAAGTAAATGACGACATTAGTTTGGATATCGATAATCAACAAATTACTATTCTTGCACTACTGGACTATTCGAATGCTTTTAACTCTGTTGATTTTGATATCCTCTTAGCAATCCTCAAGTCTATTAATGCTATAATATCTTCTGAGGCTATTGAATGGTTTTACTCCTATCTACATGAACGAGAGCAAATTATTCGTATAATGGTCAACGATCATCCGCATGTCGTCTTAGTGCTGGTGTTCCACAGGGTGGCCTTTCCCCTCTCCTTTTTTCCATTTTCATTAACTCCGTTACTAAACTCCTATCCTTTTCCTCCCATTTATACGCCGATGACCTACAGATTTATGTGACCACGGAAGTGAATGACATTGCGAAAGGTATTAGTCTAGTAAATTCCAATCTACATACAATCAGTTCCTGGAGCAAGTCATTTGGCCTGGCAATAAATCCTAAAAAGTCACAGGTGTGTTTCCTTGGCAGTCTTCAACAATTATCTAAATTAAATTTCCCTTCCTATCCTCCTATTATTTTTGACAATTGTATGCTGGAATGCAGCAACATTGTTAAAAATCTAGGTATCAAGGTGGACAGCACTCTCTCCTGGGCTCCTCGCGTTAGGCTGCAGTGGCTTTCTGAGAAAACCGTCGGAACACCGTCGTCCACACTGTCACGCTCCTCTATTCCATCCTTTTCCATCCCGATACTCCTTCCTACCTTAAGGAACGCTTTTCCTTCCTTGGCTCCAACTCTTGTATTCCTTTCAGTCTCCGCTCGAAAAATGATAACGTGCTCGAGATCCCGCTGTGCCGCACTCACTGCTACAGTAAATCTTTTACTTTAGAAGCAGTAAAATTATGGAATGCGTTACCACGAGAAGTGAGAAAATCGACTTCGATAAATATCTTTAAGCATAAAGTTAAGCATTATTACCTATCCTCAGTATCCTATCCTCAGATTGGTTGACTGGAAGAGATCACTTTTAGCCCGCCTTTGTGCATATAATCCTGTTAAAGTGTGCAATAAAGACTTTTTATCTTATCTACTTTTTGAGTTCAACTCAAAAAAAAAAAGAATAGTTAATTCTCAAAGTGTTATTTCCCATTCGCAATGTTTGGTTTCCTTCAGCTCTGCTGTTCGGCGAGCAGCTGGGCGGGCAGGCGTCCGTCAACGGCATGGGGCGCGGCGGGCGCCACGTGGGCTCCATCGACCCCGCCTGCGACGTGGCGGCCGTCGTGCGCGACGCCTACGAGCACGCGCGCTTCCTGTGCGACCGCTACTACCTCGCCGCGCCGGAGCTGCAGCTGCTGCAGGACGGAGGTAAATGAGATCCCACTCGTCAAGTCGTTGGATACAATGGATTTGTGATTGAATAAAAAAACATGACAGCACACGGCCAAAACTACTGGATAACTTTACCAAATTTCAATTTGGAATGGGTTTGTGTATTTTAAATTATCTATCTAGTATTTAAAAATTTCCCTTTAAAGATACTAACAACTTAAGTAAACTTTAAGCGGGGGTATAAGAATGGACGTAGTTCGACGACTGGTGGTAAGAGCGCTTGGACGGTAAGCAAGGGACGCGGACATTTTAAAAATATAATATTATCCATTTCAGTACCAAGCGACCAACCGATGCCAATAGTGTACGTCCCGTCGCACCTGTACCACATGCTGTTCGAGCTGTTCAAGAACTCGATGCGCGCCGTGATGGAGGCGCACGAGGCCTGCCCGCCGCCCGTGCTCGTCAACATCGTGCGCGGCCGCGAGGACGTGTCTGTTAAGGTAAGTTGTAGCAGCTTCAAATATTGAACATAGGACATCTAAATCTGTTTAGTAGATTTTCCGGGAAATAGAACGAACATTAATTTATAATACATAAATTTTCACATTAATATTATTGGTAGGACTTACTTGATTTTTTTTAAATGGGCAAAACAAAGAATAAATAATCGTAGTAGTTATCAAATTTTTGTTTCGGGAGTTTTTTAAATACTTTTTTTAAGTTTACGCTACATCTCTCTGCTATCTTAACACGTGGCACCTATTTTTAAGTAAAATATTCCGTTCCCATTTAACACTTCATTACTTTGAATTTTGGTGGCATTGTGTGTCGAGTGGCGCGTGACGCTCGTCGCACTCAGCCTTCTTGCCACTCTAGGACATGAAATATTTAATGTTTTAATTTGATCGAGTGGGAATCCAACCCACAACCTGTCGCGTCCACAGGCGGCCTCGACAGGCCTCCAGAATGTAGAATTCTTAAAGATATGTAATGTGGTCAGATGTCGGACCGCGGCGGCGGCATCGCGCGCAGCGTGTCGGAGCTGCTGTTCAAGTACATGTACAGCACCGCGCCGCGCCCCTCCAAGTCGGACTCACACACAGTGCCATTAGCTGGTGAGCTATATATACTTTTAGAAAATTTATTTACATCATTTTGTAAACAAAAAAATTGATCCCTATTGTAAATATTAAACAATTTTTCCAGGATACGGCTACGGCTTGCCTATATCGCGGCTGTACGCGCGATACTTCCACGGTGACCTCGTGTTGATGTCCTGCGAGGGCTATGGCACAGACGCCATTATATATTTAAAGGTAACATTCATTTAAAATATTTTATATTGAAAAAGAATGGTTTGTTAGAGGACATTTTAACTTAAATTGGCAGAGCTGAGCAATAGTCCTGCTGATTGTGAAAGCATTGGTTGTGGGTTCAAGTCCACTTGTAAATCGGAATACTTTTAATTTACCCAAATAAGGCGTGGCTCTAAGTTTGGCCACTCAACACGCATATCTCGAACTCATATCTTCGAAAAAAAAAGGAAAATAGCAAGGAGTTAACGCTAGGTTACCCTTCAATATGCGGGCAATACCCTTTTCCACCCTGCAATATGCGGGATACAGCGTGAAAATAAAGAAAATATTAACAAAATATAAATTTTCCAGGCTCTATCAAACGAGGCTAACGAACTTCTACCTATATTTAATCGCACGTCTTCTAAGTTCTACCGCACATCACCCACCCCCGGCGACTGGTCGGCGCCGCTCACGAACAACTGTAGAAACAAGACGTTGTCGCATAAAGCGTGAAAATTGTTCAATAAGTGTAAAAGTGTAGTACAAGTGTAAGGTATAGCGCGCACTAGTGATTTTTGTCACCGTGACTGTTGCGTCACTGTCACCGTGTCACTCATCACCCTAAATGAAGGTGCGCGCATTTGGATACGTGACAATTGGGTGACTTTTTGTCCGCGGCGGATGGCAACACGTATGTCCGTGCGCGCATTAGAAACTAAATGTCACTTCGTGCCCCCTCCACCTTGCGGTTTCTATACTAGTCGTCTTCCGCATAAACAAGAAACAGCAGCGTGTTGCATTGCTGCTCCGTATTTTAATGTGGCGTCAAGTTCATCACCAAGACAAAACGTGTCTTTTCTAAAAGATGAAATAGACAACGATATACTGATTGACGAAATTGAGTTGAGGCCATTGCTCTGTGACAAATCCTACTAAACGATTATTCTTTCTACGTTTGCTTTTTTTTCTATTTCTTAATATCAGTGCACAGACAACCATCTCTTCGAGATCGCTTTTATCAAATGTAAAAAATTTCGTCACTGTCATCGCAAGTGCGCGCAGTCGCGAAAAGCATGGTGACATAACGGTGACAAAGAATTTATTGTCACCCTGACAAAAGTCACCAGTGCGCGCTATCCCTAAGAGTTTCAATTAAACGAAACATCCTGTATATTTTCTTTTAAAAAAAAGGAGCGGAGTTGGAGCGTTTTTTATAAAGCGCAAGTTTAGAAAAATGTTGGATACCTAAATAAAAAAAGAGTTAAAGTGGAAATCTTGAAATGTTAGATCCAAAAGAAATAATACATTTTGTTTTGGATGTAACAACAAAAATATAATGATGTAAATGATAATAAAACAAAAATTATAATAACGATGGAAATGATAAAATACTTTTTTTTTAATATGATGAATAAATTATTTTCATTTTCTCGCGCTATTAACAAGATAAAGTTCGGTGCTGAGTTCCGCCACTCAATACGCAATGTCTTGAAAATTGCAGTGAATGTGGGGAATAAAGTGTCTTAACACTAGGTTCCTTTTAACTATACTGCTAAATTCGGGATGCAGCGTAAAGATTGATAACCAGTGGCAAAGGTAATGTAGCATTTAAAAAAATGGTTTTACTTTTATGAAGTACATGACACAATAGTATTGATATTACAAAATATATAAAATCATAATTTTTAACAGATTTTTTTAATATAGTGGATAATAAATGTTATGTGTTTAATAAAGGTTAATTTTAAAATTTTATTCGTTCTAATATTTTCTTTTTATTTATTTAAAATATTATATTTTAAATTAATTGCTTAATTGTGAACATCCTATATGGGAAACGGAAGTGTCTTGAAGGGAACGCAGATTCGCGAGACACAGCGTGAATCTAAAAATGTAAAATACATATATAAAGTATAAAAAATACTTTTTTGTTTACAAATGTAAAAGTGAAACACATTTTTTTTTGTTTAAAATAAATTAAAATATATTCCAAAATGTTTTAAGTACAGATTTTTTTAATATAATAAAAATTGTAAATACAGACATACATATCGTCTTATGTTTTTATAAACAAATATAATAAATTACTTATTATTTTGTTTGAACAAAGCAAGTATAGTAATGGAAAAAAAAATATTTCTAAGAAGAAAAAAGGATTTTTCTTTCTTAATTTGTATATTATTATTTAATTTTGTGATACTCTGTAGGAATATGAATTGTGAGACTGAATGTTAGAATTCTTATGACAACATTAATTTTGTTTTATCTGTGTTTTAGTTGGTTTTTAATAATTGGCAATAGTCAAACTTTATTGTTGTGGGTTTGATTCCCAATAGGGGGAATGATTTTGAAGTTTCATTTTCTTGTACTCGTAACACGAAGCACGTCGTCGATTTCTGCCACTCAACACTCAACGTCTCGAAAATTGGAGAAAATGTGTCTTAACACTACGTTTCCTCTGCTATATGCGAGATACAATGTGAGTCTAAAAGAATTGTATATGAGTGGTGTGATACAGATAATTAAACACTCTTTTATTATAAATTAAAAAAAAACAATATATCATAGATATAAGTTTTGAAAATTTGCTTATGGCTAATTTCAATGGTTTGTGGATCAGAAAACCAAAATATAATCGGAGTCATATGCTATATATATTTTAATAGTAAAGTGCATAGGCAATGTGAGCTTTTTATAAAATTCATAATTTTACTTTTATTTCATTGCGTATATGTTGGGATTTTAAATTCCTTATTAATATTGAAATTTGTTATTTTGGAGTGCTCTAGAACAAATTGAAGCTAGCCTAAGCTAGCTAAGCTATCACTCTAATAATATTTTCAAAAATTCTAAAGAAGAAGGTATTTATAAAATCATTTGCCACTTTTTTATTTTAATTTAAACTGTCAGCTGGTTTGACATTATCTATAGATTAATAAGAAGTTTTGTGAAAACAACAGATTATAAAATAATTTTGTATGAATGAAATTGCTTTTGTACGGAAATTAGTGTCAAAATAGAAATATAATAAACTAATAATTACACAATCTAGTAATAGTGTATAAATTTAATAAAAGAAGTCACCATTGTAAAGTATAATAGAATTGTAAGATTTTTTTTATAAAGTATAGGTACAATTTTTTTAAATATCAATATGTGATCAAATATATTTATTTTTGTCTATTATAGACCAATTGTTTTTGGCAGTTTACCCAGTGCCTCTTTTAAAAATATAATATTACTTCTGACTTTTTTCTAATTTTGAAATTGGACATATTTTTTTCCAGATATAATAAAATATATATTTTTTTTTAAATTTCTTGATAGTAAAAAAAATCGAAGATAATTATTAATTATCAATTTTATTTTTAAAGAGTAAGCTTCAAAGTACAACTTAATTTTTATACTGGCACAAATTCTTAATAATAATTTTTGAAGACTCAGTATGAAAGTGGATAATGAACACTTGGGTTCTTATTTAACCTTTTTCTGTTTTTAATGTTATATTTTTTTTTACAAAAAATATTATAACACTTATTTCTTTATAATTTTCATCTGCTTAGAATATGTCAATTTGCATGTATAAATTCTTATGAATCCCGTATTTGGATAATAAGTTACTTTTATTTCCTCGTTCGGGTCACACAAATCCCGGCATTCAGTTCCGCCTCTCAACACGCACTATCTCAATTCCTTCCAGGAAAGCAGAGAACAGAATGTGGATAAAAAAAATATATAAATTAAAACAATATTTAGTTATGCCACTTTAGTACTGACTGTTTCATATTACATACTTAGTTTTCAACCTATTATATTATCACAATACTACATTAAAGTATACATTTTGTTTTAAGCTTATTGCATTTTCTTTTACTCGTTTAGTTTTTAAGCGTTATTCCAAAATTTTTATTTATGTAATTTAATTGTAAGAGTAGAAGAGATTTAGAACTTTAATTTTCATTAATAAAAAAAATATGAAATACTTAATGTGTTCTTCATTTTAAATTCCTTTTAAAATAACATATAGATTAAAAACCATGGTTTTCTACATAAAGTACCACGGAACGTGCTCGGAGCTATAAGTTATATGAGCCCAAACTCCAGTGGTTTACTATTAACCTCTGAGTGCGACCTAGCCAGCACTGCTAACTTAATCCTATTTTTATATTATTGCCAAATATTTAAAAAATATGTGAGTATATATTTTTTAAAAAGTCCTACGTCCTCTCTAATACCTATAAGGCTATGTGTACACAGTGTGAGTGTGTACACTCATGTTAATCGGTTGAATAGTTTTGGCGTAAAAGAGTAAAAAACAAGAAGTTTATTTATAATAATATAATGATTGTTAACTCGCTATACCTACGAATACTTGCTTCGGAAAGTAAATTGATATCAATTTTTACTTAAATGCTAAATATTAAGAAAAAGTTACCAAAATATGACTTAAAATTGTATCGAAATCGATTGACTCACTTCTGAGATTTGCGTGTACAAACGCACAGACAAAAAAAAATAATTTAATTTTGGGTTCCATGATAAATTCACCCAGTAATGGGTTTCCTCATATCCACATACAGGCAGCGATCAGTTACATTTTTCAAGATTTTAATTATAACTTCTTTCTACCTGTTACCACGTATCTATATATAAGCGCTGCAGTGTTCTAAATTTCGAAATGTCGGGTGTTCCCAAATCATATACCTGGAAATATTGATATATTTTTTTATTTTATACGCAGTAGGCAGTATGTAAACTGTTTTTTTTTTACTGTGAATTCTCTTATCGTGTGACATTATCTCTTTTACCTTACCTTACCACTTTATACGTGTGTCCTCCATACAACTTCACATTGGCGAAGTGAAAAGTACGCAACGGACACGTTAGAACACCGTAAACAAAGAATTTTGATGATATAAATTAAATTTACGAGATCATCGTGGCGCAGGGGCAGAAGTGTGTAAAAACGCAACGGTTTTGGGTTCGGTTCCCATTCGGGGGAATGAGATATTTAATATTATCATTTTTCCTCGCTCTGGCAACGAGGTAAAGCACTGCCTTAAGAATTCGGAAAGTAAAGAATGGAGTGTCTTGATGGGAAACGGAGTGTCTTAACACTAATTTCCTAGGTTTCTCTGCCTATCCTGGTGTGTGCGGTATAGAATGTGAAGCTAAAGTAAATATTCCGAGAATCGATAATACAAAATGTATTTTTATGTACTTAAGTAATTTACAATAATCTAGTTTTATTTAACTAGATAAGAAATAAGTAAACTTTAGTCAATAATAAATAATCTTTATTGAAAAAACTAAAAACCAAATATCTCTTCACGCAACGTAACTTTGAAGTATACATTTTGAAGCCTTATTCAGTTTATAAATTTAATATTACATACATACATGATACAATATAATTATTACAAAAAATTGAACTAAAAGTAAATATTAAATAAAATAACAGGTACATCCATTACACACTGATCTAAACAGTGTCAATTATCAATAATTACAATTTATTTACAACAAAGTTATACCCAATTTTGTTTTCCTGTTCTCGTAGGAAAGGTTACGTTTTAGGAAATCCTCCCTTATTGCTTCCCTGCACTCCCCAGAAAATTCCTGCTGTTCGGTTTTTTGTCAGTCACTCAGTACCTAGTAAGTATGTTATATATAGATTTATCATTATAAAGGTATATTAGGTATATGTATATAGATTTATCTATAATTCATAAAATTATTTATTTATTTCATTAATTATTATTTTATAGTATTATTATTTCTACGATAGGTAAGGCTATATTTTTCAATCCTCGGTAGTTGGAAAATAGATACACTTTTCTTGATCATAGTTGCCAAGTGTTATAAAAATTGTATATAGGTATAATATTTGTAGAAAACGTATCAAAATGAAAAACCTCTGTAGGTCGAGTCGTGACCTGATGATGGTTTTCTGAACCATTGCCAACCGCTCACTTTCGAAGAAAACAAAAAAAAATCTTAAAATCAAGTTTACAGCTACTTCAGGGCATGTGACACGACGACCGCACTGTAACTTAGTGGCTGACAACAACTACAAAAAATATTTTATACGTTTTCTAAAACTATTTTTCTATTTTTGAGTGTCAATAACATTATAGATAGCCGCAGCATAGCAATATATATCGATAGTCTATCGAGTGTCAATCAAGCAACATCCTCAAAAGAGTTTTATCAACTTTTTTGTCATTTTTCTTTTCTTCACGTGTTGGAAAAAAAATATCTCTAAACGGATTCGGAAATCCCACGACTTTGGATGGTGATAAATAATTTGTAAAATGCAACAGCTCCTTCGCACTGCAGTGTGTCGCGTAACAAACATTCAGTCTTTTATTCTTTTCTCCACTTTCCTTTTTTTCCATGACTGTGCAAGTTTGATTCAAACTTGGATCAAAATTTTCCCATCTCTCTGCCGAAAGTTTGACTATAAGATTTTTTTTTGTTTCGTCGTCGTGTTCCGTAAATTTACAATTACGAGGATAGCAAAAGTGTATTCTTGTTTCGTCTTTAGAATTCGTTACGCCGGGCACCAAATGTTGTATTTGGCTAAAAACAAGGAATAAAATATTATAAATTTGTGTTGTGTGTATGTGTGTGTCTTGTGCGCGGGAATTATAAATATTTCCCGTTTTGATAGTTAATAATAACAATAGCTATACTAAAGTTATATTAAAGAATACTAAAGTTATGTTTAGATATTTAATATCTTAATTATTTTGAGTACTACCTATTAACAATTTACTTATAAAGATTCGATATCAGGACAGTCTGTTTGCACTTTGCACGCTATAATCAAAATATTTTAATAATATTATTATGTAGTTAGGTAAATAAGAAGAGTTTTCACGCTGTATCCCTCATACAGCAGGGGAGACAGAAGAAACATAGACTAGTATAGTTAAGACACTCCGTCTCCCACTTTCCGGTTAAGTTTCAAAACATTACATGTTGACAGTTAGGAAACGAAAATAATTCATTCCTTCGAATGAGAATCGAAACCACAACTATCGCGTTTATAGTAAGATCCCACTGCGCCACGAGGGATTCTAAAATTTTACAAAGCAAATACAAAATTTGAAGGTCCAACATAGTATTTTTTTACTTGTTTCTCCTTTCCTTCCCTATCAAATGAGAAAAATTATATTATATTTACCTGTATACAGTCCACTTTTCGTCATTCACATACACCTTGATGCCCAATTGTTTATATATTTCGTTAAAAACGTGTTCATATCCATATTTAGCTGACGTTGTAAGCGCCACTGTATTGTCATCAGTCGACAACCAATCAATCAAAAGAACTATCATTTGGTCGACACTTGCGCTTCTTTTCGGAAAATTTTCATACATTTCCTTCAAAAACGTCGTGTCTATGTACAGGGTGTCCAATTTTATAGGTTTCTCGTTTATATGTAATGCTTTGAATTTATGTAAGTCGTTTATATTCATTCTGAAGTCACCAGTGTATAAGATTGTTTTGTCATTGGTTTTGAATAAGAACATAGTGGAGCCGGCGCAGTGTCCCGCTGGTATCAGAGTCACCGTCAGGTACACTGTGGTGTCGTCTAGTTGTATGGTTAACGTTGTTGAACCTGAAACAATCAATGTATTCATATTAATAATTTTTTTGAACTTGAAGTTAACGCTTTTAGCCTTACTGGCCTTTACAGCGACACCACTGGGTGGGGAAGAGAATGCTTTATCGCTGAGAAATTGCAACCTACGTGGCTATTTGGGACTATGTCGTCGGCGGCGAGGGCGTCCCTTGCGGTACTCGGATCCCTCGTATAGCAATAACGGCAAAGAGAATCTAGTGTGACAAAGGTGGATGGCGAGAGTTCTTCAGAAGGACAGAAGTAAAACAAGCGTTTATAGCAGGGGTTCCCAATCTTTTCTTGATCAGGGACCACTTTTATAGAATTCTTGTTAGCAGGGACCACTTTGTAGGTATAATTAAAATAAATTAATAATTAAACAAACATTTTAACTTCAAAGTCAAAAGTTTAAAAAAAATTCTGACATTTCGTATGATGGGGTGTGTGACTTTTTAAGTAAATATTAAAAATCAATGAATTTCAAAGTATATTAAATTTAAATGTCAAAATATTTTGTTTTACCAAAATTTTGAATCATTCACGGACCATATTTTAGCTGCTGCAGACCACTACTGGTCCACAGACCACTGGTTGGGAACCGATGGTTTATAGCTATGTTTATATTCCAAAGGTTCACAATTTTGTGAACATCCTAGAATCATACAAAGGGCCGTAAATATTAGTATATTATATCTCCACATAAGCATTCTTAAGATAAAGGCTCTTGATAGATATATAGACAACAAACAACAAACTAATCTTATAAGAGATCTTTTTTTCCTTCAAAGATGCGGAACTCTAAAAAATAAATTACACAAACAGATTAAGCTTAAGTTTAGGACTCCCCTAGAAAATATATTTAGCCCATGGTGGTAAAGCCACACAGCATGCTATTGTTATGGGTTCAATTTCCATATGAGAGAATTAATTATTTTTCATCTCCTCTTTACAAGACAAAAATTGGCACTGTGTTCTTCCACTCAGCAATATCCCAAGAATTAAATGGTGTTTGGAGTATGGTCTATAGAGTGTCTTAAGTCTAGGTTTCCTGCCCAGTATATGCAGGAAACAGTGTGCTAAAAGAAGTATAAAAATAACTTACCCGTTTTTAATGGCTTAATGAATTTCATTATGCTTCTATTGTAACCTAAGTCATTATATATAAAAGTAGCAGTTAATTCTGTGCAATAAATATTTGAGTTACTTGATGATAAACATTTTAAAAAACCTAAACTAAACAAGCCAACCGTGTGATCTGTATGATAGTGACTCAAAAAATATACCTTTATTGCTTCAGGTTCGAACAATTTTACTTGAAAATTATCTATTCTTATAAAGGGAAGTTCTGATATCACACCGTTAAAAGATGATGGTGCCATTTTCTAATTTTTATGGTTGACAAGCAAACGCAATAAATAAATTTGCATTGCTAAAATTGCATTAATAAATTATGAATTAAAAACTGAAAATAATCATTGTTTACTTATTGCGTTATATTCATGAAGAAAACACTTCAGTTTATTTAATATCATTGTGCAATTTTAAAATAAACACATCATTGTATTAAACGGTAAATTTTTCGAGTAAATAAATATGAAATAGATTATAAGTAGTAAGTAGGCTTTTCTCAGTTCGGTTCTTTTGTTATAGTGCTCCGACCGAGCTTTTTTTTTTTAATATGCTTAGAAAACAGTGATAACTGATAAGATAACTGATAAGTGATAAAACTGTCAACCCTAACGTCAACTGTCAAGTGGATGTTCTTTGCTTATGGCCTTTAGGCGTGAAAGATGAACGCAATAAATTCAGTGATGTTAAGTGAAAAAGGTGCAATATCGACTGCGTTGCAAGTGTCGATATTAAATGTTTTACTAGGTAAATAGTTCTCCTTGAGTTCATTCTATCAAAAGAAATACGTTTTAAATGCTAGTCGTAGCGTTGCAGATTTTTGAGAGAATAAAAAGTACAGTTGGTTATTGCACTTTTAATAAATATTCGGTTTATTGTCGTATGTACAAGTACTAAATATTACTGTTACTTACAATTTGTCTGTTTTTTTGTCTGCTCTTTTATGTTTCTTTCATCTATATTTTCAAATCAACTACTTCAGATTTTAGTAGCAATAAGCAGAAAACTTATAATATTTACATTTAGTATTAGTTTGTATTATACTTTTTGTTAAACAATATTATTTGAAAATTTAGTTTCAAATAGTCCCAAAAGAAATACTGACATTTTTTTTAAATATTATTGTGAATGTTATTTTACACTTACCAAGTTTTAGATGACTACTTCATATAGTAACAAATAAATATTATGTTACGATTAAGTATATCAAATATAAACGAAAAACATTGTTTTATAATGTCTGTCGAATAATCGAATAAAAATGTCATCGATTGTTCAATAATCATAATTTTTCATTTAAGGGCAACTGGAAGGCACATCGCTACTGTCAAAGTCATCGTGAAACTTGTAAGTGCCAACTCTGTGTCCAATTGGAATCGGCACATGCTAGGTTATGCATCATAAAAATAATTTATAAATTCAAATACACTTAAAGAAAGTGAAAATGAAGATTTATACCAACGAAAACAACACTGCCACTTTAAAGTTGCTTATCGCAGCTAAATTAGGTAGCAAGAAAATCGAGCTACACAAAGCAACGTTTGAAGGTAGTGTAAAGTTTAAATAATAATCATTAATACGGCTTTATAAATAAAAAATATTATTTATTTAATTTTATATAATCCTATATTAAAGAAACTTTTAGTCAAATATGGCATGCTAATATATGTATGAACTATTTCATCACCATAATGTTTACTCATCGATTTTTTGCTTCCATCAACGAGTTTTCCTTCTCACGTGTATAATAATTATAATAGTCGAGAAAATATTTTATTGTGTTAATAAGTTAGTAGATAAGTTAATGTTTTTTTTTAATTAAATTAATTGGTCTATATGTGCCCTTTAACTACATTTAAAAATCATAATGTAATAAATAATTCTTTTGTAATATAACAAAAACTGTACAGAGTAATAACATATAGACAAAACAAGCTGTTGCACGTTTACCATTTACAATAACAATCGACAATATTTCACATATTTTTTAGTATTGTAATAATATTTAAATTATTATATAATTATTAATTTATAATTGCATGAGCAATATGGTTAAGGGAATTGAGTTGTTGTCTGCATGGCAGACTTGTCTTCAGGGCCGAAGGTCTTACCGCTGCTGGAGGTAGATGATCAGCTCAGTTTCTTCAGTAGTAATGCTGCTGCACAGTACCTGTTCCCAGTGTTGGATCTATCAGAAAATGGACAGTGGTATATCTTTTTTATAATTTTTCATTAGCATCACACTATATTGCACACAGTAGGGTAGGAGTAGGCAGAGGGTACTCAGTGAAGTCATTGGGTGTTGAGTGGTAGAAGTCAAAAGAATAGAGCAAAGAAATGAATATATTAAATATATATTTTTTTCGAATCAGAATTGAACCCACAACCTGTTGTTCTGCCCCACTGCCACATGAAGCTCTCAATAGGATTCTATACTTAACTAAAATATTCTGTACCTAAGAAGAATAGCCTATTATTATTATTATTATTATTTTGCCCCATGCTGTACCTTGCTTAAAGCACCCTACACAGAAGGAACACAGTCTTAAGACACTCTGTTTCCCACTTTGAGTAGCGGAACAAAGCTGCAGCTTAACTTGTTACCAGAGGGAACAACTCAAAATATAAAATAATCCTTTTCCCTGAGTTAAAATGGAACCCACAACCGTCATATTTACAATCACACACTGTGCCACTACAACTAGTTAGTGACCATTATGTTGACCACAAGTACCGTTTCTTTATTATTTTTAATGTACAGTCAACAAATGCAAGAGTGGGAGGCGACCCGCCTTTTACCCATAGTGACGTCAGTATTAACAAGTAAAAACGTACCATCTGATCTCAAGCAGACGTTAAACTCTGCACTGCTGTTGATTGACGGTGTTCTATCAAAACATAAATATGTTATTGGGGTGAGAATTTTTTTTCATATTTTTATGCATTATATTAAGAAAAAAAAACTACATGAGTGTGCGAGTGTGCGCGCGCGTGTGCGTGAGCTTGTATGTGTGTTTGTGTGTGTGTGTGTGTGTGAGTGTGTTTGTTTGTATTTGTGTTTACTTATGTATGCATGTAAGAAATTATACTTCTTTGACATAACAAGATAAAAAATTTTCTAAATAATTTATTCTTCTTCTTAACGAATCTTTGTACAGAAAACAACACTAATAACACAAAGTGAAGTATTTGATATATTGAAAGAAAGTTTAATTATAACACATTATCTAGTTAAATACATTTTATTTAAATATCATACAAAAAATATTTGACTATCCAATTTCGAGGTGTCGGTTTTTCGTGACGGTGTGTAAAAAAATATTTTTTACTATGGAAAAATATGGAAAGCTATTTAACACTCACTTATTTATGTATAGACAATGTCTCTCCAACAGTCAAAAAACTACTGAACTTAGAAAATTTACATTTTGCATATGTATATTTTATATATGTATCTAAAAACAGTTTATGGCGAAGACTAGATGACGGATGGTAAACAGGACCACATTCCACCGAATTCCTGAGGCTTAACATGTTGAGTGGCGGAATTCAACGCCACGCTTTGCCTTGACCACCAGAGCAAAGAAACAGAAATATAAATTTAAATAAATATTTCTTTTCCTCGTGTGGGGATCACACTTTGACCCCTGCTCCATGACCGGCGTCAATAAATATTTCTCTTTTACATTAATACATAAGATTAATACCACCGCAGTCACAGATTGCATACAGAGCAGGTTAGGTTGGAAACTTTAAAAAAAAATAATGTAGCCGCTGTGACAATGCAATATTTGTAGATGCAATATTTGTCTGTTAAATACAATAACAATGTAAATACAATATTTCTCTGTTAAATAACATTTTTAAAATGTTATAACATTTACTATATCGTAAAATATTTATAAAATATAATTAATTTTAGGATAAAATATCAGCGGCAGATATATCAATATGGAGTACATTGTATCCACTTAACTATAATAACGACTTGAAAACCGAGTATTTATCGCAATATAACAATATTGTGAGATGGGCAGAGGAAATTAATGCTGCGAAAGCGGTACAGGTTAGTGACTATTATTTAGTGACCATAGTGACTTACTATGTTATTTGTTTATTGTTCATTATCTGTTACCTACGGCTTTGTCCACATTGTAAAATGGATATAACTACTCATGATTATCTATACTGTTATACAGAATTTTTTTTTAAGTGTATTATTTGTTTTTGTTTCGTTATTTCATATTTGTCTGGGTATGTGATATTTTTTCGCTTTTCTCGATCTCCCACTCTATCTTTCAGTAAAATTTGCATAAATTGTTGGTTCATCTATTTCGCAGATTAGCACAAACAGACAGACAAAAATTTTGTTTGTGTTTTAGTACCACGTTAATGACTATGTTCATTCGATGAGTAAATGTGTTTTACATTTACTGTGAAATCACACACAGACAATTAAATTTTATTTATATGTATAGAAGATATAACACGTTAAATATTCTTATCCACACTAACAAATGTTTAGGAAGCCATCAAGCAATGGGGTGGTTCAGCCAAGGGTCCGTTCGCGCCTATTTCCGCTTTGGGAACACCGCAATTAAGTAATTTAGTTTCTCCAATAGGGTGAGTTAAATTTACAAGTATTTTTTTACAATATTCTAAGTAAAACTACGCAGTTATTGCATTTTGTAGAAAACGTATAAAAAATTTAACGTAACGGAATTAGAACCCGCGCCTCTAGTTCACTGTCCGCACGCTCTGACCACTAAGCCATAAGTTCTCATCGAGCTATGTCGCAATTCTTATACGCTTGTAACAACTTATTTGTTCTTAGCATCTCTGTAGGGAGTTTTTTACTGTGTATAGATTTGTATAATGTTTGTATTTTGTCGAATTTGTAGGTTACGATACGATAGTGAATACTGCATTTAAATCACATAAGTCGTTTTTGAGATTAGCGTGTATAAACGGATAGAAAAACAGACATACCGACACACAGACAAAAAAAATGATAAGGGCATTAATAATAGATTTTCTGACGAAATAGACAACGATCAGTTACAATTTTATTAAATGTGTAGATTTTTGACATGTTTAAAGTATTATTCAGCAATTAAGAAACATAAAAAGGCGCAGGTTCAACTCCCGGTACATTTAAAATCTTCAAACGTTTTCTAAAGAAAGTAAATGAAATATTTTTATATAATTTAAAGATGTTTTTTTCGCACCGCTCTTTTTGGTAACTCTTTTTTTTTCATAATTATTATTTTCAATGCGTTTTGAATTAATAATTCTTAACACAACATTTTTTAACATAACATTTTTTTTTATATTGGTGACAATAATTTTGTTTTTTTTCTAGTCTATAGACTTATTATAATAATAATAATAATTGAGGTCCTCGTGGCACAGCGTGTGACTGCAAACACGATAGTTGTGGGTTACAGGGGGAATGAACTATTTAATTCAGTGGCGCGGAGCTCCGCCTCTTTCCACGCAATATGTTAAAATGCGACGGAAAGTGGAACGGAGTGTATAAGTAGCTAAAGTTAAAGCTAAAGTATTTATCTTTAATATAATAGATCTCCAGAGGAATCTCCCGAAGTGCTTGTAACGGCGGAGGAAATAGAATTAGCCAAAGAGAATTGGGAAAATGGCGTCAAAAACTTACAAGAACCACTTAAACAGGAAAAAACTATGTGAGTCGCCCATTTAAACTTATTGTTATGTTATAGATAAATTATATAATACAACAATTTTAATATAAATTGTGTTATTCTGACTTATGAACTATTTAAGGTTTTATCTAAATCGGTTCAGTAGTTCTTTTTTCGTGTAAGTGTGACAAATATTCGTTCTCATAAAATCCTTTCACATTTATAATTTTAATAATAGATATTTATAATATTGGCAATAAAACAATTATTTTGGGGTCTGATTATAAAAGTGAAGGTTCTGGGTTCGATTTACATTCGGGGGAATGAATTATTGATATTTTGGTAACAAGATGGCACTGAAATTCGCCACCCAACATGCAATGTGTCGAGAATTATATGGTGGGGATGGAGTGTCTTAATACTATGTTTTAATCAAAGTAAAGTAAAATGAAATTGAGTACGAGTGCACGGCAGACGGGTCCCATTTTAATTTGGTCCAGTATATTCTTCTTCCTGGCATTAATCCCGGCTATTTGCCAGGATCTGCCTTCCTATTCAACCTACTCCATTTTGCACGGTTTGGCGTCCTCGGTGGTTGGACCATTGGCTCTCATGTCCTGCATCACGACATCCAATCAGCGCTTCCTTGGGCGTCCGAGAGGTCTCAAGGTCTCACTCCAGGGACTGGCATAGCAAGGAACTTGCATCCGACATAATTCTTAGGCCGGCGCGTAACGTGACCAAACCATCTCAGGCGACGCTCTTGATCTTGGTAGACTCCAAGACTACCTCGAATGAATGTGTCAGACCGCGTTACGCCGCCCATCCACCTCAGCATCTTCATTTGTGCCGAGATAGTGCTGGCCAGCATTCGCTGCCGTATAAAAGAACCGGTCGGATGATGCTCTTGTATATCAGACCCCTGAGTTTGGGCGATATCCTGCGATCGCAGACCACACCAGTGACCTCCCGCCATTTGGCCCAAACAGCGCTTATCCGGCTAAAGACATCGTGATCGATGCCTCCAGACTCGTGCATAACGGATCCAAGGTACTTGAATTTTTCCGACTTAACGGCTGGTTCAGTACCTATAAGGATAGTGCTCGAGTCCGGGCTCCCGCAGGCCATGTACTCAATTTGGTCCAATATATTATCCGTGAGAAAATCACTCAGCTTACTGTTAGATGTTGTTTTTTTTGTCAAACATTATTATCATACTTTATATTTATTTTCAGCTTACCAATTAAAGGCAAGAAGAATATATTAATAACATCGGCTTTGCCGTACGTCAATAATGTACCGCATTTAGGAAATATTATAGGATGTGTTCTCTCAGCTGATATATTTGCAAGGTAAATACAGTACGGTCGACGAGTCGTGACCGCCTTGAAGTTCGGCTTCCTAAAGTTTTTGCGCGTTGGTCATTTGCGCTCGGGAAGAAAATAATCAAACATTTGATTTTTTTTTTAAATAAATCTGCACGGCTATCTACAGCTAACTTCATTGCTGCCACGACTCGTTCATAGTATAATAGTATACTTTTTTGTTATTAATAACTAGGATTTCGCTCGAAATGTTACTTGCATATTTGATCTTAGGCAAAATATAATTTGTAAATTTGGCAAATCGCGGCATGGAGTTCCACCACAGATAAAAATATTTAATTAGCCTAGTTCTAAATATGCTGTAACATAATCTGTGTATCACATTTTCCTTATTTTTTTAGATATTGTCGAATATGTGACTACAATACTTTATTTATCTGTGGCACCGATGAGTATGGTACTGCGACCGAGACAAAAGTGAGTATTAAAGCTAATAAGGCAAGGTGGGCTTAGCTCCCCCACCCTTTTTAACCTCTATATTAATCAGCTGATTGAGAGACTCAGTAGCGTCCATGTTGGATGCTACATAGATGGCCAATGCCTCAATAACTTAAGCTACGCTGATGATATGGTGCTGCTGAGTCCCTCAATCAGAGGCTTAAGAGAATTGATAAGTATCTGTGAATCGTATGCGGCGGTAAATGGTTTGGTGTATAACGCTAAGAAAAGTGAAATTCTTGTATTTAAGGCCGGTCACCGTTCACCTAGTCATGTGCCGCCAATTACTCTAAACGGGTCCTTATTGAATAAGGTTATAAAATTTAAGTACTTGGGTCATATAATTACAGAGTGCCTAAGCGATGACGAGGACATTGAGAGAGAGCGTAGGGCGCTGGCGGTAAGAAGCAATATGGTCGCACGCAGGTTTGCTCGTGGTGACGCGGTTGTCAAGATTACCCTATTTCGGGCATTCTGTCAATCGTTTTACTCGGGAGGCCTGTGGGTGAGCTATACGCGTCGAGCCTACAACGCACTACGCGTGCAATATAATAATGCCTTCAGAATGTTGTTGAATCTGCCGCGGTTCTGCAGCGCCTCAGGAATGTTCGCGGACGCGCGGGTGGACGGATTCCACGCTATAATTCGTAAAAAAGCATCGTCCCTGCTGCGGCGCATGAGGAGCAGTCACAACAGCATTCTGAAGACAATTACGGCCCGCCTAGATTGTTCTATTCAAAAACATTGGATAGAAACAATAACCGGCCAAATAAAATAATATATAAATAACAATAACTAACATAATTCATAAGAAAAAATTGTTACTAACACACTAACACTATACAGATATGGATTTTAATCTGAAATAAATTATTTTTATTTTTATTTATTTATTTAATATAATAATTATTATAATTAAAAATTGGTCTTGAGTGTAAAATGTGAAAGTGTTTTATGTGCTCGCTTTGGTAGCAAGAGGGCGCTGTATAAGTTCCACTATTCAATATGCAATGTCTCAAAATATGAGCTGTGCGTGGGGAACAAAGTATTTTAACACTACTAACCACTGCCTACCGCTGTATGTGGGATACGTGAAATGAAATAATCACTTCCTCCGAATGGGAACTGATCCCACAACCATCGCAATTATAGTTAGACCTCAACAAGAATGTTATATACATATAACATTTTTGTTAACGGTGTTTGTCTGTCTCATTTTTAGGCGTTAGAAGAAGGCGTAACTCCGAAACAAATCTGCGACAAGTACTTCGAGATACACAACGCGGTGTATCGCTGGTTCGATATCGGCTTCGACTACTTTGGACGTACCAGTACCAACGAACAGACTGAGTGGGTCTTGTTTTAGTTATTTCGCATATTTTTTTTGTTTTTTTTTTAAGAATTTATACCTATAATTTTTATGTTTTTAAAAAAGTATTCCTCTTTATTACTTGTGAACTTCATAATATTATAAAAATCTTATTTTTTATTGTTCCGTACCCCAAAAGAAAAAAACGGAACTCTTATAGGGTATCCTTTCTTATACCCTTTTAATTAGGAGCGCTGTTGGTCTCAAAGTGAAATTTATATCAAGTACTCAGGTTTACTGTCCCTTAGAGCTGTGAAAAAATCAAATTTCAAAGCCAATTTTTATAATATTATAATTATTTCATTTATCTTTTTATTTATTATATTCTTAAAATAATATACAGTGTTTTTGACATCACCACTTTAAATGAAACCACAGTTTTAACTACTCTATAAAAACCTACCTATTTAATAATACATTTAAACCAAAAAAAAATCCAAAAATAAAAAAATGAATTTTTCGAACAAAATAATAAAGTTAACGTTTTAAAATAAAACATCATTTGTCAAGAATGGCGCACACATATTGACTTGCGTAAAATAGAACGAGAGATATCCCTTTCTCGTTCTAGTAGTTTTTTGAGAATCAAAAGTGGTAGATCGGCAACGCTTAGTCGTATTTTTGTAGTAGTATGTGTTTACCTTATTGGTATCTTATCTATACAGTTTGGATAAACATCGTCAAACGAAAAAAAATCCTACTAAACCTAAAGTCTAAACTGTTGAGGTATCTTGGTTAATTTCTTTAATTAGTTAGGGGTTTGAAATATTTTACCTCTTTAAATTATGCGGCGTTCCTGGTAAAGATTTTATTGATTGAAGAATTACTTATAGGTCCCGACTGTTAATCCTAATAAACTATTGGGCTTGTTTATTTTCTTTTTAGTTTGATGCAGTCGGGGTTTTTGTTTTTACAAATATTTTTTTATTTTTCATTTTTTTGTTAGAATTTATTATGGTAATGATAATCATGACATACCTTTTTGAAATCCTGAAATTGAGCTCTTGAGTTTGATACCCATAATGTAGTATTCGAACCAAAATTTTTTTTTTCACTAAGTCCAATGGTGTACCACAGCCGCCATGATTATTTTTTATTAACGTCACCTATCTAAGAACACTTGGGCTGCTAATACAAATCTAACGATACCTCAAATATGTAAATCCGTTCAGCGGTTCTGGAGATACGAGGTAATAAAGAATATTACATACATACAAGATACACGCGAAAAACATAACCCTTCCTTAGCAGTCGGGAATAAAAAAATAATAATGCTATAATCATTATCATCAAAAACGAAAAAATAATTGTTCACGTTTAAACGTTTTCATTACACAAAATGTTGTAATATAATTTCATGTTTTATTTCAGAATAGCGCAGAAAATGTTTCTAAAGTTGCGCGACAACGGCTTTGTCAGTGAACAATCAATAGATCAGTTGTTTTGTGAGAAATGCGATCGATTTCTGGCTGATAGGTGAGTTTAATTTTATATATATATTGTTTGGCTTCACTCAGTATCCTGCATATAATAGGGTAGACAGAAGGAACCTGTAACCCTAATGTACACATGTATGACACCCCGTCCCCATTAAGATACTTCCGTTTCCCACTTTGCGCCGAAATCTGGATACCTGTCGAGTGGTGGAACTAAAGGCCATGCTTTTTGAAAATATAAACATAACATTAAAAATTACATCCACCGTAGCATTTGGCGCTCCGTTCTCTCTGACTACCCCGCTATTGATAGAGCTTGAAGCTCGTAGCAGTAGTATTAGTAACATTGAAAATATAAATATAATAACAAATTTTTCAACAAAAGAAGTTTCATTCAAACCAGTACTTCTTGAGATTAGTGCGTTCAACCAAACTAATTCTTTTCTATAATATGAGTATTGATAAATAAGTATACAATTAAACGTTACATAGTAAAAAAGTTTGCAATAAAACCTCTCAATCCCAAATGAACCTCCAGAATATTTTTTGTTTTCGTTTCTCTTTATATCCCGTACATATCAGGTAAGTTGAGGGAACCTTGGAACTTAATGTTGAAAGACTCGGAAATATATATATTTTTATAAAATTTCTTCAGATTTGTGGAAGGCACGTGTCCACACCCGGGATGTCTCTACGACGGTGCCAGAGGTGACCAATGCGATAAATGTGGGAAACTTGTCAACGCGGTCGAACTAATACAACCTAAATGCAAAGTCTGCGGATATAAACCCTGTGTTAGACCTAGTGTTCAACTGTTCATTGAGTTGGGGCAGGTTAGTTATTATTTTTTTTTTAGTTTCACACTCGATCCTGAGTGTTTAGTATTGTTAAGATATTTTATTAATCACTGCTTGTCCACTGCGTCACTATGATCTAGTAAAATGACTTTTTTGATACTTATCACTACTTTATGCATAAAGTGCTACTATATAGACTGGGTCAGGGTAAATAAAACATTTATTTTTAAAAATCTTAATCAGATTGCCATAATATTGGAAGCTAGCTGTCCGCCCGCGGCTTTGCGCGCTTGAACTACTTGATTATTCATTTAATAAACAGAATTGGTTGATATCTATAATTACTTATAATATGATGTTTTATTACTTAAATCTATAATCTTCCAATATGGAGACTTGCTTACTGGGAGCTGGGAACTCACCTGGGAACAGACCAATATATAGTCGTTAGTAGAATAAGGAGTCTATTTCATTTTGAGGTACGAGACGTCCAAACTTGGAGTCGAATTATCGCATAAGAAGCCGGAAGTTTTAAGATCCATGGATCCTTTGATCCAGGAATAAGTGCTTCTAAAATATTAGACATCTTTGAACCAGAAAACGGAAATGTTGACGTATCCTCTGCCATTATATTTAAGAATTATATGAGAAAAGCAGCGATAGAAATATGTGGTAAATGAAAACGAGGTTTTAGTAAAAAGCACGAAAAATGGTGGGATGTTAAAGTGAAAGACACTGTAGAAAACAAAAAAGCTAGTTAGGATCATAAGGCCTCAGATATATCTTTTTAAAAAAGAAAAAGGATAAGCTACAAAGGCAGCAAACGAAAGTACTGATAAAGATGAAGTTTAAAAGTTCTGAGAAAGAAAGAAATAAAATGTTAACGAGCAACATTTCTAGCGAAATTTTAGTAATTCCTAAGGTTGTTTCCTAATTTGCCACACATTTTACAGCAGTGAGCAGGTTGCAGGAGGTCCTAAACTAAGATTTTTTTTTTTAGCATTTGTAAAATATGAAATACAAAAAGATGTTTGACAGGGGTATAAGTTATTTTGGGAGACTACCTCGGTACAATACTTTAATCGCTTCCCTTGTTGTTAAATCTGTTTATAGAGATCATTCAGCCTGTGTGCGAGAAGGGAAAGGCACGTCTCACATATTGGATAAGGTTGCGCCACGTCAACTTGGCAGCATGAAGTGACACAAAGTGACATGCGAGGGAAAATTTCTTTCCCAATGAAAGTCCTCTCTCAAAGAAGGACCAGAGCGTGTTCTTAGATTTGAAAGAAATGAAGAAAAGATGCACAGTCGTATTGCTGCCGGTAACAGTATTAACGGTGCCTTAGATGCATTGATGAGACTGTGAAATAACAGAATAGTTGCACGCTTGTGTACACTGCAATGCTGACGACCGACGCTGATATACGAAGCAGAAATCGGCAGCGAAATGTAGGTGTTGCAGAAGAAGAATCAAAGAAACGTAAGATATGTGACATGTAATCCCTCGTAACTACACAACTGTGTAAAATGTCCTAAATTGTAAGGGTTGCCGAAAATACACAATAAGACTAAACTGACTGTATCTTCAATAGTTAGCCAAATCGTTACGCTGAGGTATAAACTCGCTCAACATGTCAAGGACTCTTACCATTTTGTTTGTGGGCTTTTAAAGATTTTAAGTTAGCTAACGTAGAAACCATACTCACATACTTCAATAGTGAATCTTACCACCACCCTACACATTTTTCTACCTTTCGTAAATCTTTATTTCAAAGAGCCCACTAACTCTGCGATGCTGAACACCTAGGGGACGAGCTTTGATAGGTGAAGCATGCCTTTCATCAGAACACGACGCCTGCTCCCCTCCACCGTTATCAGAAGACCCCCAGTAGAAAAACAACCGGGACTTCTACCATATGTAAAACACTTTGAAACAGACAGGATTGCAACATTTTAAGAAAAGCTTCCATTAAAACTATATTTAAGTGTAACAAGAAAGTAAATCCAATTCTCTGCAGTGTGTAAAACTAGATAGTAACTGTAGTTTAACATACATTGTTCAAAAAAGGGGAAGCATGGGTATTGGGGGAACGAATACATCTCCGATGTCAAGAATTGACATGTATCGAAGTCAGCTATGATATGATAGCTCTTGGGTAAAGAGCGGATAAGCCTAACCATAACATTGTCTTATAAATCACAAAGTCTCGCTAGGGGGAAAAGATATATACAGGAGGAAGGTCACGAAAAAACATAAGAAACCCCCGCATGGCATTTATAAAGAGATTGACGAGTGGTAACAGTTAATAAAGTAAAACATACAGAGAGTAGGGCTTTTCGCGCTCCGTTCTCTCTGACTACCCCGCTAGGGATGTAGTGAGATGAAAAAAATAAAATAAAAACAACTACAAGAACATTAATAGATATCGTTAAATTTTAGATATATTTTATTAACACTAAATCTAAAATTTAAGTTGATGTAGTTAATTTTTGTACTGTTCTATATGCGAAAACACAATAAAAAAATATAGCAAGAAGATTCAAAAGAATAGAATCCGAGAAAAATTCACGAACCAAATTTAGGTACTACGTAAATTTTTAGTCATAGCTGGTTTAAACATTAAAAATTCATTACACGACCCATCCGTGAGCTAACAACCTATTAGAAATATCTCTAAGATTCAGGACTACAGCCTAAAATCAGACCCATTCATCTATTCTAAAAGCTAATAATCATTGTCTTCAGCTTACTTCTCTTCCAGCGTCATTGCCATCTTTTACCATTTTGCTGACAATGACGTCGCAATCAATGATGTTTTTACATAAAATAGTTGGAATTTTATGAAAAACTCATACAAAGTACATGAAATGTGCTGGTTACAGATTTTGTCCAAAATGTCAATATAAGTATATATTAACGATTGCCGAAATATTTTTTAATCTTAAAGTAGTAAATAAAGATATCAATGACGATTGATGTGCTAAAATTAGGAGAATCCGATTTAAGACTTATTTCTAAATCGTTAAAGCATCCGTGGCGGCAGTTGCATCGTTGGAAATTAGAGCTCTGCATGCTAACATTATTATAACCCAAAATAAACAGTACGTTAGATAACATATTTTCGTGGCAATATTTAAAACAAAAGCTCGCTCGATCAATGACCTTAGTTTTATAAACTTTTTTTGCGATCGATGTTTGCGTAGCTGCATCTAAATTATAAGCACGTTTTATTATTAAAAACTTTAAGTATGTACTTATTTCATTAAAAAAATAGCAAAAAAAATAATATAGTTTAATTGTGAATATTTTTGAAAAGAAATTAGCTAAGAATACACCAAATCTGCACGCAAATAAAATATTAAATTTTATGAAGGTTTTTCTTAAAATATATTTTTGTATAGACTAAATCATTTAACTTGTCTAGACTACTTGTTTATTATTTAGTTAAGTATTTAAAATGATATTCATCTTCTTAAAATAATTTACTATTAATGAGTAAACACAAGAAAATTGAAATTTATGCGTTTCGGAGAACTGCCATAATGCCTTGAGTTCATTCAAATGACGAGAACTTTTTTTTTTAAGTAACCGATTTTGATGAAACAACTTTAAATGCTCCAAATAGTATTCTAGTTCTGAAGTAATACTCTGTTTCCCCCAGCTGGAGCCGTCGCTGCGCACGTGGGCGCGCGCGGCGGAGGGCGGCTGGTCGGCGCCGGCGCGGGCGGTGGCGCGCGCGTGGCTGCGGGACGCGCTGCGTGCGCGCGCGGTCACGCGCGACCTCAAGTGGGGCGTGCCCGTGCCGCTGGAACAGTACGCACATAAGGTTCAAATTACAAAATTTGATCAGTTTCACGCTGTATCCCGCACGAGCGGGGTAGGCAGGGGGGAGTGTAGTGTTAAGACTTTCCGCCGAATTCCGGACCTCAATGCCGCGCTTTTACCCCGATACTTGAGCGAAGAAACGGAAGGACGGAGAACAAACAAAAACATTTAAATAAATATTTCATTTCAAATGGGGATCGAACCCACAACCAGTCGTTTTTACAGTCACACTTTGTGTCCTTGCGCCACAATTAGCTTCAGCCCGACCCATATGATAAACCTAATTATTCCTTTTTTTATAATTTAATGGTATTTACGGGAAACATGCATGAAAATTTATCGATTTTAAGATTAGAGACTTCGTTTCCCACCCATTGACGTTGTAGAGATATTCAGTGGCCAAATTTAACAAAGCGTTCTCTCGTTACTAGAGCAAAGAAATGAAAATATGATTTTTAGCCAACGGGAATTGAATATACAACCGTTGCATTGTGTTTCCAGCCAGACACTGCCCCCCGCATAAGGGATTGTCTTGCCACTAAGCTTTCTCTGCCTACCATCCTATTTCCGACGTATAAAGTGAATGTGAGAAAAATCTGATAAAACCTCATTCTTTAAAAATAACAACAACATGCTTTATTATAATATATGAATATATATTATAAATAATTGAGAAACTTATCAGTCAGACTGTTTTGGCTTCACACTTTATCCCGCACATAGCAGGGTGGGCAGGCATAATACCTATTAGACCACTTCACCATTCCTGACTTTCTGCCGAATTCTTGAAGCATTGAGTATTAAGTGACGAAACTGAACGTGGCGCTTTCCTTTGGTAACAAGCAAAGAAAACAAAATATAAAATATTTCCTTCCCCGTAATAAGAATCGAGCCCGCAACCGTCACGTTTTACAGTGGCAAGTTGTGTCCCTGCGTCATTAATTAATCAATTTCTAATAATTATTATTAATATTATAATTATATTTATATAATAATGTTGCAGGTCTGTGGCCAGTCGTGGCACACTCGAGGAAATGATATATTTATTTAAATTTATATTTCCATTTCTTCGCTCTGCCTTCAAACAATGCCTCCAGAATTCGGCATAAAATCGGGAACGAAGTGTCTTAACACTAGGTTCCTTCTACCTACCCTGCTCTGTGCGGCATACAGCGTGCAGCTAATTAAATTCGATTTTTTCAACTTTCAGGTGTTCTACGTGTGGTTCGACGCGCCTATTGGTTACATGAGTATAACACAAGCTGCCACTAAAGACTACGAGAAATGGTGGAAAAAGGACAAGGATTACGATGTGAGTTATTATGGGTAGTACATACATACAAATGTGCCACTACCCTATATTTAATTTATGTAGAAAATCTGAATGACATTTTGTAACCTACGATAGAAACGAAGGACGTTTTTTAAGGTTTTGCGCCGGTTTTCCTTACGCTGACGCTCATAAAATTTTACTTTATTTTAAATATAATTATTTGACTATGATGTGAGCATTCTTTTTACGATTAAACACGCAAATGTTTTTTGAATGGTTTGTGCAAATGTTTTGGAATTGGTTTTGAAAATGCTTTTTTTATTGAATGAGGTACATATATCCCGAATCTTAACCTAGTGTTAAGTCCGTTCCCAAACATCGCCCAATTTTAGAGAAAATAGATTTTTTTCGTTGCTATTTTCATCAACAAAAAACATTATTCATCCTTATTTTTACTATAATATAACATAAATCATAGATTTCATTACATAATGTAATAAACTTTATGATTTCTGTTTTTGTTTTAAACTGTTGTTGTATTTAACTTCTATTGTATGTAATTATAGGTAAAACTATACCAATTCATGGCCAAAGACAACGTTCCGTTCCACGTGATAATGTTCCCGGCGACCGTCATCGGGGTGAACGAGGGCCACGTGCTGGTCGACCACGTGTACGCAACAGGTTAGATATGCTCTGACATTTACTTTTGTGATTGAAATGTAATTTTAGGGTTTCGTACCTCAAAAAAAATAAAGCGAACCCCTAACTTTGCTATGCGTCTATCAAGGCCATTTCTGTCAAGAACTGTCGAGGTAACTAACTAAAATTAATATCAGATATATAGGTCTACTGTCCCTTGGAGCAAAGAAGAATATTAATTTGAAAGGAAGGAGTTGTATGCTTTTAAATTTGATTATATTTTATTCATTCACTGACGCGATCTTATCTCATGTATATGGAAGGGTATGCTAAAAGGACTTAAAGTTAACACACTTTTACTTTTTTGCTAGCCTATTTCACCTATGTAGATCGGGTCGGGAATCCAACTGTACTAAACTGCGGCGTTGAGTTCCGCCACTCAACTCGCAATATGTCGAAAAATCGTCGGAAAGTAGGAAACAGAGTATCTTTAAACTAGGTGCCTATCCTGTTATGAGCGGCATACAGATTTGTTTTTTTTTTCAGAGTATTTAAACTACGAAGAAGGTAAATTCTCCAAATCCCGTGGTGTTGGAGTGTTTGGTACGGACGCCCAAGAGACCGGCATACCATCGGACGTGTGGAGGTTCTACTTGGCCAGTATTAGACCTGAGTCCTCGGATTCCAGTTTCAGTTGGACTGAACTTGGCACTAGGTGAGTTGTTTTGTACAGAACCTAGTGTTAAGACACTCCGGTCCTCATGTACCGCCGAAGAGAGATTTTGTGTGTTGAGTGGCAAAACTCAATGTCGTGCTTCGTCTTGTTATATGAGCCAAGAATTGAGAACATGAAATAATCAATAGTGTCAATACCCTACCCTAGACTAGTTAGCGGCAAATGCGACGGTTGTTGGATGGATCTTCGTTGGAAGATATTAAAGATTATTTTTGTTTTCTGTTTTCGTTAATAAAAGGCGCGGCGTTAAGTTGCGCTTCTTTACACTAAAGTCACTAATTTAGGCGGAAAACGATGAACTTTGTGTTTTGAATGTAGTATTGGGCAATAGTATTCTTGGTTTTATGTTACCCATATAAAAATCTCAGTACAATTTTAAATTAAACCTAGAACCTTTTAACCTTTGAAGTAACTGTATATTGCTGCGCAGGTTTGATTTTACAATTTTGTCTTACTTTTGATTCCTTTCTGTTCAAGCAATAGTCAACAATCTGTAATCTGCTGAAGTTCAGAAGAACTAATTTGAGGGCGGCCAAGACTCGTCGACCGTAGTGTATTTGACCCATGAAACCCGAACAATGAATATAATTTTTTTTTCAATTATTTCCAGAAATAACTCGGAACTGTTAAACAATTTGGGCAATTTCTGCCATCGGTCGTTGAGTTTTTGCGCGAACACCTTCAAAGGAGTAGTTCCTGAAGTCAACATGACGAGAGACGACTATGAACTGGTAGCTTTGGTTAATAGAGAGGTTGTAGGTAAGATTTGGCAGGATACCTCGTTTTTATTTCATTTTCACCCTCCCCATCCCGTATACATATCTACCTACCTACCCTGGCAACAACCAATTTTCGAGACGATTATTAGAACGAGAAATTGCAAATAATATATTCCCAGAGAGAGAATCGAACTCACATCTGTCGCGCTTAAAGTCAAACGCTGTGTCTATTAGCGACGTGTGTGAGAGTATGTAAAAAACAACAAAAAAATACTAAAGTTAATTTGATAAGAGAGGCAGATGGAGACCGGCGGACCTTTGAGAAATCAGTGTTTATAATATGGAGACAGGTCACGAGGACATGTAGGTGTGGGCCGATGACGGGGGACGAGGCGAGAGGTATGCAGAGGTGTGTGTGTGGCTACCCCACTTGGGGTTCCGAATATGTAACAATTTTTTTTTCTCCTCATTCTCAAACAAATTACAAGTATGTGTACACACGATTGACTTTTTCAAGATGCTCGTATAGCATGCTTGTAAAGTATTATATAAAATATATGTAAATAGATAGCCTAATTAATGGTATTTTTTTTAGTTTTACTTTAAATGCCACACACAGCAGAGTGGGTAGGCAGAGTGCATAGTGTTAAGACACTCCGTTTGCCATTTTCCGCCGAATTGTTTGTGTGATGAGTGGCGGTACTCAACACCGCGCTTTGCCTCGTCTCCAGAGCGAAGAAATAAAAATATTAATAATATAATTTTTTCATTGGAATCGAATGCGGTTAGAGTCACACGCTTCTGCCTCTGCGCCACAACCGACCCCAACAATGAAAAATAGTTGATACATACATATTCAAATGAAATTAAATTTAAATTAATGATGTAAAAGATAACTATAAAAAACCTTATGTACCGTAAGAGATTTTCTTAAAAAATCAAAAATAAGTTGATAATGATGTTTCTCCAGCATACGCGCAACAAATGGAGAGGGGCAGGCTGCGCGAGGCGCTGCGCCACGTGCTGGGCGCCGCACGCCTCGGCAACCAGCACATGCAGGCCGCGCAGCCCTGGGCGCTGCTCAAGGGCGGAGAGGCGGACAGGTGGGGGTCGTTCACACTAGCGAGTATGAAGGGGAAATGGGGGAATTCATTATTTTATATTTTTACAGCATATTGAATCATATTTTTTTCAGCAGCAGGCATAGCAGAAATAACCTAGTGCTAAGACACTCCGTTCCCCACTCACCACTGAATTTTCGAGGCATTGCGTGTTGATGGAACTCAAGGCCGTGCTTTTGCCTTTACACCAGTGCAAAGAAACTAAACTATTAATAAATAATAATCCAATCCCCCGAGTGGGAATCGTCGCGTCGCGTATATACTTTTAAAGCAATTTTAATGGTTACAAAATATTTATATATTAACCCCTGACAAAAACAAATGTGGATAAGTTCGACGTGTCCATGTATGTGTGCATCAATGTGTGTAGGGGAGAGGGGGGCACATTCGTACGATTTTTAAACTTTAGGTCATATCTAAAAATTCTACAGTTTTTAACTTCTTTCCTATTTCACAATGCTTAGTCCAACTATTGTGCCACAAAATCGTAGCATCATATGTACAAAAATATATAAGGTAAAGGTGCAATATCAATTTTAGTAGCAGTAGTCAAAAGTTCAAAGCTGCCCCCCTTCCAGGGTAGCTTTGAACATATATGGGGCAGTTATGAACTATCATTGAATTCAATGAAATTAAAAAGCTTAGCAAACTTTTAAGTAATTTTATTAATAAACTTAACATTAGAAACGATGGAGATCAAATATCAGTACCATGTTAATTAAAAGAGTAATATACCTAGTTTAATATTGCGATTGTACTAGTACTAGTGTTAAATATAATAACATAAGTCTTAATATTAATAGACTTTAAAAAACGAACAAACAAAAAGTAGGTTTGGCTTCGTAGAAGTAATTAACATTATGGGATCAATCATTGAATAAATCTAATATTATGAAAATAAAACACAATATTTTTTAAATAAACACCTTACTACCCTAATTTGAACTTAGAAAAATTAAATTTAAAGGAAAACATGGATGTAGTACGTGACGTAACCAGCAACTGAAATTGGGGGAAGTAGTCTACGTAAGAAATAAAAATCAGCTTCACGTTTTATCCCGCAAACAGCACGGTAGGCAGAGGGAACAGTAGTGTTAAGACACTCCGTTCCCCACTTTCTGCCGAATTCTGGAGGCATTGCGTGTTGAGTGGCAGAACTCAACGCCGCGCTNCCAGTTGTTGAGTTACGAGGAGTGTTTGATTTTGAGTAAAATTTTATGCATTTTTAAATAAACGCGTAAGGATCGCAGGGATCCAATTCAAGTAAAAGTTTAAAAATTGTAGTAATTTCTAGTTTATTGCATGATATATGAAACATTCTAACTAAAAGAGGAAAAAATAAAACCATATAACTTGAATTGGATCCCTGCGATCCTTACGCGTTTATTTAAAAATGCATAAAATTTTACTCAAAATCAAACACTCCTCGTAACTCAACAACTGGTTCTCATATATCAGCGGTGACAAGTGACATGTGTGCAGATTAGTGCTGCCACTACTCAAAAAAAATCTACCAAAATTTCTTATTAAAATAGCTCTGTTAACACATATTTTTAAAGGTGCCCCTATTCTAAGCTACCCCCCTCTCCCCTATGCATAAAAAAATATTAAAAACATTTTTTTATTGTGAATTAATATTTAAAAAACAAAGACAATGCTTTCATTATTATAAAAAAATATATATAATTTATAATATTAAATATAGATTAAAATTCTATTTGGTCGTGGCGCAGGGACCTAAGAGTACGCGTGACTTTAAACGCGACGGTTATGGGTTCGATTCCCACTCAAGGGAATTAATTATCTAATATTTGCATTTCCTCGCTCTCGTAAAACAACAAATCGCAGCGTTGAGCTCCTAAGCTCAACATGCAATGTCTCAAAAATTCTTATTTTTTCATATATTTTTTCTTACAGAATTAAGGGTGCAACAGCCATAGGACTCTGCTGTCAGATAGTAGCTCTTCTTTGTGCTTTACTAGCGCCCTACATGCCTAATACAGCAAGAAAACTTCAAGCGCAATTGAACCTGTCACCTACGCAGTTAAGGATAAACCCTACGTAAGTTATACGAGCCCGTATATGGAGCTACTTGAATAAAAGTAATCATACAAGCAATTACCGTTATACCGCTATAAGTTATGCCGCTTAATTACCGAGTTCTTATGGACATCTTCCAGTTCCATCATCAGACTCATGTTACCATGGAGCACTAAAGTTCTTGTTAAGACGAATCATATGAGGCCAAACTCGATGGGGATGTGTCACTTATTCTTCGCTCTGGTGTCGAGGCCTAAGCGCGGCGTTGAGTTCTGCCACTCAACACGCAATGCCTCCAGAATTCGGCAGAAAGTGGGGAACGGAGTGTCTTAACACTAGGTTCCCTCTCCCTACCCTGCTGTGTGTGGGATACAGCGTGAAGCTGATTATTTTGATTAATTAATTTGGAGAGTTAACGTCGTTGAAATTAAATAGGTGTTCGGGGCGGAACAATTCAAAAGTTTAAATTTTACATGTTGGAATTAGTGGCACGGCTTAGGAACAGAGGACGCGTATGAATCTGACTTTTGGGCGGTCACGACTTATTGTCGAATCTATGTACTATAAAAAAGATATTGCGTGCAATTGTAGATTAGACTTTTTATGGTTACTTTTTAAAAAATTATCAATTAAATTACATTACATTAATGGAAATACAATGATTTTATTTGTATAAAATTATTATATTAACATTCAGTTTATACTTTTTCGCTCTCGATATGTATATTTTTTCTTCACTATCATGCCGTATCCCACCTATAGCAGGGTAGGAAACATGTATTAACGCATTACGTGTCGAGTGGCGGAACACAACGCCGCGCTTGGTCTTGTTACCAGAACGAGGAAATGAAGATAAACTAAATATAATCATCATCCCAAGTGAGAATCGAGCCCACAGCTATCTATACGACTATGTCAATGTAAACATAATATCAACCATTCGTTTACTATATAGTGGTAAGAGAGATAGAGAGAGACTTCGGTTGTCATACGAAAACACAGTGTCAAAGATACTGAAGGAAAGTCACGTAAAAAGCATGAGGACCACCCAGAGGGCATGTTGATGACAGTGGAAGAGGTACGTAGAGACCATAGCCCCAGTTTGGCGACCCGTTCTCTTTGACTACCCCGCTATGGATACAGTGAAGTGAAGCTAAGTTAAAGTATTAACAATTTCAGGAACCCATCTTTAATACAGTACCTGCCATCTGGGCACGTGATCGGCAAACCGGAACCGCTCTTCGCGAAACTGGAACCGGAAATGCTCGAACAACTCCGCGCCAAATACGCCGGAAGTCAAAAAGAGAGGGAAATTAGAGTGAGTCAACTGTGAATGTCACTTTATACAATTGTTTATATTGTCTAACGTGGTAGCGTGTGTTGCGTTTTTTTTATTAATTTGATGTGTTCTTATGCTTTTTTGTTTGCTTTTAAATATAAGCATTCTGCACGCAATACTTTTCTGTATAAACTATAACTGGGGCGGGTTTCATACTCCCCAGTTTACGTAGTTTTCATATAAGGAGCACAAAGTTTTCGCTTCACGTATTAATATATAGATAAATTTTAAGTGTCTGTCTGTGATCTCTAAATAACAGTGTTTTTCAAGTGCATATATCTATCATTTATTTTTATTGAATAAAAAAGGAGAAGGCTGTAGAGCAACATATGGGCTACTTTTTATGCCGTAATTTCTAATAACCAATTTTCGCTAAATACTACGTTTAAATAATATTGAATAAAAAGATTAATTAATTAAGGTCTACAGTTATTATTATTAGTATAATAGAGAGACCGTCGTGGCGCAGTGACGCAGCGACGCAGTTGTTACTAAGCGCAGACAGACGTGAGCTCGATTCCCACAATGGATAGAATCAGTGTCAAGACAAATGGCGTTTTGTTCCATCAATCAACACACATTGTCTCGAAAATAGGGCATTCTCTAAGGAAATATGTATACAAGGATAACTTAGTATACACTAGATTCTCTTTGCTAACCTTGCTATATGCAGGATACAGCGTGAAATAAAAAAAATATCACTTTTCCCTAATTATGCTTTGAATCTGTGAACATTGCTTCAAACATATTTCAATAATAATTTTAACTGAATTATTATAATTTACAGGAGAACGGGGCGAAAGCGCCGGCCACTGTATCAGAATTGGAAGCGGCAATTACGGCACAGGTAATGTATTATTTTCTGCACCCTGTGTTCCGCATATAGCAGGACAGAATTTATTGTGTAAAAGAAAGAAATTTAAGTACGAAATCAACGCAATGTGAAGTATTTATTTTTTGATTACCAGGGCGATAAAGTGAGACAACTGAAAGCCTCGACGAAAGATAAAGCAAAATGGCAACCGGAAGTGGATAAACTGCTGGCCCTGAAAGAACAATTGACGGTAGCACAACAAAACGCGAGTGACGTCACCGGAAACGACGTCCAAGCTCTGGAGAAAGCCATTACGGAACAAGTAATATAGTCTTTGATTTGATTTTTATATATTTATGTAGGGAACTATTATTTATATTTATAGTTTATTTAATATGTGTCATTTATGCGTGTCAATATTGTAATTTATTTATTTATCATTAATAAACATACATACGCTTAATAGAATTTATATATAATTATTATACCAAGTATTCGTATTCGTATTTTCTAACAGTCGATGCTTGCCACTCGATGCGCTTTATATACGTTCCATTGTTTTCTCAGTTATTTGTTAATATTATTGTAATTTTTGTGTTCTGTTTTATATATGAGTGTATTTCAGAAAAAATGAACCTAGCAAAATTAGACTGTCCCACAACTTTAAGCACTTTTATTTCTAATTTTTTATATGGATCATGTGGAAATGAGATTTTATATGGTTAAAGTAAATGTTTTAATGTTGACTTAAATTAAAAAGTACCATAAAAAGCGGATAACTATTTATATATTTAAAAGAAAGCAAAATACGAAATAAAGGTTTCGACTGTCCCACGGTGCTCTTGCCGATTTCAAATACGTCTTACTCGTAATATATTACGCTTTGAATATGTTTTAGTGTTTAAATATATTCACAGATATTTTTAAAGTGTTTTTTCAATTCCTTTGTAATTTACAGTAATTTTAAATAATATCACTATTTTAATCTTGTCCTACGAAAACTATAGTACCGGAAAATCCTGAGTAGTCACAATGAGTTTGATAACTTACACAGTAAAATCTACTAATTTGTATTTTTTCTGTCTTCCTGGCACCACTACAATCGTATTTGTAAAATTGCCATTATTATACTAAAGTTAGTTTCGACAAAAACTGTGACGAAAGTTTCTGTGTCTTCGGGGTACAGAAAGTGTTCCGAGTAGTGACGATGTTTTAAACACAAATTAATTCGTTTTCTTTTATTTATCACGTAGTAATTCAACAAAAATCTAACCTATATTACATTACTACAGCTAAAAACAAGATAATTTAATTAAATGCTAGTTATTTTTAACTTGAAAAGTTTTTTGGGATGAAAACGTCACTTCCTGTGCGTTACGTGACATATTACCGGAACAAAACTGTGACTATTAGGAATTGTAAAGCTTAGTGCACAAGGAATGTTTAAAAATTTTAATTTATAACTCATGTGTAACACTTGGAAATTACGGAGAGATCAAAAGTATCATTTGTATAATTTAAAATTAATTCGCGCAGCCATAGGGAATGTCAAGGTTTATGGGTAAATATTCATTTATTAATCGGAGATCCTCCAGATAACCAGCAAGAGCTGACTATTTATATATATGCTCTGCATAATTTTAGAAAGCAAAGCCGTGATAGTGATTGAGCCTGCAGTTAGTTGGATCTGACTCATCGCCTTCCTTCGGAAATGAGTGCATTACATCGATCTTCCACGAGTCTGGGATTACATCAACTGAGTAAAGATGCCGAAACAAACAGCGTTGGAGCTCGACATTACGTAATGTGAAATATTGTGAGAAAAATCCAGTACTTAAATCTGGTTGTAAATACCGAAATTAGCAAAAATCTGGTGGAATCTGCCTTCAAATTTTCCAATTTCTGGCGATGCAACTTCCACTTCACTTCCGATGGTGAAGTTGACATGCCACCAAGTTGAGAGTAGTCTGAAATGTTGTTAAGCAGCGAAAGCAAATAGAGTTACTGCAGAGATGGTCAAATGTTCACAGCGAAATATTACGTTACTTGGATTTGTAATGGTATCTGTGCAACTTATGCTGGAAATCAGATTGAGGATACCAGACGAATGGCGAGGCACAGTCAATGTGCAAGCTATAGGGCATACGCATGGTCCGTTTCATTAGCTTGCAAAAATATTGAGGAGAAGAATGCAAGAAAGAGCCGATAGGCTGTAGTGGGACGTCCAATTAAACTTTAGAATTGATAGAGTATATGGATCCAATCTTTTCACTCCGCTTGCGAAGTATTTTGTGGTTTCGTGGACTTGATAATGCATTTTCCTAGATTGTAAGAATTAAATTATGCGAGATACTATACCGGTACAAGGTGAGTGACCTCTTGCTCTAAGCTGTAGTCTCTTTAAGGAGATCACTCAACTTCTATGGGTGCACGATCTGGCATGTCGCCTTGGTTTGACATAAAATCGAGAGTTAAACAAGGCTGCGTTATGTCATGTTGGTTGTTCTATCTGTATTTGGACAGGTCTCTCCAAGGACTATAAACAGTGACATGAGAGATAAAGCCTTATCTGCGTTGATAATGGCGAAACGGTAGCATAGCTCCACACATTGCAGTTCTGATATCGACTATGTATACGGTTCTGAAACGTGGATATTACAGAAGAAGAATAAAAGAATGGTAAATGCTGTAGAAATGTGATCTTTTTGTTCGACATGCCTGTCGTGCCGAGCCGTTTTGTTGACCGAATCCACATATCAAACAAAGTATTATAGTATATTACCGTGCCCAAACCGAGCACGTCGAGAGAACGAGTGATGACAGAATGGCAAAAAAATTGAGAAAAGAAGAGCAGTAGTTGATAAGATAGGTAGGCGAAAACCTCGGTTGACCTACGAAAACACAGCATCGATGATACTGGAAAAAATTCACGTAAAAAGCATGAAGACCCACTGGAGAGCATATGTGAAGAGGGTGAAGTCGGTCGACAAGGTAAAAGATGTAAAAAAATAATGCTCCATTTTTCTTTCAAACTGACAGTGTGGATATTGCTTAAATTTTCCTTTTCATCACGAAGGTTTCAAATTAGTCACTGTCCGACATACAGAATTGCACAAAATTTAGTTTTTTATTATCTATTTAGCATTTTATAGTATTTATTTTATAATTATTAATATTTTGTTATTGCCAAGAATTGCTCACGTTGATTGTTTTTTTTATTTTGTAATACGTTTAATCAGCAATTAATACTTTTCTACTGTGAGTTGTCCAAGAAGTGACGAACAAGAATTTATTTCGCTAATTATTTCGTAATGTGATAAAATTAAGCTACTTTTTTATTATTTTGGGAAAGAATATAAACATATCTGTTAGATAATAGGAGTTGATTTGGTTTTAATATCTGTTTTTGTTAGTTCTGGTAAATCATAGTCTGTGACGTAAAGGAATACTTTTCGCTATATGTTGAAAGAAAACTTGAATATTTTTTATATTTATAGTATAATTTCAATTTCAATAGTATATTTAGGTAGTTAATAATGTACTCTTTAATATCAGAGTAAATATAACCAATTTTATGATATGCCGAAATAATATTTCTTATTCGTCACAGGGTCATTTTTTCTGAAATACACAGATATATGTTTGGGGTTGACTTTTGTATAAGCTGTGCCGTGATTTACTATTTGTGTTCAAACTATATGTACTTTAAAGTGGTGTTGAATATACTCAGTGTAAACCGTGAGTAGACTTTTTAATATTCACCATCAACACTACAATTTATAAGAATTTATTCAAAAAATATTTATTTTTATTGGGCATGTTTAAGTTTTTTTTATAATTAAAATATGTACTTTAAACTTATCTGTTATATAGATTTTTGTAACTTTTTTTTGTATACAGAGTGTGTTTGTCATCACCAATTTAAATGAAACCACAGTTTTAACTACTATATAAAAACTTAATACATGATTTTATCAAACAAAATTATTAATAAAATTATCGTTTCAAAATAAAACTACATTTGTCAAGAATGAAGCACACAAACACAAATCTATCACAGCGCTAACGCCACTCACTCCTCGTGAAATTGAGTCGTAGGTAATGACGGCAATGTTGAATTTCGTAAAATAGAACGAGAGATATCTCTTTGTCGATCTATTATTTTTATTGAGACTGAAAAGCGGCAGATCATCAAGGCTTAGTAGTCTAATACTTATTAAGAAAACGTATAAAAATTTGAACGTAGCGAGACTCGAACCCGCGCCTCCTGGAAACCGACCAGGCGCTCTGACCGCTAAACCATACGTTCTCATGGAGCTACGTCGAAATTTTTATACGCTTGTTACAACTTATTATGTTNGTTCGAGTCCCGCTACGTTCAAAAAAATTTTTATACGTTTCCTAAATAAGTATTTTTCTTTCGTAAGTGTGGAACAACACTTTAAAAATGTTTAAAAAATGCTTAGTAGTCTTTTTGTAGTAGTATGTGTTTACGTTATTGGTATCTATTCGTAACTGCGTCACCACGAAATACAGTTCGGATAAAACATCTTAAAACTGAAAAAAAAGAATCCTTCGTCTAAACTGTTGAGGTATCTTGATTAATTTCTTTAGGTATGAATATAAAATATTTTATTCTATATGCTGCGCCCCTAAAATGAGCGCAGACGCTTCCACCCTGTATATTTTATCAGTGTGAGGAAATGAGAGTAAATCATTCCCCTGAGTGGGAATCAAACTCACAACCGTTTTGTTTACAGTCACACACGACGTCTTCGTATGTCGTCATCAGCTTATATTGAAATTATTTTCTTTTTGTTTTCTTGTATGAAAAAAAAAACAAAGCGCGGCGTTAAGTCCCGCTACCACTTACTGATTAACATACTATTAACTTATATACTACTGAATTCTTAATTCTATTCTATTATTAATTAATATTAACTGTTTTAATTACAGGGCAATAAAGTGCGTCAACTGAAAGCGTCGACGAAAGACAAAACAATATGGCAACCGGAAGTCGATAAATTGTTGGCGCTAAAGAAACAATTGGCAAATGCTCAGGCCAGTGCTGCCAATTGTGCCAATAGCGTCAGTGCTCCCAGTGATGACAGTGTTGCCAGCTTAGAAAAAGCGATTGCTGCACAGGTAATTTCATTTGTTTTTAAGTTTCACTCTGTATCCCGTAACTTGGCACCCCATTCCCCATTATGACACTTCCATTTCCTTTCCACGGAATTCGGAAGGCATTTCATTGTTACTCGAGCGAGGAAATGAGAATATTAAACATTTCATTCCTCCGAGTGGGAATCGAACCCACCACATTCTACGCCGTTCCGCCACGACAATCTCTTTTTTTAAATATAGTATAAGTTTTTTTTTTAATATTCTAGGGTGATAAAGTAAGAAAATTGAAAGCGTCTACTAAGGACAAGACAGTATGGCAGCCGGAAGTGAACAAACTGCTCGATCTCAAGAAACAGCTCGCGGCGGCACAGACCAAGTGAATACATATTTATTGATTATTTTATAAACGTATTAATATTTAAATTCAGTTATTTCATTTATTTACTGCCTATTTCCTGCTTAAATAATAATATTATAAATGTGGAAGTTTGTGAGGATATTTAATACACTTTTACCGCAAAAACTGACTGACTTTGGCAGCTAGCAGTTACAGGTAGTACTAGTTCAAGAAAAAATCGGAAAACTATACATTTGTGGTTAAATGATCCTAAAAAGTAATAACCTTAAAAGGGGGACAAAATTTGGCATTAAAGCCGCTCTGGCTAAGCTAAGCTTGAGTTTCATAAAAAGCTCGAGATCTCCAATTTATGTACGGACCCCTCGGTGGGCGAGCCCGACTCGCGCTTGTCCGGTGATGCACTCACGCAATTGCGATAGTAACTGCACAAATGAAATGAATGGAGCAAGGCTAGAGGAGTCCTCCTTAAAAGTTTTGTCATGATTTGTGAATATGAAGTGTTTAATAAGCTAGGTTTGTTGTTGTCTAGTCCATGTAATAAGTCTTATTTGGGAAGATTCACTTTGGTTTGATTTTGGTGTTAGGCCGCCCCGAAGTTAGGCTTTCTGAACTTTCGCACATTGTTCACTCCCCCTCGAAGAGAAAATTAATAATAGTAAGTAAAAACAATATTAAAATCCACTACTACTAATTACTCAGCCATCTATAGCTAATTAAAGAACGGCCACAACAGGCGAATAATCTGTTTTAAATATCAACATACTTTTTATTTACTTTATACTTAATTAAATAAATGAAGACACGACAGAATGGTTAACAAAAAATTTAAAAGCTCTATGCTTGCGGCGTTGAGTTCCGCCCCTCAACACACAATGCTTTGAGAATTCTTTGGAAATTGGGCAACGGAAGTGTCTTAATGGGAACGAAGTGTTTTAACACTGAAGTTCCTTGGTTCTATCTGTCATTTTTGACAAAAAATGCCTTACTGTGACTAAATAAGTAAGTAAGTAAGAGATAGAAATAGAATATTTTTGTCATACGAGGTACTGACGTAATATATAATAAAGGTAATTCGTTGGCGCTCATCATTATTGTTATTTCATTATTTAAGGCTAACTAAGACTTACCTACACTGTAATGTTATATTGCCTACAGCACTCCTAAGGAATGCAGCTTTGATACAAAACAAAAAAAAGTCAAGTAAATCGGACCAGCAGAGATATTAGCGTTTAAACAAACAAACAAACAAACTCTTTGCTTTGTTATATTTGTATAGATATAGAATCGTTTATGTCCACGATAGCATATATCTTTCTTCTTAAGTTGACTCATACTTATCGTTTTTCCTTTTAAATAATTAATTAGAAAAATATAACATTTTTTGTAAAGCAAATTTCTACTACTCAGAATTGTTTGTCCAAATAAATGTAGCTAACATTTATTTGGAAGAGAAACAATTGCCTGTCGTTTTAAAGTAGATCAAAATTGTGCTTTTCCTCATTTCATTTAATTGAATACTTTAGAAGTTATCATAAATTTAAAATTTCACGCAACCGAAAAAAAAACTTTCTTCCTTTCCTTGTAACGGAAAGGGTTAGTGACTAAATGCCACTAATAATATTTTTTTCTTATAAATAGAGACCCTCGCGGAGCAGGGACACAAGCGTGTGACTGTAACGCGAGACGGTTGTGGATTCGATCCCACTCGGGGGAATGAATTATTATTTAATATAATTTTATTTTTTTCCCCCTAACTAAAGTAAACGCACAGTGAAAATTTATAGGGATGGATGTTCGTTCCACGTTTCATATAAAAACTACAGAACGGATTCAACTGAAGCTTAATAACTAATAAATTTATAATTTGGCTAAATCGTAACAATAAGTTAAAGACGAGCGAAGTCGCGCGCAGTCACCAGTAACTATTAAACCTCTTGTAGCGATAACACCAACACCCTTTACAGTAATCTGACGAAAGTATAATAACAATTGTGCAATACATAACCAAACTGACTCTAATACAGAATAGGACACATTGTATCAGAAAGTATGCGCACACAGAATATATAATGTCTTCTATAAAAACTAGCTTTTATACAGCTTGATGGATGATGTGGATACGAGGCTATCAACAGCCCCATTCCCACCCCCTAAGCAAGTCACTATCGTGCTTTATGCTAGAAACAATTTTTTAACTCAAAAACTTGTCGAAGGCTCTCTTCACGTAGGGGCCGATTTGAATAAAAAACCCTCTATGTATATATATATATATATATATATATA